>VSDK01004929.1:159398-226891 GCA_009767595.1 Symbiodinium kawagutii | reverse complement strand
TATATTATATTATATTATATTATATTATATTATATTATATTATATTATATTATATTATATTATATTATATTATATTATATTATATTATATATAGATTTGCATGCATTAATATGCTTGGTGATCCTATTGGTTAGTGATAAATACTTTCGTGATAATAGTTTTGATTGATAGCTCCTTGTTAGCCATCAGAAAATACATGTTCGAAAGCAATTCCATGTAGACACATTCCTTGACGTAAAAATAACACAAATATGTTATGATCAAAATTAATCAAATTACGCAGTACATTCACAACTGCAAATTGAATACCAGCATGATATCATCATTTCCCATCATCAACCATCATCGTCCATCACTCATAGCCATAGCCATCATCATCCATTATCCACACCAACCAATTATCCATCATACATAGCCATAGCCATAGCCATTATCCACACCATCCCTTACAAATTCCATCCATATACATCAATCACTCCCTGGCCTCCCCGTAGCACCCCGCCCTCGCGGCACCCTGAGAATCTGCAAACGTCCGCAGTGATCATCCAAGGCCTCACAACGCCTCCGCGTCTCATCTGCTTCAAGCGCCTGGCAGCTGATCCCCGAACTGCCGACAGGTCGGACTCTCTCATGGCTAATGGTGATTAAGCATTGGTTGACCATTGGTCTATCTCTCATGGCTATGGTCTATCTATCATGGCCAATGGTTCGCAACCACTTAACCATATAAATTGAATCCTCAATATCACATTCTCCCATTTTTTCGTGCTAGCTCAGTTTGCGTGCTAGCTCAGGAATTGGGCTAGTAACATGTGCCTGAGCCCGTAACATACCTATTTGTAATTGGAATGAATACTACTTTTAAATTGGGCACGGCATTCAAAGGTAGACCGTGCTACGTGCTATCTCAGGGGATCCGTGCCGGCTCAAATATTTTTTTGATTTCTGAGGTAGAAGGGAACCACTGAGTCGGAGGTAGAATGTGAAATTTGGGATTCAAATAAATTAGTATCTGAAGACCTGCTGATGGTTGACTCCGACAGTTTGGCGCTTGGCTGTCAGTGGTTCCATTCGTGAAATCCTGCTCATGCATAGCTATGCTTCGCTAAGTGATCTGCATATGGATATAGGCCTGGACATACGCATGTTTCTGAGACAAGTATGTGAGTACGTCTAAGTATACAGGAGACAAAAAGCGCAAAAAGAAACATCGATCGATAAATAGATATATAGACATTACGAAGATACACACACACACACACTCAGTGGATTGATACATAGATGGATGGAACAACAAATGAAACAAACAAAAAGATCCGTTGCACACAGTGATTTGACCCTACCAGATCTGGATCAGCCCACCTAACAACATTCAAGCGCCTCAGCACTCCCAAAAACTAAGAACCTGAGCACTTAGATGAGGTACATCACCTGTTGATTGACTTTTCAAGCTCAAAATTCTCCAGCATGGCCAGGCACATGGCCGGGGACACCCAGGGACATGGCCAGGGACGTGGCCAGGGACATGGCCAGGAACCCATGCAGCGCACCGCCCAGCCTTGGCGGTTTTGGGCCTGCCTTGGCGCGCAACGCTGTCGCGAAGCTCCGCGATGTGCGCGTCGCTGTCGCGGCGTTCCGTCCTTGGAGCGGCGTGCGCTCCGGGGAGCGGCCATGACCCATCACAGCTACTGAGGCACTGGATGTGCAGCTGGGGTTAGTTCACCATGGTTAGTTACGCCCACTAAGGTAGCGTAACTAACCCGTCTTTAGACCATGGTTTGTGACCACTATTAGTAGTTATGGTGTGACTGGTTGTGTATTGGGTCACGAAGTGATGGGGTCATGGCCGCCACATTATTCAAGCCATACAGCCATGACCTTTCACTAATTGATGGGCTATGAGTTGTGACTGGTTATGGTATGGCTATGTATAGCTGGGTTATGGCCCGCTAAATTAATTCATAACTGGGGATTCTTTGGCATTTGATGGGTTTTGACTAAAGCACTGTGGTTAGTGATTCGAACTAATACTACCGTAATTAGCGAATCAACTTGGGAAAGTACATCAAAAACTACTGTAATTAGTGAATCAACTATGGCAATGAGTAGTGACAACCAATCCCAAAAAATACAAATTAGTAAATCAATGACAGTAATGAGCTGTTGAGTTGATCGACGGCTGGATCAAATGATGGTTGATGGTGGTTGACTGATTTGGTTGATGATGGTTGGTGATGGTTGATGATGGTTGATGATGGTTGATGATGGTTGATGATGGTTGATGTTGGTTGATTGACTGGTTTATTGTTGATGACTAAGTTGATGTCCAAACAATTTGGTGAATTAGGGACATTGCATGAAGTAGAAGTGAAGCGGAAAATGCAAGATGATTCAGATACACATCCGTACATGCCAATGCTGGTCAAGTGCTTCATCTGGCAACTGGGTCAAATAAGGTTGGAGTATATACGTATTCACATTTCATGTCAGGTTGAAGATATACTAAACAAACTATATACAAACACATATAGACCATATAGACGTATATTTGTAAATGTAGAGAGAGAGAGAGAAGAGAGCGAGAGGTAAAATGATTTGTATAAAAGAAAATTACCAAAATGAGGAGAGCTCATGTAAATCAATGTAAAATGGGATGCAAATACAATTTCACAATACATGATCAGCAAACCAGCGTACACAGACTCGATGCAATGAATGGATAAGGTTCCAAACACAAGGACGTATGCATGTACAAGCAAATATTAAAAAACAACAAATGAAATAAATGAACATAATAAACATATGAGACACAAAAACCAAAGCAATCAAAACCATGCACATTGCTTCCAACCCCTCAAAAAACACATTGTTCTTCCCAAAGGATCCAGCAACACCACACCCCAATTCTGAAGTGGTTTGAGAGAACGTTTCCATTCCCTTCCAGGACTGCTGATGCCGCCACAGGTTGAAACAAGAGGTCAAGGTTCTCAATGCCCTCCTGCAAGTCCTTCACTTGCTGCACCTGGACATGATTGTGCACCACCTGGGGTTCCAAACTTGAGTCTCCATGCAGGTTTGCTGGAACACATGGGTGTTGATCTAAATAAAGGTTCCCGGGGTAAATACAATCGCCGATCAACCGCCAACCAACCGCGATCCCATAGGTGACAATCGCGGATGGATTTTTCCCTTTGGAAGAACTGGGCAACGGACATGGCATGGGCTGGTGGCTGCCTTGAGGGGTGCGTCAATCGCGCCACAATCGCGAACCAATCGCGGATCAATCGCGGATTTTCCGATCAAATCCAAACATATCCAACCTATTGCAACACAGTAGATGACTACATCAATCGCAAAACAATCGCCGATCAATCGCGATGCAGTGTTTTACAATCGCGGATGTCAAGATACATATACCCATTCATAATTCTTAGATTCACATTTGCGATCGGCTCCCACATGATTCCGTATCATTCCCATGTTTTAAGGTCTGAATCTCCCAAAATTGATCCTGAAAACTCTGCCTGCGCAAAATGTAGGTTGAGGTGTAAGTTTGTGGCGGTTTGGAAGTACCTCCATCCAAGGGGCCCTCCATAGAAACTATTCAGTTGTGATCAAAATTGAATCTCCAGGGGTGGTAACCTGGTATGCAGGCTCTTGATGGGAAATGATTGGTTTGTGGTTGGTGATGGCTATGGTCAACCAGGAGTGGCCTCCAAGAGCTCTCATACTCTACGAGCGTTGGGGCTCCTGGGGGGCTCCTGGTTGATACCGGGAATGATCCCCTAGTATGCTAGTGGAACAAGTTGAACTAGTCGATACCCAAGAATCTGTTCATATCTGTTATACTTAGATGTGCACTCCCACTTAGTAAGTGGTCCCTAACCATGGTTTTTAGGGGTTATATATAAGCTCCTTTGTAGGGCTTATAACAACCCCACCTGCACATCCAAGTGGAGCCTCAGTAGCTCAGGGGTATCCTCCAGCTACGTTGATGCCAAAAACTCCACCTGTCGCGACACGCCTGTTGCTTGGCCATCTGCTGCCACTGCTGCAGCTCCATGAACTCCTGGCGACCGCTGCACCAGTGCATGGCAACTTCTAGCATTGTATATTATAGTCATAGTCTACTCGTTCAACAAAAAATGAGACTTACAGTGTATCAGACTGTGACAAGACTTGATTTATGGAATGCCCGCAGCTGTCCTGCTCCGCACTCCCAAGCTTCTCGGAAATCTGATTGTTCTCCGCTTCTCCTTGGTCCCCATGCCATACAATCAACCCATCCCATAGCTCAATGATTCTGCGGGCGGCCCAAACCCAAATACTGGGTCAAACTGTTTCGTCGGAGATCAGGGCGTCAACCCACTTTCACCCAATGAATGGCGCGGCTAAGTAACTTCAACCAGCAACCTCACGAGGAGGATGTTCAAACGCAGAATGTCAAGGTTAAGAATCCAGTGCGCAGCTGCATAAATGCGTAGTCTAAATGCCAACCTGCAACAACCAACCGTGCATGGATGGAGTGTTCTGGTACCAGTTCCAATTAACAAACCCCGGGATGAACATTGACAAAGTCAGCCCAGGGTTTCCCGAGGGTGCGTTCATTTTGGGGCAAGGATTTAAAAATGTTCAGGTAGTGATACAAGCAGCTCAGTGCACCAGGTGAGAGATCCCAGCGAAGCTTCTCTGGCGAACTTTCTTCTTCAACTCGGCGTGTTTGACTTTTGCCGAATTCAGACTTCGCTTGCTAGTCCTTGGGGTCGCGAAGATGGCCCTTGATCCCCCAGTGATGTGAGCAATCGTGCCAAATATATCCAAGCAATGCCTTAAGAAGGCTGAGACCACCAACTACCCAGCCATGCCACCTAGCTATAGGGATCGCATGTTCATTTTTGCAGGGCTTCCACTCCGTTCCTCTCTTGGCCTGAAATCTGGGCAAAGACCTTGTGAGCATGAGCATTTCGTAGGTGGCCAATTGCCCTTGGGATGGTAGAAGCACATTATATAAGGCAAAGATCCTCCCCCATATTGGATCTGGCTGGTGGCTGAACCACCCCGTCCTGAAAAATATGCGCAAGTCAACCAATCCACCATGGGTTTTACATTTGGGAAAATGAAAGTGCCAATCAAACCACCAATCGGTAGTTGTTTAATCACTATTGTTGCTTATTATCCCCTATTGTTAACCATTAATGATCCCATGGTTAGAACCACCAAAACCACTACTTAATCAAGAACCATAGGACCAACTTCACAGACCCTCACATGAGTTGATGATTGACATGCTGCAAGCGAGCCACCTGAGCTCCATATCCAATTGGCTGCATTCCTGGCAGGAAGCCGTGATTGCTGGTGGAGGTTTGATGGGGATGCACAGTCAACGCGTTTCATCTCCGCACTTCAGTGCATGTTGAAATTCTCCAGGCGAAAATGTGAACGAAAAGAGCGACTACTTTGGGCTGAGCATAGTGGATTGCAGGCTCGAACGCCCACCCTTGAGAATTTTTAGGCTTAATCACTGTATCTTGGATGATTTTGATTGATTTTGGGCCAGTTTGGAGGTACTGCCATGCATGGACAACCTCCAGAGTTGGAGCCCTGGTAACGGTTGCAGTGGTCTGCGGATCTGCCTTTCGGAGCTCTTGCAGTTCGGCTCTCAAGGTGTGGATGTCCTCAAGTTCAACGGGCCTGGCAGGCCACCGTTCCGGCAAACCAGCTGACCCAGCTGAGAATGGTGAGAACTTCAGCTACACTGCCATAGTACGAACATACTATAGAGAAACCCCATATAATTCATTGAATTATAGTACATATATGTACATGTCTTATTTTCAATTGAACTGAATTCAATAGAATTGATGAGAAGAATGCCGTATTTCATTCAGGAAGTCAACCGTGTACTTGGTGAATTTTCCAGCCAGCTATACTATAACCAGAGGCTAAACTGGTCTACCGCAAGCTTGGAGTTCTGATGGTTTCCCATCATCTTCATCCTCCTTCCTGAGATGCAGGGATCGCCACACAGCAGGACCCAAGCCCTGGATTTGGGCTGCCTTTCCGTAGGTCCACTGCCGTCTGCCATTGCGAAGCAGGCAAAATTGGAAAAATGATCTGCCAGGATTCCCTGAAAATAGCCAATAGTGAATCTGAAGAAGACTGTACTGGTATGTACTTGTTGTAAACCAACATACTTGGGGACCTTCATGAAACAACAGGTGCGCCAATGCCTGGTGTTGACCTGTAGGGAGGACAAATGAATTGCGAACTGCTTGCTGTGCATCAGCTCTCCTCCAATTCGCTTTGGAGTTCATGCAATTGGTTTTTCAGTACTGGGGAGTTCGAAGCTTTTCTCACTTGCGCTCTGGGGACGGGAATCTTGCTGATGTCACCGCTGTGGGGTGATGTCTTTTTTTTGTAATCCAACTCACTCGCCTGTGGGTGAGCCAAACTGACACAGGGATTCACAAACTTAACTTGGAACCGGCAAAAACGCCCCAAAGACACCTTCAAAGACTGGTTCACTTACCGGCTGCATGGCATGGAAAAACTGGAATACACTTCAAGTCTAAGAGGACCCTCTGTAAATTCAACGCATAGACTAAAACTGCAAATTCAACGCATAGACATGCATAGACTAAAACTATTTTTAACATCCAAGTGCCCAATGATAAGCGTCACAAAGACACACCAAAAGACCATTGCATCCCTCAAGCTCCACGAAAGGGTGGCCAAAGTCCCAGCCACCAAACCATAGAATTGACCTAGCATAACCTACACAACGAGTTTTCAAAGTAAATCATCATTAAATGTGATTGCCTAGCTTGTTCCACATTAATTTCATGCACTTTGGCCACCACCCGGCTGGTGGAACATGACCTGGTCGTTGACCGTTAACCCATGGCTGGCGCGCCGGCGCGTGGATCGGCCCCTTGAGCTTTGGCACGAGAAGGCCGGGCGGGACGTGTTCGGTCCATTCTCCGGGTGCGATCCTGGCGCGGGTCGAGGTCATCAAAAGGCCCGGGGGAGCTGATGGGTTCCGTTGGTGGCGGGAGTTGATGCCCGATGAAACCACGGGAGTGGCATCTAAAACAGGACAAATGGGAGACGTCTCCCACAAATCTTGAAGAACAAAAGTATTTTTAAATGTTGTCACAATACACCTCGAAGCTCTGGCAAGTCAGGAAATCTGAACGCTTTTGATCGCACCTTAGCTGGTGCGGCACTTTGGATGGGACGCACGTAACACCTAGATATCAGTGGCTTTTGTTCCCACAGAGATGGGCTCAAATCTGAAGGAGTTTCGGTCAACATCAAAGGCTGGCGATCATCGGCCCATGCACCAACCAACATGACCACGGCGCCAGGGCCAGGGCCCCTCCGGGCCTCAGTAGGTGCAGAGGTAGGAGGGACTTCTTCACCTCACCGAGGCCCCGTCGTGGTTCAGAGATACTGGGGCACTGACAAGTTGAACAACAGCATGGTGTCCAGCCTGCCGTGGGTTCTTTGGCACCGCACTTTTGAGGGCCGCAAGCTTGGACTTGGATAGACATAGAGCCTTTCCAACAAAATTCACCATCTCCCTTGGAGGAACAGGACCCAAACGCGGTAAGCCATTGCATTATCAAATCACCAAGCAGCGATCAAACATGTTGGCAACTTGGCCAGCGCCAAGGTGCTCAAAGGCTGCGCCACATCTGAGTTCCACTCCTTAGCCGCACCCTGCGGTTCCAATGGCTGAGATCCAACGAATGGGAAAGAGAAGCAAGGCCACCCTTCCAGTCAGTAACTGCCACTCGCCAACTTAATTGTTGACTAGTCAGGTGTGAATTCCTGGCTGTTTGATTTGTTATGGCCCGTCAGTGTCAATCACTGATCCATTTTAGTGGCAGCTAGTACTTACATTCTTACTTACATTTTTTCCTGATCTGTATAAAAATCAAGTGTTGTGACCGAGAATTGCTATTGTTTCACAACAAATGATCATAGCCAATCACTATCATTTCTCATGATTGTTTCAGCCACCATGGACTATGGCCCTGAACCAGCTGGATAATTGACTGTCCCTCTGGTTACTCCTCTCCATAAGCAGTATCACTAAACTGGTTCATGGCGTCAACCCCTAAACGTCTCAGTCAATCAACCATCCCAATTGCAGGGGAAACTGCAAATCCGCCAGCTGGCAGACCGTTGCTGTGAAGCAATTGATATAGACCATTAATTTACCTTGATTTATTGAATTCCACTTCAATCATTAACCATTGTTTAAGATTCATCTCAGATTGAGACAAGTTGATGAACCACCATTGGTCACTAGTTGCCACTAGCCACCATCTGCATTACCACAACTACACAAAAATAATGTTGGTAGTACCCTCTGGTATCAACCGCCGATGATTCGTCATCATTAACCATCAGTAACATCGATTTGTTTACAGTTAACATCTCTTAACCATTCAATTAATCACCAAATACACTAGTGGTCAAAAATCAAACTTGACAATGGTTCATCCATCACCATCTAAACCTTCGACCATCTTCTAGCCATCATTGGACCACTCTTCAACAACCTTTAACCATATCAAGCACCATCATTACTATAGCAAGCAGTATCAAGCATTTTTTGCCCACCAATTGAACATGACGCCTGATTAAACCATTGAGGTCCTCAACCTCGGACCCTCAGCGCAAAGGCTCCGACCCTTGACAGTTCAACACTTCCGCAACCAGCGCAACCAGTAGTTGTTTGACCAAGATTGTTGCTTGTTATCTGTAAAAACCATAGTGACCATTGATGGTTATAGACTCTACTAGGCTTATCATCTCCATTGTTCACAATCATCTACCATCTGGTTTCACCACTCCCTGTAGCTCTAAATCGCTCCCCCTTGAAAGGGATTGAGCAGGATACCCCTGGCTCCTTAGCTCCCTGAGAATCACCAGCTAGTCATTGATGGTTATAAACTCTACAAAACCCCCAGTTGTCCCATGCCTGGAAGCCATGGTAGGCATCCTGTTTCGTCCCAGCTTCCGCTCTCGGCCGCCGTGGCGCTGCGGGCGGCCGGCGGGTTCGGACAGGCTCCTGGCACGGCTCGGCTGCCCAGCAGGGATGTGGGGTTTTCAACCGGTGACATTGTCCAACCACCCTTGGTTGGAGATTTTCAACGCTTGGTGAAAATTTCAACTGGTGGATTTTCATCTGTGACAGATCTTTTTTTGGAAAATCCTCTTGAAACCACGCAGATCCAACATGATCCAGCCAGCAGCTCTTGGGCTGAAGTACCAACTTTTTTTTTGATGAAGCCAAGTTGCCAAATCAACGCGGTGGTTCGCTGTTTGCGAGGTGATGTCAGTACGTGGGCCGTTATGGGGATGTGATGGGTGACTGAACAGCTGCTTGGATTGCACCTCCTGGGCTATGGGTCAATATTAACCATCAACTTTATGGCTTGTAATGACCAACCAAATCAAAGGGAAAACGAGCTGGTTAAGGATGGGGAACCAGGGGGACTAAGGGTTTTGACCCAGAGCCAAGTGGTGTACAAAAACTTCTTTGGACCCCAAACAATCCCCCCGAAAAAGCACATCCCCTGGAGTTCGAATACTCAACAGTAGCAACAAACAACTCCATGATCTCCATGTTCCCATACAACCATTACGGGCTCCTCGGTCTCACGCGTCTTCCACTTCATCAGGCCTGGATGCCATCGCAGAAGCAAGATAGCCATAGGGACCACCCAAATCCGCCAGGAATTTCATGGGTTTTGGATTGGATATCCTGTTAAAGAAGTGTTAAGCATGGGCATTCCAGGTGCTCAGTTTTGGCCACTGCTGAAGGTCTCCAATCACTTGGACTCATGAAATGCGTCCGGGTCAACAGGAAGGAAGCGTATCACGCTACTTAGTCTGCTGGAATGTTTGCTAATGCAACTAACACATGATGCTGCAGAGCGGCGGCGATACCCCTACGCATAATTTGGTTAATAAGCAAGCCATTTCACAAGCCAGTTGTATCTACCATATCTGGGAGTGACCCATTACAATAGACTAATCTAAGTCAACAAATTGGGGGCCCCCTAGGATCACACTGCAGCCATGTGACGCAAGGGTGGCGGTGCGTCTTCGTTCAACGGGGCGCCCTCGCTGGAATCCCAGGAACCCTGCCGGCGCCTCGGGTCAAGCAACCAGAGCCACAGCGTGGGGGCTACAGGATTGGTGGTACCCTCGGCCAGGGCTTCAGGATTAGTACCCTCAAGCCATCCAAAAATCATGATTGTAATGGGTGGTTTCTCAAAATGGAGGTGCCAAAAAAATGGCTGGTTTATTACTGAAAATCAGTATTCATAGATGATTTAGGGAGTCCCCTATATTGAGAAGCCACCAATTGAGGTTCAACTGGGAACTGCATGGACTTAAATGGTGGCGCCTAGGCAGCTGCTGTGTTTCAAGCGACGGATTTCGACGTCAACCTTTCGCAAAGTGGTAAACAAATAGGGACCTGCACTTGGCTACTTCACAACGTGAAGTATAGCAACATAGAACAAGTTGGCTGTGCAAACAAAGCTGGTGGATGACATACAAAATATGGCACAACCAGCGCGGAGATTCAACAACAAACATAGTTTAACATTCAAACTTGGCAATCGTCCCGTATCCAATTTGCTTCCTCAACGGGTTCTGGGATGATCCATGTTGATGAATGCTACTATAGAAAAATAAAACCCCCCTGACATGTGATATGACTCCTCTATCTCAACCTACCCTTTGGTTGGTATCGACCTGGTTGATGGCCATCCCTGATAGCTCCTGGCCTCGCTCCCCAGCACTGGATACCCATGGCTCCTGGCCCCACCCCCAGGTCCCGCGCAAGGGCCGTGGAGGGGCGCTGGGCTTAGTGCTGGGTTTCAGGGGCTCGGACCTGGAGCAAGGATGGCAAACCGAGTGGCTGATGGTTAAAAGTTACAGGGTGAGTAATTAATAATGGATGTTTGAATAGGTATATAATGCCTAATTGCTAATGGATAGGTGTTACTCGATCAGTTTTAAAAATTATTGAGTAATTAAGTGGCTGATGGTTTAAAAGTAACAAATAGGTGTTACTCAATAATTTAAAATGGATATTAAAAAAATGATTATAATGGATTTACATTAATTCATAATTATACCATGATTTGTAATGGATGTTTGAATAGGTATAGGTGGTTATAATATACAATTAATATGCAATTATAGTTGATTTAACTGTTTCTTGCAATCAATATTTTGCCAGGGCATCCCAAGGCTTTACCCGACATGGGTGAGTATTTCATGGATGATATAATTCCATGGTATGGGTATAAATGTAAGAAACAATAGGTATATGGATGATTGTATAAGAAGTATATTTACCCTTATATAATAGGTACAGGTGGTTTTAAACAAATGATGATCACATATCATGGTCAATAGCTACAGGGTGATTATAATAAGTTAATAAATACTAGTTAATACAATGGATAATGTAATAGTTGCTAGTTAAAGGTGGTTAAACATCGAATGGATAATCGAATGCTAAGAAAGTTGCAAGCAGGTTATGATTTATAACAGCCACAGGTGGCTTTATAGTAAGCAACTGGTGGTTTACATTCACAAGTGGCTGGTGGCTAACAGTTGCAACCACTGGCTATGATAAGCAACAAAGTTGGATGGTTGATAGTAAGCTGGCGAATGCTCAATGATAAGAGCTGAATACCAACAGGCTGGTGTGGAACTCATATGGCTATGGGTCAATATGAGCCAAGCAACAAATGACTTTGACAAACATCCCCACGAATAATGTTTTGGTTATTTCCCAAAGTTTCACCAGGATAGCAGGGTATCGAGCCACAACCATGAATTGATGCTTAATAGTCTCACAAGGCTAATATTTATTTAAGCTATTAAGAATGATCAACATTAATTATGTAATACGTGACGGTTGATAGTGGTAGTACCCCGACCACATAATATACTGTGAATGAAACAGTTTGCGGGTCTTTGCGGCCAAGGCTTCAGAAACCATCATCAGCAATTTCTTCATTCTCCTTAATTGCTTGCTGATAACTAACGCTTCACTATGGTTAGTGGTTAGTGATATCTGTCGGTACAATGCAGGAAGAATCAAAACTCAATGCGTGATTGACCAGTTTGCGGTCCAGGTTCATGGCGTTTTCGAATTGATGGAGTGCATAGAATACGTAACCTGGTCGTATTGTTCCTCTTCCCTCTGGCTGGGCAAGGTTTCCGCATGCTCGGCACGGAGAGTACATCGACGTCCAGAGCTCATACTGGTGGGTTGATGGGTTAGGCATCTAACAACGTCCAACAACATCCAACAACACTGATCATCTCCTGTAGTGAAAGGCTTAGCAATACAGAAGGTGAGCACCCCAGAGTCGTGGATCCCAAGAGTCTTCCAGATCAACTGGGCGGTGTTGTTTCTCTGGCCCTGCATTGGTTATCCAATTGCGAGCACCGGTCAATAGCTCTGCATTAAGGCTCTTGGGATCGCTGAGCCATGAGCTTGGAATTCCGATGATAGCACCCCGCCACAAATGATATGAACATGTCATACTAAGACAATTGCTAATCACACATTATTACCCATAAACTTGAGACTTTGACCTATTGGCGTAATTGCGGGTCTATATACCTAATTTCATTGTGCATACAGATATGTTGTCCATATATGTCCATATATCCGTAATTAAGTAGTGGGGGATCCATATCAATTAAACCCCTATGATATTTGCTGGCGAACCACGGGCTTTTAGGGTCCTCTTGGGGTTGGTTTATTAATGTTGGTTTCTGACTAGTGTAACCCCCCCTAAAGTAATGAAAATAGATGAAACCAACTGGTAGATACTAATCAGAAACCAACATTCAGGTATCTTTGGTGGTTATATGGTAAACCAATCATATCCCAAAAAAGCTAAAAACCTAAGGTAGTGGGTATAAACCATCCAGTTTTAACGTGGGTCAAACACTTTCATAAGGCCCTGCCAGCATCGACACGCACCATGGCGAAGGCGAAGACCCGTTGATTCGCAGCCAGGTTTACGTCCCCCGACCCGCGCAGCAAGGAGTGAAAGGTGCGATGCGTCTCGCAAGCGGCGCAAGGGCAATCCTGGAGAGCCACAGTGACTTGGTGGCTTATAGATCCCTTGCTAAAAATATATTTTTAGTGGTTATAATGTAAATCAATCATATCCCAAAAACATGCTGTTCTACGTCATGCTCTTAGTTTTAGATGAACCATTCTGTCATCACATTGACCGGTCCATACAATGAGAGATCCACATTGCCACCATCACTTCAACGAGCTCAATGGTGAGTTCACCATCAATGAAAGATAGGGAGTTTATTGACAGCTGTGCTAACCATTAGTCATTTACCACTATTTTAAAGTATCTATAGCATAATATCAACATCAACCACTATCAATCAAACCATTGTCAACGATAGCCCGGCATCCTTAGCCATTGGCCACCAAAACACGGTGGCTACCCGGAAATCTCCTCAAGAGCTGCTGTCCTCGTCGTGCGCGCCACTGGGTTGCCCTGCGCCGGGCAACAGGGTCCGTTCGCCGTAGCCATCGGGCCTCCAGGCAAAGAAGAGTCATAGGTATCCTACAAGGCAGGGACCTAACTACTTGCGAACTTTGAGCCCACGAGACTCACCTAAGCTAGTTGTAAAATTTGAACCAACTTGTCAATGATGGCCTGTATGCATGCCTATGATGCTGAGTGGTAGGATGATGGTGAATGATACCCGGGCTGATTCAAAGGAATGGCGGCCGGCTCAGTTTGAATATGAAGATCGTATCACCTATGCCGGTGTTGGTGGTGACAAATCAAACCAAAACGTCATCAATTAATCAACAATATACTGCCAAAGGTGGGCCCCCTGGTCATAAGCTGGTGAATAAATGGTTGGTAAGTCATTATATGTCATTATACACACTTCTTCTGTATCTACGATAACTGGCAGTAACCCCAAGAGCACACCAACTTGGCTCACTAGTGGGTCCCACCCTGTACAAAACCAGAACCTGAGGATGCAACCATCAAGAATCATCAATCTGGCCATCGCAATCAACGAGCGTTGAAAGCATTGTAATTACGCCATTTGAGGATACATACATGGCGTACATGAGTTGGACGGTTGGCGCTAGCATCAGACTAGGGCTCAAAGCATCCCCATATACATCCTTTGACATGACGTTGTAGGCGAAGGCATGGAGATACCCTCACAACCAAAGTCCGAAGAATTCTGGTTGGTGGTTTCGACCCCTACGATGAATACTCGTCAACCAACCATTTGTTAATCATTACTAGCAGAGAATAATAAAATGTCAATCAAACCACCAACAGGTTAGCTGTTTAACCACTATTGTTGCTTGTTATCCCCTATTATCAACTATCATTGATGGTTAGTTATAACCCCTTCAAACTAACCATTATAACTATAACAATCATTAGGGGTATTAACCTATATGCCGGTCACGTCCCCAGGGTGCTCAGTTTGGCACTGCGCCGTGGCTTCTCCCATTGCCTCATCATGGCAGGCACTGGTGGGCGGCCGCCCAAGGCCTGGGAACGGGCAACGGATGAAGTGGGTCGTGCCTCCGGTGCACGTGAAACAAACAGAAGTTCTGGAAAATCTTGATGGATACGTGGTTGGTTGGTCGGTTGGTTGGTTGGTTGGTCAGTTGGTTCGGAGGCTGGCTGGTGGTTGATGGATAAATACACTGACATATAATTCAATTGGGACATATTTCAAGAATTGATGAAACAAATTGAATCAAATTGATGGATGATTCTTAAATTCAATTTCAAAATGATGGATCAGCCTGCCTATTCAATAATCATACATTCAATTGGGACATATTGGGACTGCTTGCTGGCGACTGGACTGCAAAACTACGAACGACACACACATGATCCAAGTCCTTCCAGCACAGTAGAGCGTCCTGACTACCCGTTGTGCAGTTCACTCCCTGAAATACGAACAGTGTATAACTACAAATTGTACATATGCATTCTTGAACCCATATGCACATTTGATACATGCAGCTTTATGCATATATATAGATATTGCAATATTAGATGGCCGACGATGGCCCCAAGGCTGCGTTCTTCACCGAACTGACCGAGTCTTGGGGATGACATGGACCCTCAGCACTGGGCTTCCGACTTCTACGGACCTGGCTACCCTGGACATTGCTTCAGGATGGGGTGCCAACGCACCCCCAAGCTGTCAGGGTAGACTGATTGCTTGTAGCAATGCGGACGACATAGCCCTTGAACACTTTTGGTTGCAGGGGATGAATGTTTTTTATCGATGCAGTTATCTTCTTCTTGTGCCTGTGTGCCGGAAATTGGAAGAAAACATGTGAAGATATAGCATGACAAGTAACTTGGACTCGGACTTACAGGAGTTGGTTGTAGTCTTAGCGTTGGTTCCTAGTTTTCTGTGGTTTGGTTCGTTGGAAACATCGGGATGCCTGCGCACCGCAGCCTCATGCCCCTTCAAGATCTGTGGGCCAACGCTTGAGCCGGCAGTTGAAGGTCATGTGGAGAGCTACTCCAGCACTAGTTCAATGATCAGCACCACCTCGGCAATAACATGCAATAAGCATTACGTACGGGCTAGACCCTTCACTTCAACTGTGGCCTGTTTTTCTTTCCAGCCCCCTCATGCTGGCTGACTCTGCATCTGTGTCTCTCTCTCTCTCTCTCTGTCTCTCTCTTGCTATTTCTCTCTTTCTCGCTCAGTCTCAGTCTCACTCTCACTCTCTCTCTCTCCCTCTCTCTGTGCTTTGCCTGCTTGCACATCTGAGTCGGAAAAATACAGATGCACATTGATGTGCAAAGCGTCTTTTGCAGGGATCTGATTGACTGCATAAAACAAACTAAGCTTGATACGAGCCCGTAGCAAAAAAATGCAAAAAGAAGAAGCACATCATATTTCGTGATTTCCTTGTCTCAAAGACTCAATCAAATATACAATGTGCACCACAGGGCAATGTACACTTGCACGCAAGTCTACCCAGTACAATCTCCTACCGCTGCAAATGCTGCGGTTACGTGCGTTGTTCCTTTTTGTTCCCGTAGGTCTAGTGGTCTGCAACATTGGCAGCCGCACATTGGCTTGGCAAAGAGTTCAGCGAAGAGATCGTAGCTCCAAAGCACGAGAACTCGAGATCCAGAAACAACCAATGACAATGGCGACAAGATCCGTCTCGATGCAAACGGTGGCGACAACATTGGCTTCCAATCATTGAGACTCTGGTGGGGCCGTTGGAGTGAAGTGCAGGTTGGCAGCTGTCCATGTGTTCCATGTTTGTTTGGCCAAGTTATCAACCAGTCCTCATGGCTAATCATTACATGTGCTGCATTTTCTTCAACAACCAATCTGCAGGTTGCAGAAAAGGCTGGTGGTGTCTGAACCTGTGACATCGTGACCCAGGAGCTACTATCCTCAGGACGCCTGAAGATTCCATGAATCGGCGCGTCAATCTTCGGATGTCCTGCCTGCAGAGCTGGTGCAGAGTCAACCGGTTGTCGCGATGCTCAGCCGCCACACAACCATAATCCAAGGCAGGAATGACGATTCCCGAACCCACAAACAATTCGCATATTTCTCCTACTAGCTGCTTCATGCATCGAACGTAATGAAAAGACTTGTGCCCCAAATGGTATTCAAGCTGCTTATGATGTCGACCATCTCCTGTCACACGATGCAGAAGACTGATGTTTAGGGTATTTTTTTTGCCATTGAGCAGTGGCAATGACCCACCTTGGTTGTTCTTTTTTGCGAGAGAATGGGACTTTTGTTGCACATGGCGGATTCCAATCCAGGAGGTGGGGGTGCACGAAGGAGGCGAGCGTTTACGGGACGCATTAGGGCGCACTAAAACACCCTGCCTTAGATCACTACAGTATGCGATTTCATCCCCAACCATCCCAAGCATCTAGGCATTGCTTCCTGTTGACATCTTTCTCCAACTGACCCAACTTTGTATGGTTGACACATGTTGGACAGCGGCTGTGCAGGATCTGACCGACCAACAATTGTTTACTGATAAGCTCGGTATATCCTGAGAAACTGCAAAGATCCAAGCTTCCACCCCCCTGGCCTAGCTGAAAAGACTGCACAGCAGCAGGTTTTGCGGAACCATTGGAACCATTTTCCATTTCGAAATCCTGGCGGTTTCGGCGAATGGGAAACCCCCCAGCTGCGTGCTGCTTGGCCCAAATCCTGGAGGTGGCAGTCAATTGCAGCTACAGTTGGGAACGTTGAAAAAACCACGTATAGCTCAGCATAGCTAAGCTACAGAGTGGTACTGTACCCCCCAGTGAGTGAACTTAGGTTACAACTAGGGTAATTCAATCTACAGTAACTACAGTTAAATGGCGTACTAATAAACTCATGACCAGGGGCTCCACCATGTAGGTTTCTTCTTGGAAGACATCACTTCACCATAAGCCGCATCACTGGTTGGTGGTTTGAACCAAAATTACAACAAGTACCCAAAAACTACTCTGGTTGGTGGTTTCAACCCTCATGAAGAATATGCTCGTCATCCAAGCAAACATTTGGTAATCAGAAAAATGTTTGATACCACCAACCAGTACTCATCACTTCCATGAGTTAGTCCATCTGGTCAAACCCAAGCCTCTAGAGACGGAAACCCATTGGAAACCAGCTGGACCAGCTAAGGTTTCACCTCCCTCCATTCCTTGGTAGGGAGCTCCAGGTAACCAGCTGAACTAGGCGATGGAGTAGTCAGGGTGTACAAGTACCTGGGGACCAATAGCGGCAGGCGTTGCAACGTGGCTCATGTGCGCACGGACAGCGACGTGGTTCAGTCATGTTCAATCTAAGTGTCGTTACCTATGCTGCTAGTAGCAGGGTGGTGGTGCTTTTTTGACCAGCTTGAGTTGCAACAAGCAGGGTTTGAGGTCGTCACAACTCGCAACCGTGGTCGGGTCAATGAATCCAGGATGTTCAAAGATTTATGCATGTAACATGCTGGACATTGCTGGGCTATCATTTGGACAATGTGTTGAAACACATGTCTTCTAAGTGATTGTCCAGCCATGTTGGTGGCATGATTTAATAGCCCCCAAGCCCCCTTCTCAGCAGCTCAGGGACAACGACATGATGACCAAGCCGGTGCCAAGCAAGAACACCAAAGATGGTTGCCTCGGTCATACCCAGCATAGAAATTGCGGGTAGGATGTAAGCAAAAGAAAGGCAGGCGCGCTTGTAGTACAAATTACGCGCTAGTATAGAATAGTTATAGATAGATAGAGAAATAGATGGATGGATGGATGGATGGATGGATGGATGGATGGGTGGATAGACAGAAAGACAAACAAATAGATACACGTACAGGATCACACAGGTATTTACCACATCAAAAATAATAGATGGATAAATACGACACATAGTTTTATGGACAATTGCATGTGTAACATCCTCTGTCGCAAGAGCCAAACAAGCAAAATTGCATGCAGTGGTAGTGCTTCCGAACTTCCATATACCTATGGCTTGCAGAGCCTGCCTTCGAATGCCAGCCTGAAAAACACATGCAGCAAGATTGTTATACATGAAACTGGAGGGGATTGCAGCAATGTGCTTTCAACCAATCATTGAAGACAAACAGCTGAAATGCTGCATCATGCTGCATTTCTTGCGAACATCAAGAAAATCAAGAGTCAAACAAATGGGATGTTCATCCATGTTCACCAGCAGGGCAATCCAGAACTGCACCAGTGCCAATCTTGAGCAAAGGTGCATGTTGAAAATGAACACTGATGAGATGCAGGTCAGGATAATGGACACCGCCTGTGAGGAGCTCGTCGCTGTGACAGCTGTGAAGTGTTCCACCGTTTCGACGGTACGGGATGGGCCGGGTTTCTACGCCTATCCCCATGTCATGGATCATGATCCTATAGTTTTAATGTTTCAGCTTGCTAGGATCTAAAGCCGCTAAAACCCCTGACTTGAAAGCTGATCATGTCGGCTTGATAGCAGAAAGCCCCAGGACCATTGCCAATGCAAAGGCTTTCGCACAGCTCGATGTAGCCCCATACTGATCCATGCTGAAATATCCAACCCCTGAGCTAGCGAGATGCTGCTTTGCTGCAAACTTCCGGCAGTAAATTTTGAACAGAGTGTCATTGATCCATCCCATCATCGATGATCGAAAATGGCACTTGATCCTTCCCATTCTCCGAATTGCCAATGTGACCCAGCGATTTGGGGTTGACAGCTCTGACATCAAGTGACCATCTTCATTGGAAAATAATGGGCTCCCACTTTGGGCCAAGTCGCAGTGGCGAATCCTTTCCTTGGTGCACAATTGGGGGATGCCCTGAATCAACGGGAGTAGTGCACTGCTTGAACGGTCCATTTCGAAGCACTCGAAACACGGAACCATGGGCTGCTCGTTTGACTGAACTGTTTGTTGATGGTAGTTATTCCAGTTGCTGGTGGTAGATGGTGGTAGTTCACTTGAATGGTAAAACATGTTTAGCCAAAGACCTTGGCCCCTGAAAATGGGGCAAAGCACCACAATCTGGCCGAACCCCCCACGCCACAAACGGATCATCAATAATATTGTTATGGTGATAAAAGCAATTCATGGTTAATTACACATTATATGAGTAAAATAAACAAACAAGGCATCGACCACTAGACGGGTAAGTCATCGCAAAGGAACAGTAACAATATGCCAATGTGTGCCATCAGGAGTTTCATGCAATGCAGTTGATATTGGCATATGGTCAGACTCCTACCCTGGAATACGCACTCGAGCACGGGCAATCTTTCATCACCAAGATTCGAGATGTTGTCGGCGTATTTAGCCACAACCTGGGGCTGGTATTGGGACCAGAACGGTTCACCGGCAAGGAGACAAATCTCTCACGGCAATAAGACTGGTGGGTTTCCACCCTGATGTGGAGCCAAGTTGCATATTTGATAAAATGATTCAAATCAGGAAGAAAAAGGGAGAGAGGGAACTTCAAAAAAAGAAAAATACCGAATTTGAACCAACAAACCGTGCAACAAAATAGTGCACAAGTTGCCAGTGCAGTGTGTGCTGGTGCGTGCCTATCATTGTGGGATGATTGCGCGCTATTAAGATTGACACAAACATCCCAGTGCTGACACCGGTGTTGTTCATATCCTATATTCGATCGACTTTCCGTCCCCCAAACCTGGCAGGCCATGACTGGAATCTATCTCTACACCTCGGGGTTCCCGGGGTTCAAACAGCGCAAATCCAAGGAACCGCCACTGCCATGCCTCCCAAGGCCTGCAATGCCACCACTGTGCCTCGGAATGGATCCTATTGGAGTCTCTCGGTTTGCAAGTGTCTTTGGGTTGATGGTTGGTTGCTTGGTTCGTGCTGGTGCGGCAGTGTTGGCGGTGGCGGTGGCAGGGGATGATGATGATGATGATGATGATGATGATGATGATGATGATGATGATGATGATGCAGCTATTCTTTCTCTCTCTCTCTTTGCTATAGTTTCTAGTTTCTAGTAGGGTAAGAAAGAACATGCCACAGATGCAACAGTACTCCTCAAGAATTCGCCCCATCTGCTGGTGCGACTCTGCCTTTCCTCTGGCCTCTGTGAAGCCCGTCATGTCATTTCCATCGTGAGGGTTCCACATGCGCATCATCAATATCAATTCTGCCATATGGTGGTTTCTCAAACTAGGGGAGCCCCAAATGGTTGATTATATAAATATAGTTGATAATGGATGATTTACGGGTGCCCCTATTTTGAGAAGCGCCCATATGCATGTCTTGAGGACAAAGAGTCTGAACGATCAATGGACTGATCTCTTTCAACAAAAATCACTATTTTGGATGCATCATGGGCAATTTAGTTCTGGCTCAAAGCGCCTTATACCCCTTTGCTCGCGCCCCCCCCCCAAAAAAAAAAAAGAAAACAGAGTATGGTCAGCCTTTGCTTGGATGTTCACCTACGGATTCCATGATTCTCCACTGCATTTGCGGCAGTCAGGAGCACTGAGCAGATCTCAGCAGATCTGAGAAGAGGCCTTCCCGGCCCGAGAAGCAAAGGAGGGTTCTGCTGGTGTCGATTATGCACAACTTGGATCAGATTGGGGAGAACACATTGCATCGACTTGGAGGGAGACCTCGGTGTTCCAAGGTCCCAAAAAGGAGGACCTCCCACGTCGCTCCAGCCAGGCTGCAAACCATGCCATCCCATCTGAAGAAAAAGCCTTTCTCACCTCAGTGACTGACCCCAGGAATTGCACTAGCCTCATTGTGCAAACTAAAAACGACCTTTGAGAGTTCTGAGCGTGCTGGAGTAGCCTGAAAACAATCCGGATTCAGAAAACTGATTCTGTGAACATCTGGAAGCCATGGAGCTTCTGTGCACAACATCCAGAGGCATCTATGATTCAATGATGGCACCAAGCGCACTGAGAAATTTGATGCGCCCCCCACATACTGACTAACATCCTGGTACCATGGTAATTCCATGTAATTCCATTCTGTGTTGATCCCAATCTGCTGGGACGTTGGCAACTATCACTATTGACCATCACTACATCTGTTTTCTCATAATCTTGCTCTCACTTTGTGCACCATGATATTAAGGCATGATGTCATGCACCATCAGTAAGGAGTCGATGCAATGGAGAACGCAAACATATTTAAACATCAAATGACTACACAGAACGCTCTCCATTGACCACTTGGATGACTGCCCTCGTGGAATTACAAAAAAAAATAGCATCAACCATCACCAAGCATCATTGACTGGCTTAAACACCCAATAAACCACTCGCTAAACCATGTTCAATCATATCTGGTTGGTGGTTTCAAGCCTTGTGAAAAATACTAGTGAACCAACCATTTGTTAATGATTACTAGGGAAAATAAACAATGTCAATCGAACCACCAGCCAGATTTACACCAACATAAATCACACAAACATCTCCCCAAACATTTGATCATGGCCATTTTAAAGCGAATGCCCAGGCACTGATCTTGACACCATCGGTGAAGGTCATACTGGAGCCGACTGCCACCAGAGACCATGCGGCCAAGTGCATGTTTCGCACCCATAAGCCTCGTGAAGACACTGCTCCGGAAGCTGTGCCAGCTACATCACGAGCTCCCAGGAATGGCTGCTGAGGACTTTGTGAAAACCAAATTTCGTGGGACCATGGGGGGCCTTATTGAGGCAATAGATTCCATGACACGGATTACCTGGGATCAAGTCTTATCACCACACACCTTCTACATCCTTCTACGGCTGTTTTCCTTGAGTCCCTAAGAGCATCTTGGAGCGGCAAAAACACGGCTGGTGAAGGGCTCCGATTTGGTCGAGCTGAACCACTCCCTGGCCGCTCTCCGGACTTATTTTGCTGGAAAATAGTTGGAATCACCAGGATTCTGGTGGCGCAATGTTTAAGGGACGGTTTGTTTGTTTGTTTGTTTGTTTGTTTGTTTGTTTGTTTCCCTGCACGTAGGAACGAGTGCCCCCAAGGCCTATGCTTCAGGCTGCAGGCGAAATGAAGGAGAGGAAGGGATGGTATAGATCCATCTATATAATCCATTCTAATCCCAAAACCCCTGAAAAATAGGTTTCTGGATAAACTACCATTTACCTCCACCGCTCCTGGCCTCGCTCCCTCCCAACCACCAGCCAGTTGTGGATAAAGGTACCCAGTAACAAGGTGTTTGCAAAACCTCTTGGAGGGCTGGCTGTCCATCGCTTCGGGGATGTACCCCATGCCCCCGGTCATGGCATTGCAATGCTCACGAGTTGCTGGTGTTGCCAGTCCTGGGAGCGCAGCTGGCAGTCCCGCAGGCAGTGGGACATGGCGCTGGTGAAGCACAGGGTGGTGACCTTTCGCTAGTTCACTAGGATAATAGGATAAGTACAAATTGTAGTGGATAAATATAGCTATATAGCTATAAAATGCTAAAAACACATGGGTTATAATTATATGAGAACTAAGGGGGTACCACTCTGTAGGATTGATCTATTGCCTTCCAAAGGCAATGATCTTTAGATAAGTCCCACGGGTGCAAAAACGGAACTGGGCCCTACAAGCTTTGACTCCAAGTATCTTGAAGACCTTCTCCGTGTAGACCGCAGCCAGACCTCAGTAGAGGAAAACTGCCTGGAAACTACGGCAAGCCAGGGAAAAGTGAGGAACTTGGCCCAAAAGTGTTCAACTAACAACTGGAAAATGAGGGAAAAATGTGTGATGTTCAGGAACGTAAAGAGATAAACTACATGGTTGAATGGTTGATCGTTAATGTAACAAGCAAGCATCGCATAATCGTATTTCACCAAGCTAACATAATAGACCAACGCATGCACATGTACAAACAAGTATCCGTGATGACATGAACGGATCATTCTCTGGGGGATCACTCAAGGATGGGCTTACTGATGGGGTGTTTACTGGCTCAAATTCAACCATCCCAGCTGCGGGGAATAGCACCACATTGGCACAGTAATGAGACTTTAGGTCGACAGCGATTTTATGTTAAACACTGCTGGTGAATTCTTACTGTAATTGTCGGCTGAATACTGAATCCTTCTTTTACAATCACAAGAAGTGCGGCGGGTTTGTTGGTCAATGATCTTGGGACTTGATCGTCACCTGAGAGGTTTCGTCAATCTGTGGGACAATAGCCACCATACTTAATGCGAATCCTTTAGGGCTTTCAACTTGTGTAAGATCGGATTGTTCAAACACTCCATACTTCTTAATGTCATGAGTTCATCGCTAAAAAATATAGTGTCTGCAGCCTCTAAATCTAGACCATAGCTCACATTTTTGCCTGGGTGTCCAATGGATTTGCCTGTGTGCCTCACCTCAAACCAAACAACAGCTGAGCAAAATCCAGCCGGCATAGATGAACTGGTCAATCGGAAGCTTCATCTAAAAAGTTTCTATAGTAATAACTCACCCAGCAGGAGCTTCATATCAGGAAAAAAACTAGAAAGGATGTGTGCGCGATGAACCGCAGGATCGAGCAAGATTGTTGATTGTAGTACCCCCAGCTGCTGACCCATGCGCATCTACGGCAGAAACCGATCATGACCCACCATCATTCACCAACCGTTGCAACCGCTGGTTGCTTCCCAGCCGTCACGACAGGGGGCCACTGGTCAAACACGCGGTGGTCACCGCCATGAATCCAATCCAAGCCTGGCGTCATGTGTAGCTTCACCAACTTGTAACCAACTCATTTGGTGGTTTCTTAAAATAGGGTACCCCAAAAATAGCTGGTTTATTACTATAAATGACTATTAATGGATGATTTGGGGGTACCCCTATTTTGAGAAACCACCATCTGGTTAGATTAATTCTTTTGTTTATAGTGATCAATCAACAGCAGTGTCATGTCACTTCACCACTATCACCAGCCAGCTGTAGCTTAACCATGTGTGACCAACACAGTGATGATTAGATTAATGATTATAGTTAGTAAAGGTTACACTGGTCAACTAATGCTGGCTCATGGTTGCCCCATCCAAGAAAAATCTACCAAAGTCAATCAACCATCCCTTAAAATCATTGAGATGAAAAGTGGAGTACGTTTTGGATCGCCAAGCAGTGATGCTTTGTTTAAACATTGTTCATGTAGTACGTGGTGAGTTCCACTGGTGACCACCGCAATCAGTTCATGGCGTTGCTTAATTAACCATAAATTGTTCATGTTGCATGTGGGTCATGGGTAATTACAACCCAACCCGTCCCAAACAAATTCATCACTTCGTGGATGGGGACAACCCCTCAGATTTGCCGGTACTTTTTCTGTAGCCCAACCCGACGAACCTGCCGGCTCTGATCGCCCTTGTTCTGCATTTCCATCGTCGACAGCTGCACCACCCCCACCTGAGAACCACAAAACACGGTCGACCTCGAGACGTTTATCTCTCAGGCCGAGCAGTATCAGCATGCATCAATCAGTTTTGCATGGAAAATGCCAGGAAACCACCTCCATAAATAAGCCAAAATATCAGTAATTAGTATAGTAAGCCAACCTGAGCCAACAATGATGAATTTGAATGGAAAAAAAACTGATTTAAAAAATGGACAATAAGCCACTTTTCAATCGATATTTTCCAGTCACCAAATCGGAGAAGGATCGCAAATAAGCGTGCAAGGGGAGTCAAATTCCTGTGGTTGGTTGGCCATGCCATGCAGTCCCATGTCCTGGTGCAATGGTTTCGGCAACCCAACCAACGACAGGTGTCACATTCCTAATATCTTGCCGGCCCAACAGTGAGCCATGCGCTCCACATGACATGACTGATCAAACGTCAAGTATACTATTCAGGGTGGGCCCCCCCTCGTTATGGACCTAATTATAACATAGTTTCTGGGGCCATCTAAGTATAAGTATACTTATATCTACCGTGAGTGGCTGGGGCCCACCTTGTTCTGACCAGAGGTAGAGGGCAAACACATGCAGAGTGACAAAGAAATCCCTGAGCCTTCCAAGGCAACATGCCTCACATGCCTCACATGCCTCACATACCTCATGATGGGAACATGAATGAAACGTGTCAAAAAGCACGTGGAGATCCCAACAGCTGGGAGGTCTATGAATTTTGATTCCCAAATGGGTTAGCTGATAAACCCCAGTAGCATAGTAGCAAACACAGTTGGATTAACAACCCACGTGATCCATTCATACAGCATGGTTTCAACCTTGCTCATTGCTGATGATCACCCATCATTTGCCCCCACCATCAGGTTCACCATTATCAAACATAGTTGTTAATCAACCTCATTATCCTATCAAATACCTATCTACCATTATCACCATTCGCTCCACCATTCGGTTACTATCATCACCCTCGGCTCACCATTCCCAGGTGGCGCAGCACTAAGCATGGCTAGCCTCAGCCAAGACGCTCCCGCGGCACATGCCACGATGCCAAGCCATTGGTTCCTTGACAGCTGTCTGCCCAGCATCAAGACGCCTCACAGCTGATCCGTTGAGCTATGGCCAGGGTGAGGGGTGGGATGATTGGCCATGAAAAATTGTTCCCATTTACATGGATAATAATGTTGATTAACTATAAATGATGAGATAAGCTATATCATGGATTATGATTGACTACTATGATTGATCAATTAATATTTAATGGTTGGTATCGGCCGTTAAAAGCTATGGAACATTAAGCATAGCTATTGGCATCGCATATTCACCACAACATTTTGAACATTAGGGAAGAATAGCCACTAAAAAAGGACAATCATAATGATTTTTTTCTTTCCATCGCCTTCTCAAGGAGGTTAGCTGGGCTAACATAATGATCATAATCATAATGGTTGGTTGAGGGTATTGCATGTATTGCTCACGACTGGTCATGTTTGTTCATGATCAAAAACTATGGTATCTCCCACCCAAATGCGTTGCTCGGAAGCTCGTCAGGGTTGGTCCAGGCTTACCTCATGGGAGATATAGCTCTGTGCAGTCTGTGCACCATTCAGAATGGTGAGGTTGCCATAGCATCAGCTGGTGATTTTTGTTTCGCATCCCAAAGAATGGTACCCCTGCATGGTATAGGTTGGTTAACAAGCCATTTCACTATAGCTATATTTCTACCATAACCGACAATGGTGTTACTTAACTAACTGCAGGGGGCCACTCTGTAAAGATCCTAGGGTGGTTTGTTGCCCTCGGGATTCTTGGCATGGCGGTGGCTTTAGATGGCATCATAGTGGCCCTGAAATGAGCCTTACAAATCACAGAAAATCCAAGTGTATCTTGTAAGTCTGTAAAGTGTTTGTTTTGCTGCTGGCTGTGCAACCGAAAAGCTGCCCTCCAAACCTGCTATACCCTTGGCCACCAAAATCAAACCATCTTTTCTAAAAAGGTTTGAACATTTTAAAAAGGTTCCAAACCGCTTTGTGGCCAGCATCTGTCAAACCCACTTCGAAATCCCGTTCTCCGACAGTTCCGGAGCTTGTGCACATCGAGAGGCTAAAGAGTGCCGTGGTGACCAGCTTCATCCTGCGCGAACGCTGTGGTGACCTCCCGCACCTCTGGATGATTATTTCTGCTTGAGGGGTGCACTCCAACCATCTCCAACCCATTCAGAAAGAAACTGATTTGATTCGCGCTTGATTCAAGTGAATCTTCGCGGCAATGTGGCCAACAATGCAATGACGTCCTTGTTTTGATAATCATCCCCTCCGATCAACCAGTATCAACCATTGCTAACCATTGCACAATGATGTCCATTGAGAATGAAACCAATTGAAGCAAGCTCCGCCGCGGCAGATCCAACTGATCAGGTGAAAACAGCTGCAGCCAAGCGGCTGGTACAACACTTGGCACACCTCCGCAGCTGAGGATTTTGTGCTTGTGGGGTCGGCTGAGCTGTTTACTCAATCATTCATTTATCACCAGTCATCCTCATCGATCATGAGATAGCACTAGTGCAACTACAGGCCAAAGAATTAACGTAACAACAAACATGCCCGGCATTTTCCATTCATCAGCTTGATAGCCAAGAATGCACTTCGGCATGCTGCTCAGGTACAGAAACATCCAGATTGCTGGCTGCCACATACTGCAGGCCGTTCTGCAAGGAGTACAAGGCAGCAGGAATCAGCCTCCCGGGCCGGTTGGCATATCCAGGAGTCTCCGTTGCAGGGACCGACTTCGGGGAGCATAGAAAACCGTGTCCTTTTCCTATGATGCACACTATATGGTGTGAGTCATGGGCTGAAGCTCATCAACTTGTCCAGAAAGGCCGTTGCCTAGTCAAGTGCCGAGAAGTGTGAAATGTCTGGGCCTTTTTGAGTAGCCAAAAAATGGTATCAGTGGCTGGGATGCAGCCTTTCTAGCTCAAACAGAAAGGTGAGACCAAACTATCCTGATCAGAAATGGTTAACGGCATGCATGTATTCTCATCAAATGATTGTATGAATGTCTTAAGTATACAATGTTCACTAATAAAATAAAAGCTACATCAATAGTTCACAATGCAACCAGAACAACAACTACTTGGATCTGCAATGACAACGCATCGACTGTTCAGAGTTGAGAACCACCGCAGTACACCGTTCAACCAACAGCAACTCTTCAACGCCACCGGCAAAGTTTTACCAGGTGCCAGCACGTTCGCAAACGCCATAAAACAACTCTCATTCTCTATGGTCGTGAAATGAAAATACCAACCTTATGACTTCATGGCGTTGAATGGTCATGATGGTTGATCGTTGATGGCTAATGATTGTTGAAGATTCAGCCATGATTCAACCCCTTTCCATGACCAATCAACCAATGATGCGAAGGATTCCAACGGCATAACCCGAGCAACGCCGGATGTCAGGCGCACATGGTGAGAGCATCTTTGGCAAAGAAGCGTCCACTCAACTGGGGCGAAGCGGTGAGCGAATGGTGCCAGATCCCAACAGAGTTCCATATGGCATGGACTTGTCCAATCAGTTGGCACCGCTTAGCCATGATTAGCCATGTGCATGTGTGCACGTGATACTGGTGGGGTCAAATCATGGATGTTTCTGAACCACATGGTCTGCTTGGAGGTCAGTTTGAATCTGCGAATTGAGGGTCTAGAATTTAGAAGTGGTTAGCCGGCATAAAAGACTCTTATCCAGGACATATCAATGTGACACTCATGGTTCAGTTCATCATGAATTCATGTCCCTCAAAACTCAGGATCCCGACACTAAATGTATCTAAATTCAAATGTCCATTTTCTATCATTTTCTTGATTGTTCCTACTTAACTCGCCGACATGTGGTTGCGGGCCATGCTGAAAACAGTCCTTTGTTAGGAAGTTTATTTATCCATGTTTGAGATTTCTGGTAATGATCCAGCCCCGTAGTATACACACCAGGACTGACAAACCAGCATCTTTGCGCTTCGCTTTCCGGGCTTTGATCGCCACGAAGTGCTTGATCCAATCAGCCGCACTACGCTCTTGGCTAGGAGGTCGTGCCATCAAAACAGAAAGCCACCGTGGCAAGTTGCTTCCAGGGTGGTCCATTGGTCCATAATGAATATCGAATTGGTCCTCAATTTGAGTGCGCAAAAAATAGGTGCCATGCATGCACATGTGTATGCAAATGCAATGCATCTGTGGATGAAGATAAGTTGTCATCTGACACCGCTACTTGATTGGCACATCCTCCTCCGTGTACCGAGTGAAACATGTTGCAGTCACGATCAGCTCTTTCTAGGGTCCCAAAGTTCCAGCAAGCATCAGCAAGCTTCGAGCGAGCACTGGCAAAACACAATTGCTACAGGCCACAGTAATGGGTATAATCATAATTGATCATACTGGGCAAGAATCGGTTGATCATCGTTGATAACACTGCATGGTCCACTTCAGACATGGAATAAAATGGATCAACATTGGTGACTGATGCTCAAGTAAGTGATCAATCATCATGAAAAGAGGATGCACCTGCCACTGTTTACGTGCCTTGACAGTCTGCCGGTGGCAGTGGGACCCCCAGAGACTGGCTATGTCTCTATTGGATGCTCCTCATTTTGAGGAAGCCCGAGACCTACTCGGATGAAAATAATCACGAAAATCAGCCAAGGACCCTTACGACAATCATCGACAAGTCAACATTCATAACTACTATTTGGATCCAAGGATCCATAACTTGTTAGGATCCATTAAAAATAGTAGCACATCATTCTGGATCCATATATCTACTAATTTGGTTCGGCCACTCCTGGCTCCAAATCGCTCCCCCTTTAGAGGGCCGGCCATAGGGATACCCGTGGCTCCAAATCGCTCCCTCCCAAGCACCAACGAGAGAATCAACCACCAATATAGCACAGGGAGGATCTCCAAAGATCAAATCTGGTTCTTTTGCATGAGATACAGCGCGGCAGCCTTTGCACAAGAGTTCAAAAGTCGCAGCTCAGGGTCACCATCCTGCGAAAAGGTAGCAAAGTAGCAAGGTGGATGTCGCTGCCCAGCTGGTTTTGGAAAGTGCTGAAGTGATTAATTCACCGAGCTACGGTAGGTTTCAATGAGAAATGGTCGTTTTTTTGGGGGAAATGATGCCCATAAATGTGAGGTCCAAGAGCTTGACTTTCTGTTAATCTTCTGAGGAACCCGATTTGAAACTGGAGGGAGTTTCTGGCTACGTTTTACGTGTTGGCTGCTGGACTAGGGCCAGCTTCGGAACGGAGCTTGTAAAAAATGACCTTCTCAAAAACCGTTCCCTGTCTAGCATAATTCTTTTACCAAGTGATCTCTTCTCCTCAGAGTCAATCAAAGGAAAGCTGTACCTGTGCATGTATCCAATGTCATCAACCTCGCTGGCAAATCGTCAAGTCCGGGTGGAAAGCTGGTAAAATGCCTCCCGGACATTGGTTAAGAATCGTTGTGTGCTGTCTAGATGGTTGAACAAAGCGGCTGTCCCCTTAGAATGGATACCAAAGGCTCAAAAGTGTGGCCGTCGGTCAGTACCATACCCCTATCAACATCCCCTGACTGACCAATCTGGTCTTCGTTAGGATCTTCACGCAAAACAAATTGATTGCGACCCACAACTATGTACCTATTTTTGCTCCTGGTTGCTACAGGTATGTACCTATAATATCCTATAATTGTCACAGCCAACATGTTCAGAGTCATTACTGGGATATTCGCACCCCCAACCATCATCATTAACTCGAGAGGACTTGAAATGATTCATCGAAACACCCAGTAGCAGAAGGCTAGCCATATATATATATGGGATGTACATGTTATATCATGTTATTACATGTTACATGTACCCCTTATGGATGGCTAGCCATCTGGGATGTACCCCTTATGGTTAACCACATGGGATTCGTCATCAGCCCTGCTTCAGGCAGGGATCGCGCCTCCGAATCTTCATCGACCTGGACAACCAAAGGGGTTCGAAAAGGGCAACGGCAGGTGCCCGGTGCAGCTGCAACTTTGGCCCTCTCTCGACCTACCATCGCTACCTCGGGGTCCGAGCCTGCCTGGGGCAGAACTTTATATTATATTCATTAGATTTATAACTTTATGTGATATGTGTATTATGTGCACGGATACATGTATTAATTTCATTGCTTTTTTTGTTCTCCCTCTCTCTGCATCGACTATGGTGCTGTCGACCAGGGCTGTGTCCAGTGAGTCATGATGACTTGAAGTTGGTACGAATTTTATGCTTGTGATCATCAGTGGTATTCGGTTGGTATGGATATGATGGAACATGGTCAAAACGGTCAAAAAAGCCTATTAAAACCTGACACGATTAATACCCATGCATGGTTGCAATTGGCCATGACAGGATTGCACACTGGTTATTGCAGTTAGGGCTAAAGAATTGGAAAAACACCTTTTTTTTTTTGCCATGTGGTTTTAAATCCCACTACAACAACGTCAATGCAGCAATTCAACACATACACCCATTGATTGAAAATATAATGATAGGATTTGGCACAGGACAAAACTGCTTCAAATCTCCAGGAAAAAAACACCTGCTGGTTGATACCATATTGTAAAAGTTCGGATATCTTTGGGGCAATCAATGGTTGGTTTCCATGGATTCGATTCGCAGTTTCGGCTGATTTTCCAAGGCCTCCTTCGCAGTGGTCCAGGCCACCAGCCGCCTTTCCTGAACGAATCACAGGGGGGGTGATACCATGGGGCACCAGAACCATCAAAAAAGAGGGTTTGAACCATCCCAGATATGGGTTACAGCCTAGTTATAGCATGCTCTGGCTATATTTGCCATATGGCTACTTTGAACCATCTCAAATATGGGTTGTGGCACGTTATAGCTAATATCTGCTATATCCCATCTCCAAAACAAGATATTCATAAAACAGATTTTCATAGCTTTTGGTTGCCAGGGGTCATGATAGGAAAAAACATAAACACCAACTTGGTTGGAACCATTTGGCCGGTACGGACACACAAACAACTATAATGGATGGAATACTCTGGTTAGGTATGATGAATTGATGGTACAAAATACGCTAAGTTGTTGATACTCGTTGATGCCGCTTCATAGTGATTGAGAAGGGTTCTTAGCGGCCAATGATGGTTGATAGTGGTAAAATTATTAGAAACTGTGAATACATTGTGAACCAATGCCCAAGAAATGTCCACAAAAATATAATCAGCCGATTCACAATAGTCCGCTTGCCTTCAAAAACAACGCAGTCCTTTAGCCCAAGGTCATTGAGACAGTTCACGAACCACCGCTTCGTCAGCACTTTGAGCCCTTCAACAATATCCCATTTCTTGGACTTCAGCTGCATCCAACTGAAAGGTCCCCACAGCAGCTGGAAGCTGCTTAGAATGTGGATGCATCCACACGTGTCACCTGCCCAAGCCCGCCCACACAGGGACTGAATCACCAGCTGGTTGACGCCCAGTTTCCACTTGACAAGCTGAGAGCCGCTCCATAGGAGCAGGTGCTAAACCTTGCTAGCGGGCTGCCGCAGTTGCTGGGTGAAGATCAGAAATAACATGCCATAACCCACAATAGCAGTGATATGCGGTAGTTTGGTGGTTTATAATCCTGGTAATTAATTCTCAGCCATACCCCCGGTTGCACATCCAGCTGCAACCATTTCTTCCCACAAAAACTCATGATGTGTCTCGCATCCAAGGCACACTCTGCGGCCAAGTTGGGCGCTCGGTCCTGGAAAGGAAAGCTGCTGGGCCATGCCAAGGGTGGCACTGCATTCTTTTCAGCTGCATTCACCACATCCTGAGCGGGAGCTTGGTATAGCCAGGGAGTGGCTGCGGGGAAGCCACAACTTGCCAGGCCAGGAACACCATGGAACACCCCGACTGCCAAAACACAAACGGTCGAGCTCTTATAGAATCAACGGTTTCACGCCACACTTCCCGAGCACACGAAAAGGATCACCTAATGATAGCCTCCGGGGAAAATCAAAAGAAGAACCAACTTTAGGTACCACATGGATGGGTCACCCAGTTTTCACCGTTTGGATTCCAAGCTGTCCTGCACGGAGAGACCTTGCAAGGGATTACTGTCTGTCAGGACGAAAAAAATCACCTTGGCTGGTCGAATCATCCTTGCAGTGAAGTGTGCTGGAAAATCAATGGATTGTTTGAGGATAATGAGGGCAATTTTTCTATTGCCGCACTTCAAGTAACAGGGTATGGTGGCTGGATGAGGCATCGAAAATCTTCGAAATGACAGCACATCCTGCTTGGAACAAAGATATCCTGTTAATCCTTGACGCGCCACACCGAAAGAAAGAGCTGTGGTGAGCAAAAACCATCGCTTGCCCGTTGCACTTCTGGAGTCGAACAAACTAGGATACAACATGCCTACACTGTCTGAAGCTTTTAACAATACTGACAGTGTATGCAACACATGCATGTCCCTTCGAGCTCTTTAATAGTGTCACGCAACATGAGTCCTCTAAGGTTGATCCACGGGGCAACCAACCAACTTAGTTTATATAAAGGTGTAATTTGTTACACCTACTCTGGACCATATTGACCGTACTTCTTTTGCCAAGCCTTCAACTGCTGCATATAACTACACATGTCCTATAAACAAAACACGAAACCACAAACACGAACACTTTGCATATGAAAAACAACTTTTCTGGCTACCAGCCTGCCACCAAGGAGCACGACCCAAGGAGAAAATGTCTGCCTTATCCGCTTGGGACATTTGCGCCGACTTGGTGATCACCTTGCGCCAACAGAGATGGATCTGCTGGGTCAAATGTGTGGCGCAAATGAATCTAAACAATAATGGGATCATGTGCCCATAACATATGTAGAAGTGCATCCGGAGGTCCTTTAACTTTGCATTTGAATCATGCATGCATCATGTTGGTACCAGCTCTACCCCTCTACTCATGTCCATCCGGTGCCATTTCCAGTGACCTCTTGGATTATCCGGCTGATTCCCAGCGTCTTTGCAGCTGATGCCTAGTAAGCCGTCCTGGAATGTGACAACCAATCCTCGAAGTTGCTGATGGAATGGTTGATGGCTGAATGGTCAATATTTCTTTTTCCATCGCCTTCTCAGGGAGGTTAGCTGGGCTAAGGGGACCATTTCTAGTAGCCACTTATGATTTTGCTGCTTGAGGTCAGCGGTTGATATGTGACCTCTATATTTACCTGTGTAGTTATCCATGCTGGTTTACATCTCCAAAAAAGTCTGGGGTTGCGCCTCTGGTGCCATGTAGCGCGGAGTTCCTGCAGGAAGTCAACCACAAAAGCATCCCTCCACCGAACTTAGCCCGTTCCCAAGAAATCCTGGAGGAAACCAATCCATTTTTGCTACCGAGTTCCTCAAGCAGATCTTATTACCATTGGAAGATGTTAAAAACATTACCCTGATCCTTATAGTGAACCTGGCTCTATGATTTGAAGGGTCAATCCATGTCGCGAAAGATGGGTTGTGCATGGTTGTGCATTGGCAGGAAGGCAAGTCTATATTGTGAGCATCCGTGTCTGCACAAGGAAGCATGTTCCAGCCAACCTCTATTTGTCCATATATCTGACGCGCTGCCCATGTACAGCAATATATTTATATATATATATATACATATATATATCTCTCTCTCCATCGCCTTCTGTCAGACTGCCATGTAGGCATCAGTTCTGTCATTGTTTTCATCTATCACTGCATGTCTGCGTTCTTTATTGACATCACTCCTCATGCAAAGCACCCCCACAGCTTGCAGCTACAACAGGAAGTTCACATGCAAAAATGAAACCAAAAATTGCAAACTCGATGGACGCACCATGAGACCAAAGACACTGGTCAGCATAACGTGCATTGAACTGCCGCGATGTTTAAATTTGGATCCATGTATGGGGCCCCCATGGCGTGCAAGGCCCATGGATGTGAAGTAATTAGTCAACCATTAACGCTTCTCAGTGGTTCTGTGATTCTGCAAAATTCGCCCAACTATGGGTCATGGACAAAGCTCTCCCCTTACAATGGTGAGCGGAACGGGTAGCGCTGCTCAAACCCCAGGAATCGTTTCAACCACCACGGCACCAGGCACAGGTCCTCCCAGCTGCCGACTGTTGCTTGCTCGAATCCGTGACAAACCAAAATCGATGAGCTTTGGTGTGTGAAAACCTGCACGCTTCGCGAGGGACAGGGCAAGCACGAAACATAGAGAGACCAGAAATTAAAAAACTATGACCGAGCAAAGACGAACGTTAATAACCTGACCAGCACGCAAGCCGGCTTTTGAATAAAATGGAGTAAAATGGATGAGTAGCTTCCCCAACTATAAACAAAGTTTCACGCACATGTGTCCACAATGTGGGACAATGTCCCAGTGAAGTGTCCTATCCAGACTTTCCTACACCTTCCCGATGCTCAGATCCCCTCGTAGAATCATGGATGCCCATGGCTGCTTAGCTGCTTCTTCAGATTGGATATCAATCCTTGGATGACCCATCATCTTACCGGACAATTTTCCTGTGATACCCAAGGGTTTTGACCCTGCTAGTGATCAAATTCTGGTAGCCGGTGGACACCTTATCTCTACGTTCGTTAGTTACTGGTAGTTCCGTGCTTTCTTTGTGGGGAGAAAGGCTTTCAAATGAATGGAACGCTTGGGGAATCCTGCCATTTGTGCATAATGAGCCAGCACTAACCATCATCAAAAAAACATTAGGCCATTAGGATCCATTAGGCATTTCTAACCATCCACCATTGCTTAGTCCCAGCAACGATGCAGCACCAAAACGTTCGACGGCTTCAAATCGCCGTGCGCAATGGAAGGGCGAAGCCCATGGAGATAGCGCAAAGCACCTGAGCCGAGAAACGTGGTGCCTGGCAGTACGCTCAACTTTTTCTGGTTGGTGGTTGAACCACCCCTGGTTAAGCATGGTTAAACACTGATTAATGGTTAATAATGATTGGTAATGACTACTGATTGGTAATGATCACTAGTGATTGGTAACTGTTTGCATTTCTTTGTGCATGTTATTCTGCCTCCTCAAGGTCGCTCACTACTGTTTGCATTTCTTTGTGCATGTTATTCTGCCGGTCGCTGAAGCCATGCTGAAGCCCCTGCCCCCTGCAACAAGTTTGACTCTTCGACTTGACGCATGTTGGTCCTCATGTTGGTGGCTGAAGTGACGAACTACATACGGAGAGCCGCGTGTGAGCCGCGGTGGATGTGCAACTGCCCACGCCTCACCCATTCCCATCCCGTCACCGCGCTGATTTGACCCAGGAACGGCAAACGCCCAGCAACACGCCATGTTTGTCTTGGACATTCAGCTCCAGCTTTTTATTGAGGAGGTCCTCTCATGAAGCACTCTCAAACTGCTGAATGTTTGAGAAATCTACTCTCAGCAAGTTCTTTGAGAAGCACGTTCTCCCTTGACACTAGTGGAAATTGTTGTCAACCAGGTCGACCAAGTGTTTTTTTGGAAACTGATGGAATTCGATTTCCAAAATACATGGCACCCCAAATCCAAAGATACAGAAGTGAAGAACACCGCTTTGTCACAAAGGTTTCGCGCCAGCTCTGCATTTCGCGCTGGCTTCACTCTAAACTGTGGCTACTATCTCAGTTGCCTCAACATTGATGATGCTGGGATTATTTCCGCCTTCAAAAATCCAGAGGTTTGCTGGCTCCCTGGTCCTGGACCGATGGTTCACCTCTACGGTGATTGTGGACTGATATCGCTCTGTGCCAGATTCCTTTTAACATAGTTCTCGAGTTAATGAGCCACTGACACGTCTACAATTCTGGGTCTTCTTGTCATAGGTACTCAGCCCAGGGAACCCTAAATGCCATGGCATTGATGCCATGGTTCCCACTGATACCCTGATCCTTGCACACCCATGGTGTGCTACCTTCAAGTTGCTGCCCTGGCTACTGCTGTCCTGCAAACTGGTTCCTTCCACCACTTCTTCCACCAAAAACAGAAGCTCCTCGGCCCGCCGACACAAACTGCAATGGCTTCCCCAGGCAATGGTGAACAGCTTCGAGATACCCCTATCACGCAAAACAATGAAACCGGCCATTGCTCATGTATATAACCAATGAGATGATGGCTTAGTCACCTGTGTGCTAACCGCAGGCTGGTAGTCAAGGATGGATTCGGAACGGAATATCATGCCTGGAAAACAAAAGGCAATACAAACCACTGACAATCAACTTAAAAATCTCACAACATAAAAATCCAAGAGACACATCACTTGGATCATCGTCCTAGTTCATCAGTCGGCAGTAGCATAAGTACAAGTGGTTTAATTCAAGCACACCATGGACACGTTTGAGCACTTACCAACCCGGATGGTGATCGTTCCGCACAGAAGGCGCTTTGATCAGCAAAGGCGCTGCTTCAGGCAGAATGCAAGCTCCTGAGCTGCTCAAAAAGTTCCGGGAAGCATGCCAAATTGTGGGCAATTCAAACGAAACAGTCGGGTCAAACCAATGGCTATGCGACCATCAACCCTCATTAACATTCATTATATAACCATAAAATAACCCTAGCTTTGCGTTGAAGCGAAATTTTGACCATCCACCCTAAAATGGTAGATTCCAAACTGAACGTAACCAATTCTCTCGTCTCTTCGTTCGTTCATTGAAGGGACACCGAATAACCAATTGCCACACATGCATTCTCAAAATCGCAGGTTTACGCAGGTAGGGTTCCAGGATCAATTTTCTCAAACCCTGTGTGCTTCAAAGTCAAAGGCTTGTCATCCAATTTCCAAGTTTCTTACCACGGTCACAATTCCAAACGAGGCAAGCCCTGTAGCTTTCATGGTTGGTTGATGACCCTCATTGTGTATATTGCTTCTTCGACCAAGTTGCTATCCTTGTTGGTCTTTGCTGGTTCGTTCTGGTTCATTAGCACCGTTGGCAATTGTTGTTTGATCTATGTCAGTACCTGCAAGTATAGCTTAACCTGCGTCAATCCGCACCTTGAAAGGCAACGATGTGCGGATGCCGAACACGGCGCAAGAAACGTAGCCTCACAGCGTGACCATACGAGGCACATGGTGGCTCATCATGCTCCAGAGATTTCCACCTATTCCATTTCCCAAGAGTAAAATGGCAGGCATATAAAATTATATAGTTACATATAGTTACTATGGTCCCGCCCATTATTATGGTTACTATAATTGTCACTAATGGTTACTAATGGTCATTACCATGCAGGGTCGTAGTTCTCTTGAAGAATCCTTCCCCATCTCTTAATCAGCTCCATCATAAACTGGTGATGAAGAAAATGACAAGCACTTGCCATGCTACACCATCGATGGAATAGCATCTACTACAGTAACGATAGATGATAGAAGTAGCCAGTCAAGATTTGCAAGTAAAGTGTTTGCTTAAATTAATCAAGAGCATTAGAAGGTGAGCACTGCGCATGCATCTCTCTCTCTCTCTCTCTCTGTATGCATCTGTGCATGCATGCCTGTCGGTCTGTCTCTCTCAGGTCCGTCTGTCTCTGTCTGTCTGTCTGTCTGTCTGTCTGTCTGTCTGTCTGTCTGTCTGTCTGTCTGTCTGTCTGTCTGTCTGTCTGTGCAGTATGTGCGCGTTTATGTATGCATGTAGCTTTCTAAGTTCCTGTGCGTTTGTGAAAACATGTACATGGCCAAAACTATGGCACCTTGTCCGTGTGTACCAGCCTGCACGCTACATTACCCTATCATATTCTGCCTGAACAGCCTATGCAGCATCAACATATGTGTGCATGCATTTGACTGCCAGATTTCTTACCATCAAAACACCCAGCTGGTCTACCCACATCTCTCCAGAATTGATTGTTTCTTCTTCTTCTCTCCGGGCTTGGGTAATATTCATATTCATTGCTATTAATTAACCAAGTCATTATCGCAACATGCCTAAGGACCAGTAACCCTCTGAAAGCATCACTAGCCACCACTAATCATGAATGAATCATCACTAGCCATCACTAACCATCGTCAAACCATCGATTCAGCTCAATTTCACCATCAATTTCACCATCAGTTTCACAGAAACCGACCATCCAACCTATCACTCACCACCGGTGAACGGCCGCCCGTGGTCCGCTCCTGGCCTCGCTCCCAACCAACCAACCACCAGTGACCCCTTCGCCCAAGCGGCTCGTTGGCCAGGTCCGGCAGTGACAACGAAGCATTGGCCAAGGGCAGCTTCACCGCCACCGGCATCCCCAGCAGCTGCCCCTTGAGAATCACCTCGCGTGCGCAAGGTCAGATGTTTTACCCTTGGGATTCCGAGGATCGTTGGGGATTTGATAGGGATTTTGGAATGGAATTTGTGGGGAAGAATAGGGCTGGATATGAAATTTTGATGGAATTGGTGGGGAAGAATAGGGCGGGATATGGGATTTTGGACGGAATTTGTGGGATATAATGGGGGTTGATATAGGATTTTAATGGAATTTGTAGGGTATTCGAGGGGTTGATATGGGCAAAATATTCTGGGAGTCCAACGGCGCCATTGTTTTCATATGTCTACTGGCTTTTGCCCTAACAACATGTAACTATGTAACAAGCATTGTTCGACTAAGGGGCTAGACTCCAGCAAAAAGGATCAACCCCATTGTTTTAATAGTGGTGGAATCCAATGGTATAGACAAAAGTAGGTGAGAAGCATATTGAAAAGTTAATTAACGGACATCATCCATGTTGAGCTATGTTGGGGTGGAGGCAGGCAAGTAACTAGTTCTAGACGGTTAAACATTGAACCTATTTGAATTTTGTGCCTAATGAGGTATGGACATTTTTGCAAACATGACAAAACATCTTACGTGCATGCCTCATATATATACACATACATTCGTAGAAGTACGTGTGCATCTTTAGGCCTATAGCAGCTGATTACAGCAACTGATATGTCACCACTGGAGAATTGCCTGAGTCGGTGGGCCTGGATCAAGGCCAACCATGCTGATAGGAAGACAGCATGGCCAAGTGTGCGACACAGCACCTGCGGGACAAGAATCACCCCAGCCCGAAATGACGAGTCACCCCATAGTTCCCGCGTCCGATCAGTTCTCTCGGGTTGAAGTGCAACTGGTGTGCCTGGCGGCTGGGCTGTGAAGTAAGGACGCTTCACAAAGGTGAGAAAATATCCATAGGATTCCGTAGGAATGTCAATAGCGTACCCCTCCTGAGGTAAGCCTTCGCAGTTACTGGATGCTACTGGTGGTTTCCGTCTCCAAAGAATTAGAAAGAAACGTATCACAAAACACACTTTGAAAAAGGAAACCTACAAATTCGAGCCTATAAAACGTGCGCTTCAACTAGTTGTGAAGGAGAGAACATTACGGCAAACAGTTACACAATTGCTTCTGGAAAGCATGGATGAGCACATGACAACCAGTATTTTTGGTACATATTTCATTCATATTCTCACCAGGCCCCAAGTATTTGCTTCTGCTGGGTCTGTTCCCATTGAGCGTCAAAATCTATAGTTTTGGCAGGTTGCGACAGTCGTAGAAATCGTAGTGCGGCATTGGCACCATTCATGAGGCGAAGGCGAGCGACAGATTCAACAACTAAGGGATTAGAGCGCTGGATAAGTGGAAACACCAAGGGTTACAGGCCTGTTACTCTAGTTATCAGCCTGCGAAATAGGCTGAATCAGCAAGGAGCTTGCCATTGCCACACTGTCCGTTTCCAAGTGGCAATCGGTTTGTGGCTGTGGGGCAATACCCTGCACCCCCGATGAGCACCCCTGAAAATAACCAAACCAGTCTGTGTTCGTTTGTTGGCCTACCTTTTTTTCATTGACCCAAAGCCAAACAAACGTGATAAAATGGTGGTTCCAATTGACATGTCTGAACTTCTTCACATAGTCGGCACAAGAGCCTCTCCGGTAGGGCACCCCTTGTTGATCAGCCAATAACAATCACATACACGTGCACTCTGTTTGCGTTCTGTTTCCAAAGTGCCTGCTACGAATCATTGACACCATATTTCTGATGGACATTAACCGTGGGAGCATGGGTTCTTCCTGACTTTTTGCATCTGTTTACAGGTTGCTGGTTGTTATCCTCTATGGATGTTGAATGACTGACCCTCCGGCAACCCGCTGCCTCGATCAACCAATGCTCCTGGCATCAAACACTGATGCCGGACCCAGTGTGATGGGATGGTTATGGGCATGGGTGTTCTGGCTTGTCATTCGTGATCATCATGGTTGATATTTTCATGATGGCTCATGATGGGCCCCATCTCAACCAAACGGCAGCCCCCCGCTGCAACCGATCAGAAACCCTGTGCTGTGTGCTGTGTAAACTGCAAGTTGGAGTGTTGACAGCCAACCCATCGAATCCGACAAAAACCGCGGGTCACTGAGTCGTGGGATGGCAGCTGGAAACGCAACAAAAGGAGCAATGTCACTGCAGTAGCGCGTGTTGGGATTTGCCATGCAAGGGGCGGCGTTCCGCAGTTAAAGCTGGCTTGTAGACCAACCTTAGTATAGCTGAATGTCTACAATTGAAAGTGATCTGTAACTTCATATATATTCTATCTAGTCGTGACTCGTGGCCTGGCAAAGCTATGTATGCAGTTACCCTAGTCATAAACCAAATAACCCTTCAACCAGGGGTATGTTTCTCAAAAAGCAAAACGCTGGAACATGGTTGTCATCAAAATCTGACAAAGCAACCAACAAGAACAAGCAGTTACAAACAACAAATGTTCCAGTGTTTGTCACCATGCTTGTAACCAACAGTGCTATTGTTTGGCAACTAACCATCCAGAATAGCACTTCGACCAGTGCATGAATACTCTCTTGGCATGGAGGCGGGTACTTGGCTACCGCTTCAGCCGCCTACGGGGCAGTAGGCTTGAACTGGACTCCTCATGCCCGTCTCACTGGGAATTGTGCTCACCATTGTGGAAGAGGTGGGTGGGCTCAATCTAGAAGCTGCCAAAATGGCAAGTTCTTGTTTTGTGCAAATGCTTTGAAGTCAAGGTGGTCAAACAAAACAACCTTGGCAACTGGCCCTTATCTAAAACCTCACACCTGCAGCTCGACATGAATATGGCATGGTAAGGCTGCATGGCAGTTGCATGGATCCATGCACTTGGTGCTCCTGCATGCCAAGCTTGATCATCTCTTTCAACTGCTCGCGACAATTGGATTTCACGTCGAAAATCAATTGGGTGAAGCCCGTCTGACCTGAAACGTGGCGTGGAAGGCGGGCAGCTTGGTCCCTGGCTGCTGGCGACCCAAACTGGACCCCAAGAAGAACTCCGTGTTTTTCCAGGCGGTGTCAGCCTGCCTACCTCCACATTCATCCATGGAGGGGACATGGACTCCGTGGACCCCCTTGGTAAATGCATTCCCTCCGAGAAATTCCAAAAAAGATCTCCCAAATCAATGCAGCCAGGCAGCCTGTTTGATCCTAAGCGATCGGTCAGAAGATGTCAGAAGTATCATCAAGAACCAAACCGTTGAGCATTACCAATCGACTCTATCAAATCCTCCAAGTCTTGGGCTGATCTCCCAACAACTCGGTATGTTTGCTTCAACTGCGGGATGTGTTCAGGAGCGGGCTGCATGAGAAAGTACGTGGATCCACCATGGTTTGCATGAGAAACTCCCAGGGATCATGACAAGGAATCAGGAAGCCAAACCCAAATGACAAGAACATCTTGCCCATTGTTGCCCCCTGGACGACTGCAATCCGCGGTGCTGCCTGAATGAAGAACCCCTTCAGCAAATTCCAGGTGGCATGGGGTGACAGGGATAGCTGTTGCAAGTGGGCAAAGCATGGCAAACCTCAAAGTTGAAATCCATTCAGAAACACGAAAACATGTGAAAAGCACTATATAAGTGGAATTCAACGGCTTCTACCTTGGAATCGCTTATCCATGTCGATCCCTTGTTCATTGATTTGGAGTCAAAATTCAGAAGCAGTGTAACAAACTGTGACTGCAACACAGTGCAACCATGGTATATCCAGTGAATCATCCAATGATTGCATCTATCACTTTCACTTGGCTCAGCTCAATTCATAGCCCACAAAACATGTCTTCTTGTGGTGATCAGCCATCCCAAAGACTAATTAGTCCATCAACCAACCATTTGTTGATAGTGGGGCATACTATACAAGGAACACATAAAATTGACATTGTTAACAAATTTGTTAAATAAAATACTTTATAACACACAATACCAACAAATCTAGCAAAATGTCAACACCTGGACCAGTTTTATAATCAATGATGTTCTATGATTCTATGCTAGAGCCATTCGGGCAAACTCATGGATCAACACCAATGACCATTTGTCGTGGCAACCATGAAACCATTCAACGGCCCAACTTTCCAAACTCCCAACGGGACCATCAAAGACTTCACCCGCACGGCCCCACCATTGCGGAACCAAGGTGCTGTGACCTTGGCGACACACGCAGGTGGCAACCAAGCCCTAGGTCCGAACATGTCTTACAGCCGTGGCAACGGCTTAAGTGCCCCATGTTTGGATGATTTTGGAGGTAGGCAACTTGGTTGAATGAAATTTGCCGGATATTCTGGATAGGCATCCCCGCAACTATCCCGCTCACAGCATGTGCTATGGTTGCCCAGAAATTGTCATGATGAGGCCAGCTGCGAATACAATACACGCAAACGCTCAAGTGGAGCGAGATGGACTTAGATGGGTTGCGACAACATGTAGTGCCATTTGACCAGTTTTTGTACTGCCTGATTTCGGGTCAAACTCGGTCAAACCTTATGATCTCCAAACAACATCTCAAAAACCTTCAAGACTCTAAACAAGAAAAATATCTCAAAAATGAAAACATCCCCACATGTCACTCCCGCTGCAACGTGCAGCCGTGCAGGACTCAGGTTGTTTTCGGTGACCATCAACTCTGGGAGTCTCATTACAGCACGTGGCTCTAACACCGACAGGTGATCCATGGTGCCCCTATGTGCTACAAGCCCCTACAGTGGTAAATAGTGATGATACTATGGACTAAGAGCCAAAAGAAACAACGTGTCATTTGATCAACGACTTCCTTCTTCTTCTTCTTCTTCTTCTTTTTCTTCTTCTTTTCCGTCGCCCTCTCAAGACGAATTCCATCATTGTAGTCATTTTACAAGACCTAGCCATCACTAGCCCCTCTTTTTCATCATCTTGCACCGCGTCCTCCGTTGCCACCCCAGTCGAGCCCTCACTTGGTTGGTTCGGGTCGGACGCCCTGGAACCAGTCAAGGGGCAACACTTTGGAGGTCCGCCAAGTGTTGCTTCATCACCGTTTGACTTGCGGAGGATACGGACTGGGACTGTGCCTGGAAAACACTCCAAATCAGGGTCTGTTCACAAGGTTACCTCCGAGTTCTTCAGCTCTTTGGGTTTGAAGTGAAACCATCAGGTTCAGATGTTTGAGGGTACCACCATGCATGGACACACCAGAGTATGCCGATGCGGATCAAGTGGTTGCCGCGTGAGTGCATCGAATCACATGTCCTTGGAGGCCCATAGCAGCCATAGCATGAGAAAGAATGCATGTTGTTGATGACACGGTGCGGTGCGAGCACGGTCTCATTGGACAAATCACACGGGGTGATGAGACTGGAAACGCAGCTCAGAACCATGAATTCAAATGTTCAGCACTTCATTCGTCATTAGATTTCGATCCTGTTCCGCAGGAAGTTGGGCCCAGCATCGCTGGTGGTGGTGCCTCGGAAACATTTTCCAAAAATGTCTATGCTTCGCAAGGTCTCAAAACATATACACTAAATACGCAATCATTTACAGAAATCATGGCGATCTCAAAGCTACTCAGAAGGTCAAAAAAGGGGTAATAGGCTTGCGCCGGCCTGCTCCAACTTGAATTCGCTTTCAACACGCCGCACCCTGACAGCCATTGGGCTGGGCCATTGGGACGCAATAGGAATCATATATTATGACGGCAAAGGCAAGATCAGCAATGGATTTACGTCAAACAGCATTAACATGCATTATAATCATGAACAGATCATACATATATCATACAATAGTGGATAAGTTGTTATCTTATATGATCTATATCTTATGCGTTAGTTGTACCTCCGATGGCCGCATTTTGTTCTCTCTCTCTCTCTCTAACCTTGTCCTTACGCTTACTTCTCGGCATCTCCGGATGATCATCTTCATGACCGGCAGAAGTTGCGTGTCCATCCGAGTCTCATGAGAACGCTTTATGGGTGTTGAACGCAAGCTGACCATGTAAGGTTGCTTGGGCTGACATGGCGGAAAGGACGCACCATGGCAACAATGCCCAAAACAAATTGAATTTAAAACACTGATCGATGGCTATCAGGCTGGCTGCAGGATAGCATCACACATCGTGTTTGTTCCGTGGTGTTTCATACTGTTTTCATGGGCCTCGGCCACCACCCAAGATTTCTTCACTCGCAGACTCAGAGCGCCTCAAGGCATGCGACGTCACGACCGCTCTCCAAGCTGCCCCCCCTGGCCTCTCGGAGATCAGTTGAAGCATGGAATAGCGCTCATGCCGCTCCAGCTGCCGCTTGGCCGTTGATGCCAGGAAGGTAATACCGCTGAAGAGCGCCAGGTTCATGGGGACGTTGAAAATGCCTCGCCAGGTCAGGAGGGTGAGCACCGACAGTGACACACCAAGCACCAGTCCAGTAGCACTGTTACATCGTCACACATGTGCCATGTGTCAGCGTGTGAAATATATATATATATATGTATATATATATATATATACAGGCAGTTGGGTAATTGCCGAGTCCGCAAGCATATCACTGATATCAATTTACAACTTAATATCACTGATATGAGTGATACCTATCAACTTATATCAACTTACAACTGGTATATCAGTGATATCAACTTCATGTAAAAACCCACGCCATCAATATCAGTGAGATGATGTGATATGCTTACCCTTACTTCAGTGATATAGCATTGGACCCATTGGTTGAGCGCCCCGCCACAGTGGAGCACAGGACCCCAGCTACCTGACCTTCAGGACTCCCCAACGCAGCACAAACGACGTACATCAGAACACCTGCCCACAGCGAGGACGGAAATGACTAAGACTGCTGGTTTCCCCAAACGTGACTGGTGAAATGCAAGCTATAGTATACTATAGAAGTTGGAGTAGGGTGCGGGAATTCATCTGGGTGCGGAAAGGCATCTTATACCATCTGATTCAATTTTCTCCGACCTTGCTTATATGGGCTGATGGAATGATTCTAACTGACCAAAATTTGTCAAGAGATGCATCCCCATGTATTCCCTCTTCCATTCGCTGTTTGCTGCAGGCAAATTCATCATGCTGGGAGTGTGATGCACACCAGGTGCGCACTCCCGGAAGGGACAGCTCTGGTGGTAGGAAGAGCCCCACAGGATCTGATGACAAAATGGTTGGAAAGCCAAGCGGCTTCGGGTACCTCTGAAAATCATTAGCAGCTGGTTGAGTCAGGTTAATTGCGGTAAATCCATTTGATATCATTTGCTCAGTTGCACCACCCCGCAGTGGCTCACCAGCTCAATGGGTGGTCTTTTATCATCAAGCAAAGGGTTCTTGATATGGATCCCCATGATGGTAATCTGTTTATTCATCATGCTCCATTATAGCCTACCAATCCTACGTAGAGGAATGTTGATGAATCATCGCAATTTCTGCGTGGTAATGTCAGAGGTGTAACAAGAACATGCTGTTAGCCGAACGGAAAGGGGATAGCAAGTCTCTGGCACATCGCCAGTTTTTGTGAATCCAAAGCATGCACCGAACATGAGGTCCACATTTTTTGCTGAATCAAACCACCCATCAGCTTAGAAGTATTTCTGTAATCAGCATAAATTCACTACCAAATGTTTCATTGAAAATCAAATATAATCAACCAAACATGCGGCAAACAATCTGAATGATGAAAATGTCCAAGCATTTGAAAGCGTACCAGGAAATTCCCGAAAGGTGAAGTCAGTGCCCGTGGGGATTGCCCAATTGTTTTTTTCCACTTGACTTGCATTTCACCCAATCCCCGCGTAGGACAAGCCGCCTACGATCTCGCAGGGTAGGAGCATAAACCAGCGAACATTCATGAAGAAATGTGACCTTACAATGCCAGGTCAACCCATTGAGTGTGACAGCCAAAGTCTGTCATCACAATGGTCCTTGTGCATGTTGAAGACGTGCTTTCATGGCCAATCATCAACCACAAAGAAAACAAAACCTACACCCCACAGAATTATGAAATCACTATGGCTTGTTGTTTAGAGCTTCGGCATTTCACACTTTCCCAGCTCGGGATTGTGCCTGCAGCCTGCTGGGATGATGTGCTTGGGCGAAGTGCCATCATGTATCAGCAATCATTCTGAGATTGACATAACTTCCACTACCCTTGACAGGGGGTTGGGGTCTCGAAAAACGCCTCTGCTAGTCATTTGTTCATCTGAAGTGACATCAATTTTCAGCCGGCTGTGGGTCAAAACCATTGTTTTCCCTATGATTGTTGGTTAATATCCATTGGTTGTTGTTAAATTTTGGTTGGTTAATATCCCATTGCTTCCCTATTGTCTTGTTTCCCCAGCTAATAATAAGCCGTTGAATTTCCCTGGCTATGATCAATTTTCAGGTCACTATCCCCCATTGGTTGCTTGTTAACGTTGACCCATAGCCAGGTGTTTCCAGGCGACCTGGCTGACACCAACCGGTCTACCTCACCACGTGGGGTCGGACCATCGCTATCCAAGGATCGAGGTTAAAAGCGCGATCCAGGTGAGCATGATCCTGCAGTGCGACGTCACGTTGAAGTCGCCGCCACGGCGAAAATGGTGGTTTCTCAAGCCATAGGGGACCCCCTAAATCATCCAATTAATAGAAACCATTGATAGTTCTAAACCAACCATTTTTGGGTCCCCTATTTTGAGAAACTACCAAATGAACAACTGGCATTAAGATGAGCAAAACACTGGTGAAAAACCATTCAATGATGAAAACTGGTGCTAAAATGAGGGGTCTTGAATGGGAAAAAACATTGACGCCTGCACCTTGCTCAGTACCACATGCAACTGCCCGTGTGCGACTATTCCTGGGTGGGATATCTCCAAGCCTTTGAATAGAAACATGAGAGTTCCGTCATTATTGCTCAGCTCATGAACCTGAAAGCCAGTGTTTTCTGTCTGCCACCCTACATAACTAATCTTACAGAAGCAAATCAGGTAGCCACTCCAATGCATTCCATTCAAATACCCAACTGAAAATGAGGGATGGCCAAAAAAACAATAGTCGCAAAACACCAGGTAGAAAGATGCATCATGTTAAATCTTGAAAAACAACATTGTCAGGTCACTGAGTCCCCATGACATGGTGCCACCAATATGAATCCAAGCAGCCTGGTGTCTGACGAATAGAAGTAGCACAGCAAATCATCATCCATGAAACGAAAATCTGGCAGACCGTACCTGGTGGCCGATCAGCACAGCAGGGGTTCACTGGAAGTTGGTCTACGGCATTCTCAGCATGGATCAATGATCCTGAACGCGGCCTAGCAAACAACCTGCTTTTGGAGCCCTCAAATCTCAGAAGCACAAAAATACAATCAAACTGACTCAAGAATCCTTCTTAGATTGACGAATTTCATTCAATAAGTGGTGAAATGAAGAATCATATGCAGCTTACATCATCATATGATGCACTGATGCAGTTTTTGGTGAACAAAAAAATATCTTTCGCTCCCGTTCTCACCAGGTCTGCATATCTATATGCGCAAAGTTTTTTACCTTTGCTCATTTTGCTCTAGCACAAAAAACACGCAAATCCTAGGGTAGAATTAAGTATAATTGGTTGGTGGTTACAAGCCTTTCTGCCCAACACGCACTAGTCAATCAACAAACCATCCCAAACATTCGAGGAACAAAAACTAAAACCAGCAACTGGCAAGCTTCATGGCTCATGGCTACAGCAGGTGTCAATGGCTCATCAACCACGACGATCGAACCACCAAGCAGCTTCAACCCAAGGCACAGCTTCCCAGTGTAGTGCCAGTCCAGCTGGACCACCGTCTGAGGATGCAAGGCGGAGCTATCATAGAAGGCTGGGCCACTTGCACCCAACCCCAAGCCATCAATGATGGTACCTACTAACCATCCAATAAGGACCTATAACCGCAGCGAAACCATTAGTTTTTGGGGTGCAACTTTTTTGGACAAACCCACATGTGATAACACAGTGAGCTGACAAACATATATGCACACATATATCACAGTGTAGCTGTGAACATGATTTTTCTACACTGTTCCATAAGGGCTTTTGTCAATCAAGGAACGTCGACTTGTGTGTGTGTGCGCGTGTGGCAGGGTAATGCGACGACCGGTAATATCTGGAGAATCGGCAAGTTGCAAATCATGGCATATTGCCCGCTAAAATCATGATGTGCTGCCAACAAAAGCCCACAGGACAAGTGACCAAAACATGTCAACAAAAATGTATCTCTCTTTATAGTTATTTGTTTTGTAAATAAATGACTAGATATGTAAGGTATATATGTAGAAATGTATTATCAATCACTCTTGCAGTTCTTGCTCATGCAGCCATGTCCAATGGAGCAACGCAAAAAGTCTTGAAAAAGCATCGTGAATCGGGTTGATGAAACAGGTAGGCAATCCTACAGAAGCATGACCTGCTTGTGATAGAGTGATGCAAATCATTCGGCTTCTTGGGGGCGGATTCCAAAGCAATGGTGCAAGGCATGAAATACAACATTTCTCTCCCAAGAAAGAGCCATTGCCCGCCTAGTTCGGGCCAGTAAGAGTCGTGCATGTTCCCACTTTCTAATTCTACAATGCCAAATGCTACCAAAAAATTGTGCCATTCCCACTGACTGGAGACGTTCACAAAATGGCTGTAGGAGTCACAACCCGCCTTGTAGGCTTATTCCTATGCCCTGGGATTTCACCACCATTGAAACCGTGGTTCATCCCAAGCGCTCGCCAGTGACATCGCCGAGTGGCGATCATCAGAACAGAAACCTGGCGCTGGAGTGCAGCACTGGCCCCAGATACAAAAAATACTATGGGCAAATAGCATCAAATACCCAGATACTCCATGTATGGTTTATTTATGGTTATGTATTGATAGGACAATATAGCATAGAGTGTCTGGGATACATTGCAAAATAATGAGGAATAAACCTGCAGTGTGCGCATGATATGCCAGACTGTGTGAACGTCTCCCCAGAATTCTCACCATGCAAAACAAGTACTAACCACATGTTTTGATGACATTTTCATGTATGGGCTATAACAGCAGCTGGAATTCACGAGGGTGGCAATATAAGGGCCATGACAGGAAGCGTTGGGGCTGAAAAGGAGCAGCTACAGGTGTCACTGGTTGAGTCCCAGGATCAAAATTCCCACAGTGGTACAGTGGGTGGCAGCACCCCTTTGATAAGTGCAAGCAAATGTAAACGACAAATTCTGATGACTCAAATAATCTAAAATGCATCCCGTATTTGAGCTACTGACCATTTCATGATGGTCATCTTTCCGTGGGGGCCTTATACCTGAGCAGGACTGCATCAAATGCTTATCCATAATCATAATGGCACCCCCCGAAGCCTATATTATATAATTATAAGTGACCCACGATTCTCCAACGTTTGTATGCTTGCACCCAGTGGGGGCTTTACTTGGTCCTGTGGCATTTGAAGATCAGCAGTGTTGGAAGAAGTGCATCATCCATTGGTATGTGGCTGATAAAGAGATTAAGGGAAAAAATAAGAATCCAACCCAAAACAAGTAGCATGTGAAAGTGTGTTCTCACAAAGAAAGCCCTCAACTGAGGCTGTTGATTCCTGCCTGTTGGGAACTTCGCAACCCCCAAGGAAGCAATAGCACAGGAACTCTTGTCAAACTCCACCATGCACTTTACAGCTGTGCAGGGAAGCAACGCAGTACCAGGTCACCATCATTCCCATCCCTGCGATCTTAACCTGATGACTTTTAAAGATCGCCTGCCAGCACCTTTATTTTAAGTGGACATATATCCATCTAATGACAGACTCAACATCCAAGTTCCTGGATCGATGGTGGTCCCGAATCACTAATGATTATAGATGTTGATCCCTAGCAACGTGGATTTCACATCTAAGTGTAACCCAGTCACATGAGAAACAACAACAACAACAACAACAACAACAACAACAACAACAACAACAACAACAACAACAACCGTTGTTGGTCCCAGCTTGTTATGATTTCTCTGCTGCCCGGTAGCAAGGGCAGAGACGATCTGCTCCAATCGTCGTGTGCGGAAGCCACAGCACTTCGTTGGGCGGCAGGTGATGGCCGACTTGGTCACCGATGTGGAGCGATGCGTGCCCACGCCACCAACCCTACGAAGTGGCACCCCACCAGTTCGAAGTTGCCATGAGAAACCAAAAGCTAGGTGGGGTAACTTCCAAATTATGGTTGGCTTTTTGGCCAAGGTTGGTTCCAACTACTACCATCCAACCCCACAACAGGTTGGTTTTTGACCTCCAAATTATGGGCTGTGATAACCCGTGAAGATGATGGTTTTGGGGGCTCACGGAAAGGTTTATAGTCCACCAAAGTCTTCGCTACATCTACCACAACTGGTGCTCACCCTAGTTGTAAACCAAGTATTTGTGGAGTCTTTGTGCTGATATGCACGATACATGGGTCATTCCAATTTAGGCAATGGTCCCTGAAATCTGTGGATAGTGCTCAAACATCTCTAGGTGTGTGTCAATTTCTTTCAATGCCGAACCAACCCCTCCTAGACATGCGCAGTGAAATGCCAACGAGCCGCAACATCGGGACCCTGATAAAACAACCATTTTAGCATGTTGGCAACTCAGCACCATGTTGGTTACTGGCAGGCTTTGTCCCGTGAGAAGTTGTGCATCCACCCAAAATGGATTAAAATGTCCGTTGCTACAAGGAAGCAGGATACTTCCAACCTGAGTCCCAAAGGAATTGAAATGAGAACACTTACACTCCCCATAAGAAACATAGCATAATTAAAAAAAAAAAAATATTATCAAGCTATGTTAGTCAACCCTGCCGGATGTAGTGATAACACCAAGTTGGAGGATAAGTTAGCCATGGGTGATGGTTGGAAGGATTGCTTAAAGAGCTGACTAACATGGCCGCCACTGAGCATTTCAACCATTAAGAATTAAGCAAAGGGACAAAGGCCAAGTTAGCTGGATTAAGACTCTACCAATGGGAGCCAAAACACATGAAGCGATTTCAAACAATTTTCTAATCACCACAGACAAATGCTATGTTAGGGAACCTTGGCGTTTGGTGCAAATGCAATTCTTCCCACTTTCCCTTCGGGCTACAGTGGAAAGAGGTTGACCAACATGGCCTCCAACCAGCCATTGGATGGGTGGGGTCTTGAACTTGGACACTAGCCGCGGTTCTACAGAGCTCGTTGGCTCAACAAGCAGGGGCTTGTTTTAGAGCTGCACGCGGGACAAAACTATGGCGGACGTTGAACCTGGTGCGGTTCCAGCTCTGGATGAGATTCTTGAGCCGAACTCGCAGGACGGCAAGTTCAAACCTTTGAGGTAGTAGCTTTGTTTTTTAATATTCTTTGGTTGTGTGCGTTCATTCAAATCTTGCTGGCATTGTCATTCGCACAGATGCAGGAACAACGTTTCTCAGAATAATATTTTTGGCATGGCAATTCTTATGGCTTGCGCCCCTCTGTTGGGAGCCATGTTAGTGTTCCAACAGCCTGCTCGTTCCAGGACAGTTTGGAAGCTGCACTGGGGACGCTTGTTTTGGAGCATCTCGAAGCCAGTGCCGCTTGCCAAGAATGTTGGAGTCAGTTGCATGGGTGATGGGATAGATAGATAAACAAATAGAAAAATAAATAGAGAAGTGCCCACAACCTTTTGCATTTCATTTACAGTACACTAGCTTTCTCTGCCTCAATCCCACAGCTTCAGGAAAGCAGCTCCGATGATGAAGCAGAGTTCGAGCAAGCAGCTCCCGTTGCTTGCCCGCAGGGTCCATGTTAAGTGCAGGGAGGGCTCCTATTGAAGATACATGTGATCAATGTGATCTTGATTCACCCGCAGTCAACCCACTTATGCCTTGCAAGACAACCTGCCCTTGCCAAGGCTGGCGGTGCTCGAGCCAAGCATGATTGCACGGGCACGAGATGCTTGGAAAATGGGCAGGTTTACGTACATGGGTGGCCTCGTGACCGGAAACCAATCGATCTGAAAAAGGGGTATCCAAGACAAACTTTGCTTGAAGCGGCAGACTGGTGCAGGAAGGCTTGGTTTGATGAATTTGACTTGGAACATTTGAACAAACAATGAATTTGGGACGTGTTTCGGGACATGTTAGTTGGTAGCAGTACAGGTAAAGCTGGTCACACATAGCCCCACAGGCACCGGAGAGGGCGTTGGAGTTCATCAAAACCGTGAAGGGCCATCCTTTGCTGGGAAGCAATCGCCAACTCACAGTCACATCGGGATTTTCGGGGTTCTTTGGCAGTTCACTAACATGGCTTTTGAACACATTTCCATAGATTTTTTTGCGACTAATGTGTTTCTCAGACACCAAGCTTACGAAGACTGTTTATGAGTTGCGCTCCTTCGTTCCCGCGCAGTCTAGCAAGGCTTGATGCTTCAGCAAGGGCCCTCAAGATTCTGCAGGCTTCTGGCAAATGTGGCCTGAAGTTCGATGTGGAGGCTTAGATTAAAAGTAGAATTTCTCTGGTATGGGAGAAGGCTGAAGAATTCACAGAACATATCAAACATGTTTGTTTGTTGCTTTTTGTTTTGGAATACCGACAAAACAAGTCACTCAAACCACGAAACCTTCTTGCGTTTTTTTCTGTATTATGTTGGGTGTTGCAAAGAGGGATTTAGCAAGAACGCAAACATGATGTGTCCAACAGTGGATGTTGCCATGCATATACCTAACATGGCCCCTTGTGTGTGTGCGTGTGTGCGAAGAGTCCTTGACATGCCTAGGAGACGGCTTGGGATTCAGATGCGAACGTCCAGAATGGCTTGATGAATGACGCGTTCTTTCGGGAGCACTGCATTTTCACGGACGCGTCACAGCTTTGTTTAGAGTTAGGTCGGTGCATTACTTTACTCTAGACCATTTTCTGGTGCGGGTACCTTCTAAAAATCAAGTGTAGACTAGGGGATTGAAGAGTCAAAATCATTAACCACAGAACATGCTGGAAGAAAACATTTCTTCTAGACTCAAACCTACGAAAAATTGTTTTGGTATGCCCTTCCAACTCGGTGCTGGGGTCCATGTTAGGGAGCTTTCGCATTTGATACTTGCGAAGCAAAATCTGGTGAAAATACCAGCGCCACATAGTGACAGCCTGTAAATTCTTTACAACAACCCGTGTAGAGTTGCATTGCTGTGAAGCCCAGGTTATGCAAATGGTCGACAAGGCTACGCAGACAAGACTGAATTCTGCAAAGAACAGCGAGGAGGTTCTGGAAATCTTGAAGGGTCAGGTTGACTGGAAGCTGAGAGCCAGATGCATCAGGCATCCATTGAGTCATGATGGTTGCGAGATTCCACTTCGCACAGATATAGTGTTCTGGCTTACATGGCCTCTACATCAAGTGATCGAATTCTTTGTGAGACCAACTGTCGCCATGTTGTGCGATTTATTTGTCATTTTCGATCTGAGTTTAGATTTGTTGAAGATTGTGAAAGATATTTGAAATTATTGACAGAAAGGATCTGGGAGGATTATTGTGCAATGCTGAGGATTTTCTTGCAATGCAATGCTTGGAGCTAACTAAGGACTTGGGGGGAGTCTCTTGTAAAGACGACTCCGTTCAAGGCACTATGAAGACAAGTTCTGGTCCTGGACGAAAATCTGCTTTGACCTATTGGACTTGGCACAAGTTGCACGGTACGAAGTGTCTGGTTGCTGAAAATGTTTGCACTGGCACAATACACCAGGAGTGTGCAGAGCTACTGGCTGGAGATGGTACCTACGACCTCAGAGTAGTGCACACTTCCCCCGACGATGTTGGATACGGTGCCATCAAAAGGCAAAGGGGCTGGTTTCATGGCTGAGATTGTTGCCAAGTGTCCAGCTAACATAGGCTCTGGGCAGCCCATTCCTGGTTCAAAGGACTACAGTAGATTGGTAGGTGAGGAATAACCTTCCCAGTATATATTGTAAATGGCAATGATGGTAGGGGTAATCTAATCCCAGGGTCCATGTTAGTGGATGGAATCATGTTTCCATTGGGCAATGTTCTTAATCAAGGAAGGCCACGTGGATTTTGCTGAAAAAGCTACACCCAAACACACAGCTGAGGACACTAGCGCTGCGAAGAGACTCAGGGCGTTGGATCGGTGACCCCGCAGAGGCTTACCGCTTCATTTGCGAAGCTTTGGTGGACAAGCAGGTTGGGATTGAGGATTTGTTCTTCGAAAGTGACCCGGCCATGTTTCTTGCTGGCAAATATGTTTGCTAAAGACATTTGCATACTAGAAACAACGCAACCCTGGTACATCATGCCAATTTTGGATTCCTAACTTCCTCCCAGAAGGTTTTCAGTGGTCTTCCGCTTCCATGGCCTCAGGCTGGAAGCAGAGAGAAAATTATGTTCTACATCCTGCAGGCCCTTCATGGACACTTTCTCGCGACTTGGTCAAGAATGGAATGCCGGCTTTTGAAATTTGGCAAGTCAAAACACCTTACATAGCTCTTGAATACAAACAAATTCTTTTTATCAGAACGGACATTCTGTGGAAGTTACTAGGTATGGAAAGCAGGGACTCAGTGAAATTAAATTCTCAAGTCGATTTAGGAGCGGTTGGTCCAACCCAGACCGAAATACATTCGTCTAAGGGAGATGCTCACAGACACGGACCAGAAAAACTTGTTGAATGCCTGGGAAAGAATGGACAAACGAGACAAGGACTGCAAATGTCCAGGGATGGAAATCGTTTGAATGGTGCCAGGGAATAGATGGCGTGGGCTTCTGAGTGCAAACAAGCTCATATTCCCGGCAAAGAAAACCCACCATCTTCTCAACAAAATTGAAGTGGGGGCTACGTTAGCAGGGTATAAAGTAAACTAAACACAAAACTCAAGTGTGGGTGTGATGCTGGGGGCTATGTTAGGCACTTGCAGCACATTTAGCGGTTCAAGGCACAGCAATCAAAAACGAACATCCTTGCGGACTTTAGAGAATGGAAAATTCTGATGGAGTTTGGATGGCCGTTGCTGCGATCTTTCTCTTCGGGGCATGGTCACTGGTTCATTCAATTTGGAACAAGGTGAAAACCATTTTTGCCCATCCTATGACGTTTGGAGTGGTCAATGTGGGTGTCAGTGTCGCGACCCAGACTGATGAATCCTTTCCTCAATCCAGCCGGAGATCATCATTAGATACTGCCATGATGTGGTGCACTGCGCAGGGAAACAAGGTTCACCTCTACAGCGGTTGTCAGCACCTCAAAGGCAAGGCCACGTTGCCTTCAAAGGAAGGCTTTTGCCAAACCTGTCTGGACAAATTTGAAGTGATGTGAAACACTCATCACCCTGTTTGTTGGAGTGAGGACCACAAGTGTCCAGCTTGATTGTGCAATAAAGCATTGGGGAAAACGGTATGGTAGAACATTCGTTTCAAAGCAAGGCAAGGCTTAATACCAAAAAATAATTAGGGGCCAGGGGCTATGTTAAGTGTAAACAAGTCTATCATCTCCCAGAAGGAATTGATCGACGCAGATGTTCCGCAACCTTTGAAATGTGCGGATACACCCATGCATTGTGTAAAGACACTTGCATGGCTAGGGGCTATGTTAGGTGGGGCTCTCCCAGCAGACCTCATGATAGAAACCAGCCAATTACGGTTTCTGTCCTGGTGGGTGCTTGTTTAATGTTAATGTTGGGGTGTTCCATATTTGCTGCAACTAAACCCCACAATTTATGACCATTAAGGATTGATATGATTAAATCCACATTTTTCCCGACGAAGGTCGCACAGATAAATGGGGGGGTTCTCAAAATGGGGTACCTCCACAATGGTTGATTTGTTTGTGGACCTGGTTACAGTAATGGTACAGCAAATGATCTTGGAGGTCCCCAATTTTGAGAAACCACCATATCTAACATTATTACGCGAGATAGTTCTAAATCATCAGTAAACAACATATTCCTAATGCAAAAACAAAAACATGATTCAGAAACATGCTGATCAAACATAATCTTGATTTTGTGGGGCCTATGTAAGGCATGGTATGTTAAACCAACACAATTGAAACACGAATTCAAAACACGGGTTGAAATCAAATCTCCTCCCAACACCCAGGGGTCCCCGGGGGAGGCTGTGTTAGGATTCATCCATGATGATTATGAAGATGACTTTCACGATGGTTTAACATGTTGAATTACATTAAGATGTATAAACCCACCTTTTCTCCTTCTCCACCCTGCCTTCCCTTACCTGGCTCCCTGACCTTTGTCCCGGACCTTTCTCCTTGAAGGAGCTGGCTCCAGGAGCCCTGTTAGGAACATGTTGGGGTTATGGTAGCTTTATGTTGGGCACATGTCTTCCCTAAGGAAAAAGTTAGGCACAGAGGTTGGGGAAATGTTGGGTTTATGGTGGCCTCCTGGGCCCCAATGTTAGGTGTGGGAGGTGTGGGAGGGTGAAAGGGGACCGCCGCAAGTCCTCGACCACGTGTCTACCCTGTGGCCTCTGAGGACGTCACCTTCCTGTCTCTTATGGTGCATTGTTGGGGTTTAGATAGGCACCTTCGTTTGGGCCTATGTGGGATTCATGGTGGGGGTGTGGGAAGGTTTATGGTGGGTTTATGTTGGGAAGAGATGGGATTTAGGAATATATTAGGCCCATCTTAAGGCCATCTTGAGACGATCTGGGCCCATGTTGGGCTCATTAATGGGTCCATGTTGGGCCTATGTTTGGCCCCCTTTTTCAAGACAAATTACTATCCCAGAATTGTCTTGAAAACTTGGGCTCTATGTTGGGCACATGTCGTTCCTAAGGCCCATGTTAGGCACAGAGATTGGGGTTATGGTGGGTTTATGTTGGGTTTATGTCTTCTCCTCGGCGCCTTCAGCGCGTCACCTTATGTGGGGTGTGGGAAGGTTTATGGTGCCACGTCCTGGGCGAAGTCCTCGGCGCTCTCATGCAGGCGAGCCGGCGTGGCCTCAGGGCGCTCCTGTCTCCTCCAGGCGCCGGAGCCCTGCGCCTCCAGCAAGGGCCATGTTAGGCACATAGGTTGGGGAAATGTTGGGATTATATTGGGAACATGTTGGGATTAAGGTGGGCTTATGGTGGGTTTATGTTGGGAAGAGATGGGATTTAGGAACATGACATGGGATGTTCCTCCCATTCATGATGGGATGTGTTGGGTCCATGTTGGGAACATGTTGGGGTTTATGATGGGTTTATGTTGGGAAAAGGGTGTCTTAGGCACGGGAAGGGTGTTCCTAAGGAAGGTTTGTGGGGGAGGTTTGTGACCCTTTGGAAGTCTATATCTCCAAGAGCCCTCCTCTGGATATAGACTTTTGATCTCCTTTCCCCACCTAACTGTCCCCGACCTCCCCTTGTTGCTTAGCAACCATGTCAACCAACCATCTCAACTGGGTGGATTACAGCTACTACCTTAGATTCTTAGGCTTTTCGGGATATGATTGATTTACCATCTAGCCACTAAAAGCTAGACTTTTAGCAAGGGATCTAATTGCCACCAAGTCAAACAACCATCTCTTTCCTGACTGGTTTAGACAACGCCATTCTATGATGCCTAAATAACCCCAACATAATTCATCCCAGCATAGATCAGAACCGTGCTTGGCAGGACTGTCCAGATCTTCAAAGTGTACATTGTGCAGTGCCACAACAGGGAGGCAAGTTCTGGAAGGGGACATCGAAGAGAAGGACCGAACACCAGCTGCTTATCCAATCCCGGGAGAGGTTAACTTGGCCTTTTGTTCATGTGGTTATTTTGGCCAAAAGGGTTAGGTACCCAGGTAGCCTCCACTAACTGTAGGATTTGGCAAGGTGTTTGGGGTTCTGCCTGCCTAACATGGCCCCTGATACAGGACAATCCCAACCTGGACCACAAGGGATTGGTTGTGGCATCGTTCTCTGGAACGATGGATCACAGCAAAAGAGAAGATGACTGCATTTGGGTTCCCTACGACTCAAGAGATCGCTTCAAAGTACGGGGTGGAACTTTGGCATTAAATCGTAATTGCGGTCACACTCCCGAAATAGTCAAAGCGGAAGTGTCATCAACAAGGACAGCAATAATCAAGACCAGCCCATGGCTAAGGACGTGATGCATTTGGGCGCTTGGAAAGAGCCTCATGTTCGGCTTGGCAACAGCCAGCATGTGGCAAATGCAGTCACGTGGCTGCCCAAGGATCTGGAGTGGATGTCAAAAGGGCTGCTCTCTAGGACTTGTAGCCACTAACGTGGCCCCCCAGGACAATACATCCATTCTATTGGCATTTTTAGGCAGAAATTCTTTGCTTGATTCGACCTCCCCATCAGAATATATATTCCCAGGAAGTAATTGGTTAAAGGCATGGTTTTGTTATTGTGTTGCCACGAACATGGCCTGCTGAGGCTGTCGTGCTGCTCGCGCTGATGTGCACCGCTGAACTGTTTGAAGAACACAAGCTGCCTCCACAACTGAGCTGCAAACACCAACTGGTTGGTGTTCCTGCAGATGGTCGCTGCTTTTGGTCAGCATTGTATCTGGCCATACAGGCCACCCCTCGGGAACTATGGGGTTGGTATCGCCGGCCCCGGTCCAGCTTGGGCTTTACAGATGGTGCAGATGCAGAGCATGAACGTCGAATTGTCGTGGATTGGGTGACACGTTTACCCTTGCCGGATGACATTCATAATCGTGTCGTCAAAGCAATGTCAGCAAATTGGACCGATGTAGATATTTGGATTGCAAAGTGATGGGCGGGGACGTATAAACAAACAACATAGTAGCTAACATGTCCCCTGGATGGCCAGTATAAAAAGTTGCTTCTATCACAAGTTGCTTATTCAGTGCTACTTTGTATCTTTGGGGTCGCCGCTGTCAGCTGAGGAGCAATTACTATATAAGTTGACAATGTATGCAATGTATGCCAACTAACATGGCCTCTGAGGGTAGGGCACCCAAACCAAAACATATGCAATTTCTCTTTGAAAGTTTGTTTTGTTCGGTTTTTGTCAAACACGTGGCTAACATGACCGACGGTAGATGGCTCTGAGTCCTCTTGAGCGCAACCCTTTTCAAGGAATGGGCGTCCAAGCACTTCCAGGTCAGGATTGCCATTGTGACTGGGAAGGTTTTTCAAGGATGCGGGCCTTCCCAAACCCATTCTTCAGACCAGACGGAGTGGCCGGTAATTTGGATGTGGAACCATTTCACAGTGGATGGTGCAGGTCATAAAGCCCAACACTATTCTTTCATCAGCCAGGACGCACTTTGACTTTTGACCATTTGACCAAAAAATCTTAAGCTTTCCCAGCGGTGGAAAATTTGTCTAAGGGGATAATGCTCTGATGGTTTGGGATATTGTTTTCACCATAGGAATGCTTACTACTAACTGATGTTGACTGAGGCATTAATTATTATACATACGACAACGTATTGAAGCCTTGTCCCAACTAACATGGACCTTCGCTATGATGTCTTTTGTTTGGGGTTGTTCAAGAGCTAAAGATCTTGACACCACAGACCCTCGCTTGCAGGATTGGGAACTCCTCAATGGTAATGAAATTCTACCATGCGCGCAAGAAACTTCCAAGCACATGAAGATCATGGAGGAAGCACCGCCCGTTCCTTCCCAGAACCCTAGCTTGAGCACAGAGAAGACCTTGGAGGAGACGTCTGACTGGCATGCTCAGGTTCCAGACAAACTGTGGGACACCTACGCAAAGCTGGAGGGGGTTGCAAGGACATTCCACAAGAAAACCGGGGGTTACTACAAGATCCTCATGCAGCTCCAGACATGCCATCTGGAGATCTTCGAAAGAGAATCCTTGTTCTGCTTGGGATGAACATTGCCTTCCATTTTTTTTGGGGGGGGGAATATGTGAGGGCCATGTTAGGTGAAATCCTGTGGCTGTAGCAATGTGATGTTTTTTTGTTTGTTTCGACGCAACATAGCCTGAGGATTTTGGTGGCTCTATTAAGACAACTATGGAGAAAGTGATCTCATTGGCGAACATGCGAGACAAAGAATTCCAGGAATTGAACAAGTGCAATGCAACAGAGGTGAAAAATATTGGAAGACATCATAAATTGCAATTCAAACAATCCATGAGGAAAGCTGCGGTCATCGAGCTCATTGTTTTCCATGTTTGCAAACAAGCATTGAAGAAACACATTGAGCAGTTCAAGGCAAAGAAGGCAGGAGAGAAAGGTTGCAAGATCAAAGGTGAGTCCATTGCAAGCCCTGCAAAAGTGAGCATCAAACAAGAGAAAGCAGCTGATGGCTGTGCGCCCGAAGCAATCAAAAAAGAACCAGCCAACAAACCAGGAAGTGAAATGTCAGAACCTCAGTCCAAGGCTGAAACCGTCACGAAAATTAAGAAAGAGCCTGAGAAAGAAACCGCGCCAGCAGTATCCTCAGTAGCAGCTGCTGGTTCTGGACAGCAGCCTTCCTGTGGCAGCGAGCCTGCTCCCGGAGCAAGTGTTGGACCCCAAGGTGGAGACGCAGCTAACATGGCCCTCAAGGATCCTTTGAAGGAATCTGTTGAGGGTCGTGATTTGACTTCTCTGATTGCCCCTGCTGATGAAGGGGAATGCTCTACCCCAGATGCGAAAGCCGTGTTCAAGAATGCTACAATCATTGTGCCAGGGATCAGTTTGAAAAAAATGAAAATCGCATTCGACGCAGAACCTGAAAACGCACATGACATGATTGCAGTACTTGGCCGAGCTGATGTCTCCAAGTACAGGATTGCAAAACTTGGTTTGGGAGGCATGGTGATAGGCAATCCTCGCAAACATGCAGATTTCTGGGAGAAAGCAGGGAAACACTTGGCGTCGAGGGGGGTGCTTGCCATTTTCACTTCTATTGGATCCACATTCGACGTATCAGATGTTCCTTGGTCTCCAATGTCAAGATGACCCCACCAATGGCAACCTGACTAACCAAGCCTCCACATCATCCTAAGTTAGTTACTGACATCTCTTGAAGATTCTGTCGGGTGCCCGGGTGATCCCATCATTTGAAACAACACTAATTAACATAGCCCCCTGCAATAGTTTTGAACGCTGCCCTCGCCCAAGGTTTCAGAACAACTTCCAGTTCAGTGCTTGACAGAGAAGCAGATCTTTGTGTTCAAATTGCCAGTGGACAAGGCTCTCGGATCAAATGAGTACACATATGAGGAGGTCCTAGTCACAAGATGGGATATGGAACACAATTCTGAATGTCTTCTCGACAAAGAGGAAATTGGATTCTTTTCAAGTGGAAAATTGGGAGCTTTGCGTCATGGACTCTTGCATGTTGGCAGCGACCGTCCGGTGCTCTCTCGAAAAGATCTCTCTCAAATGGCTGAACAGTCAATAGACCAGAAGTTGGAGAAGAAGAGGAGCACATGGGGTTTGCTGGTTGGAGCCATGTTAGCCACTTACTGGATAGATCCCCCCTTGTTTTTCCCTACCTGCCTGGGTATCAATTGGAAAACTAGTATCTAGATGGCTGGGGTAAGGGCCATGTTAGCGCAGGAAATCTATGGAGGAGATGGAAGAGCAGGAGAAAAGCAAAAGAGTGAAAAGGGCTTCTAGCATCAGTTCGCTTGAAGAGAATGTCTCGGTTCAGAAAGAAAAGGTGTCAGAATTGAAGGAAGCTCACACGACTTGGTCTAGAATTCTTGGTTTGATTATTAGTCCTGTCAACCATGGCTCTGGCAAAAGTCCTTCTGAACCTTGGGTTAGCTTCTTTGAACGACTACTCGGTCAACCAGTTTGTGGTGTGCCTTTGAAGCTCCAGGTGCCGGCCGATCATCCTTTAGCTTTTGAAGACGTGGTGGTTGAAGTTTCAACTCACATTGCAGGCTTGAAGAAAATTAGAGAGTCAGAGGGCAAAGGTAGAGAAGGTGCTAACTATGAGGGCTACTGGAGAAGACAAGGTTTTGAAGGAAAAAAGCAAGATACTTGGATTACTTCGAGGCTACCACATGGTTTTCCAGGTTACCAAACATGACGGGCCATGTTAGCTATTGCAGACAGGTTCCTTTGCTCTCACATCTCTCATGTTCTGACACATCTTAAGATTTTGCTCTCTGCTCTTTCGCCATCACGATTCTGAACATATCATTCTTGGCTCTTATTGCTTTCATGTTCTTTCATTCTTGAAGGTAGAGGCCATGTTAGGTAGACTCTAGATCCCGATGTTTTTTTCCCTAAGGAAACGTAGACGACAGCAATGGCATTCCAAGAATCAGCATAAGACGACCAACGCCAATGGAAGGAAAGTGCGTCGAAGAGCAACCGTTGACAAGGGCATCTATGACATTCCTCTGAACAAGACCCGCAGAAACATTTGCATAGACTCAAAACTGAAGGCAGTTGAGATGTATGAGAGACTTGCTCAAGAGAAAAAAGATGCAAAGAAACAGTTGACTGAGCCCCGACCAGTGGGTCAACCTCAGGCCTACCGACAGTGGAAAGAACAGCGGGAGGCTGCCTTAAAAAAGGTAAGGCTTAATATTGGCAAAGAATGTCAAAAGGCTTTCCCAGATTTGGTTGGCAAGGCATCAGTTCGAAGATGGGTAGCAGCAAGCAAAAAAGAAGCATGGAAACAATTACCAGAAGTGGTAAGATCGAGGGCAGTTGCATGTAAGAATGATTGGAGAAAAAAGATTGGTCTATCTCTTCGTGGTCGAGGTCAGGGAGGGGTGGTCCCACTGTGCATTCAACGTGAGTTGGATGCTTTGATGGTAGAAGTCAGTTCCGGCGTTTCTATTGTCTGCGAGCGGCGGGAACTCGTTACCGATGAGTGCATTGCCCCAAGTCTGCTACGTGCAACTTGTCAACATTTCAAGGGCATGTTGGACACAGAGATCTTTTGACGAGTTTTGGGTGGTTTTATCTTTTTAAGATGTAATCAGTATGACCAATTATACACATGTATTAACATTACCATAGGTATGAAACCACCCTAACATGGCCGCTGGTGGGGAAGTTGCAATGTACTGGCTAGATGTGTTTGGCGCAAAAACGTTCATGTACCTAACATAGCCCCTGCTGACACACCTTTCGAGGTAGAAACAGTGAAAAGTTTGATCGATGATTGGAATGGCAACTTGGAAGCTGCCAGAGAATCTGTCAAAAAATGGAATGACGAGGTTGAGCATCAGTTTAGGAATGGCACGTTGCTGCCTGGGAGCTGCCTCAGCGCACTTGAGCCAATGCCAGAGAAGATCGCATATCCGGGAAAAGGATGGGCAAGGTGGTTCAGGAACGAATGGGGTTGGTCATTTCTGACCCGGGCTGCCAATGAGAGTCAGTGGCTTGGCTACGACCATGCCGACATGAAGGCTTCAAGGCAAGCTTTCCAGGCAATGCTGGTTGAGCAACAAGTCCATGCCGGACTTGTTTTAAACTTTGACCAGGTCTGGAGGCAGTGCTGGGCAACCAGCAAGTACCGTTTATGCTACAAACCCCGAGAGAAAATGGGCGTCAAGGGCCCAAGGAAGCGAGTTGGACCACGCCTGGACAAGAAGATTCACACCGTCAAGGGTGCTAGAAAAGCATTGACCGTGACTTGACCTTACAATGGCTAACATGGCTCCTCCCACCATCATGATTTAGACATATCAGTGGTATCAAGGACATTAATGGGATTTGTGCGGTGCTTTGTTAGTGAAGTGAAAGGCATGTCAGTGAATTAGTTGTTAGCGGGGGGATCAGGGGCTGACCAGGTTCTGACTTCAAGCTGGAGCACTGGGTGTCAAGGCCCGGTGGCCTATTGTGTGCCCGAGGGCACCATGTCGGCGGCATCCATGGAGGAGTTCAACAGAGCTCATCATGGTCGAGCCATGGTGTTTTCATCATCCACTTCAAGCCATTTCATGACAGGGGAAACTCTGACCATGGTGATGGAGCAACTATGGAGCCCAGCGCTGGCTCTGCAGAGAACCAAACTGGGAGTTGACAAGTCGGCACGGGCTGCGCTTTTGTGCGATGCCTGGACGGGCACGTACAAGAAAACAGATGGTCTTGCTTTGCGCAGGCGTGAGAGCTTTTGGGTTTTGAAAGATTTGGTTTTGTGAACCCCCCAGATCACTAACATGGCCTTTCAGGGCCCAGGTCTCTGGATTCATGCAACCCTCAGGAACATTTGGTACAGAGAACACAATTGCGAAGAACCCAGAGTCCAGCCTGGTGGCTGGAGTTGTCATGGACAACCTGTAGACCAAGTCCACAGCCACCTAAGATCTGCTATTTGCCGCAAAGACTTAATGTCCACTGGGCACGTGCTCAACCTACGCAACCGAGCCCGTTCCCCTCCTTGATTTAATTGACTTTGTGCCTTTCAAACCAAACCCTTTTTGTAAATGGATTGTTTTGTTCATTTGGGTGTTGAACACAGAGTGGCTTTGAGTGATTTGGTACGATTGCCACACTTTGGAACCAAGTTGTAACTAACATGGCCATTGGGGCATGTCTTTGGGAAGAATTTGGTCACCAAAAGGCAATTTAAGGGGGTGCCATCCGAGGATTTGAGAGTTTGAACCTTCCAGCAAATGGCCAGGTACCTTGGCCAAACACAAATACTGCAGGGTGTCTTCATTGCTTTGATTCATTGCTCAGTATGGTTGGTTTTTACTCTCATTGGTTACACCTAGGGGGAATGCAAGCCAACGACTTCTTGGGGCCGCTTTAGGTGGAGTGCAGTGTGTTGCCAATTGAGCAGATCTTAGAGCTCACCAATGAAGCTTGGTGGGAGATGTCCGTGCAGACATTTCAATCGGCATGGATGATCTGCGGCTACTTTAGCCAAGAGCATTTTGGGCAGTTCAGCGACCACCCTGTGACAGAAGTGGAAGCTGCAACCTGGTTTGATCCATCTCAGACCTTGTTTGGATCAGCTGTGAAAGCGACCCCGCAATTCTGCACGCAGTTTCAGTGGCAGATCCTCACTGAGAAGGAGAGGTCTTAACCTGTGTGTTGTGCAAGAGAAATAAACTGTTAAAGGCCATGTTAGTTTACCGCTGAAACCTTTCCCCTGATAGTTTTAGAATTAAACTTCCCCCTAGCCCTAGCCACTGCTCACTTGCGAGGATGGAGATCACAACGATCAGACGTGGCAAGCATTGCCATACCAGATTGCTCATGGTGTTGTGCGAACATTGGTTTTTCACCTCAAAAAGTTTCAGGATGCGAAGCAAATATTCCATGATCTTTCTTTGGGCGACCCTGGCTGCGCCAACTCCAAGACAAAGAAAGCCAAACACGAGATGACATCTCTTCAAAATGCAGACTTGTATTTGATCTTCAACAAAAGAACTGGACAAGTAGCTACAGCAGAATGGGTGAGCAAACACATCACTCGTGATGGTTCTGGGCGCCAATGTATGAAGAATAGCAAATCGACTGCAAAGCCTTGGATCATGACTTTGCGCGTGCTTGTTCAGGGGGATTCCCACACCGACTTGACCTTGCATCTGGAGACTGGTGCCAATCAAGGTTTTCGACGGGTGCGGCTGTTCAGTCTTGAGGATGCTTTGGAGAAGAGCAAAATCAGCACTGTCGTGCTTGGCTATGATCATATGGCCGACAATGAAGATGACTGTGAGGATTGTATTTTTGGTATTGGGGAAGGGACAAGTTAGCCAGTCCAATGTTCAGGCATCATGTTTGTGAGAAACAAGTATGCTTCAGTACCTACTGTGTTGGGATGTAGTGTGGGATGCTGCAATGATTCCCATGCCATTTTCACTCCACAAACATTCATGCTAGGACGAAGTTGGCTCCATTGCAACTGAAGATGATGACGAAGACATTGAAAGCTTGCCCGGCGATGCGGAAGGATTACAAGGCCAACTCTAGAAAAGAGATGTCGGGCAGCTATCATGGCCCCCAACTTGAGGAAGTTTATATGGATGGTGCAGAGTACATATTTTCTTCTTATTGCATATTTGTCATGAACCTCTTTGATGATGGTTTCTAATTCAACCAATGCGGATAGATGTGGGTCTGTTGTCCATCAAAAGGGTGACTAACTTGGCCCCTCCATATGCTTTGAATTGTTTTTGTATGCTAGTTCTTGTGCCCTGCAGACTCCACCTTTGAAGTTCGGTCAACCATCAATGATGTCATTAACGTGGCCTTCCTACCAGGTCAAGCCCATCAACATGAGCTTGCTGATCCAGCCCCTGAGCCCAAACCCGGAAAAAGCTACAAAGTGGCTACCGGTGATGCTGATGAAACACAGTCAGATAATGAGGTTCCCGCCGATTGCATGGAAGGAGGGGATTTCCTGAAGGCA
>VSDK01004929.1:134108-156381 GCA_009767595.1 Symbiodinium kawagutii | reverse complement strand
CGGGGCCCTGCCCCCCCCCCGCCATGAAGGAAAGCACCAGATAGACACTGTTCACCAACAGCAAAATGGTCAGCCTTGGTCAGCTGGGTTGACCCTCCCGTGTTGAATCGTGCCTCGCGGAAGGAATCCCTCAGCTGAGGCTTTTTCGAGGGGGACGAGTCATCAACGTCTTATGAAATCTCTAAGGAAGGAAAAACTGCGTATTCCTTGCAAGCACTGCGTGGGGGCCCAAAGGAAGGCACAAGGCCAACAACATCCCACAACTCAATCCCCGGATGTTTCTGCTGATTTCTCACCGCATGATGTCACCTCACGGTGCCACCAGAATTCGTCCTACCTGCAACCATTACAGTGCAACAGCCGTGTCCTTTGTGCTATCAGGACCTATGTTGCCAGTCATTGAAGATGCCTTCTTGGATCAAGACATTAGAGGCAAACCAAGGCCTGCCAAACCTCAAGCAGCACAAAACCATCCCTAATTCGAACTAGTATTCACCAAGAACCGTTCAAATACAGTAGTAGACATTAGTATAGCATTCACTAGCCATCGATGACATATGCTAGTATCAAATACCCACAGTCAATTCTGGCATTCCATGACTATAGCTAGTATCAAATACCCATCACGACGAGGCACACGAAACTGGACCAAAAGCTTGCGCGGAGAAGGCCCATCCGTCTGGAGGCCAGGAATGACCTGGGATGACTAGCTGCAGGTTCCCGGGGGTTCCCCCAGACTTCGAAGGTGCAGCCAGAAGGTCACCAAATACCAACACACAACACACACATGGTGGTTTCTCAAAATAGGGGATCCCCAAATCATCCAATATCAGTCAATATTAGCAATAAACCATCCATTTTTAGGGTACCCCTATTTTGAGAAACCACCACATCTACAATAAGTGCACCGAAGTCCAAACCTGGCTGGTAATCCTGGCTGGTTGGCAACGGTTACAAAATCATGGGTTCGAATCACCGCAACACATCAGAGCCATGTCCATGGCAGGTTGGCAAGCCAGTGCAGAATCAGCAACAGCCGGATGATCAAATTGGCTTTCCCACAGCTGAGGTGCCAGTGGCCTCACCTTACCAGTGACAAGTTGGTTTTACATGAGGTCTGCACCATTACCAGGTGACTGGTGAAACCCTAATGCTTGGTAATCCCATGTAATCCTTCCTTCAAACCTTACCGCTGAATACATCGTTGCAAAGCGCTGCAGGGTTGGGATCAACATGGATCACCGATGGACCATTGGTGTCCTGAGTCTCGTTGCATCGACCAAGAGGCTCTTCGGCCTTCTCCTGCTTGAAAGTGATGGACCAGGGGTTCAACTCATGTTGCAGTTGCTCCTCGGCAGAGAGAATCTGTGAGAACCAGGGGCCCATCAGGGACTGATAGAAACAACATGAAGCAACAAATCAAACAAAACTTCTTTTTTTGGGGGGGCTGGGGCGTCCAACGGCCTCCAAACAAGACTAATGCAAGTCGCGTACACCAAAATGAAGTCCTATATACATGTGCAAACCTATCTGGGTGATGTCGCGGAGACCCTGATTTCTTATGATCAAACGGAAACCCATTTGGGGCGTGCACCATGTATCCACCCCCCGCACAAACATGCCCGTGTATACCATGTGATTTGCATGCATGTGCTGATTCATTTGAATGTGTAAATCTCGCTTTCATGACGCTGCAAGTGAAAGAATACGTAAAATTAATGACCTGCGCAACCAACTAACCAACCAACCAACCAAAAACAACAGCAACTGCAACATGTATAGACTTCAACATGACGTGGGGCTACTCCCATGTTCATTGCCGGCCGTTGGTACTAAGAATGCGCTCATGTCCCACCCATTTAGCCAGCCAACACCACAACGACCCCTGGATGCCCCTGGCATGTCTTGCACAACAAGATTCATCCATTGGGTGAGGTCCCCAATCAGCGAAACAGGATGTCTATCGAGTCCTGGTGCCGAGCTGGGATCAGTGGATCAGGGAGGATTCAAGTCACATCACGGCGCTTGGTGTCAAGTCATTCCAAGAAAAAACGTGAGAGAACAATGTGAACACAAGCCATCTATAGTTATCTAATTATATAGTTTTGGTGATTGGTATTCGCATTGGCCACTTGCATAATAAAAATCCTGCTGCCACCTTGCCTGGGGCGATCGTCTGTGAAGGAAATGTCCTCAATGGCAGTGGCACGAGTTGATCTGCGGCCATTTTTTGAAGGTCAATCAAATCACCAGCAAGAATGGTCACCTGTTTCGTTCTACATCCAGGATAGATTGACTCATGGAGACTAAAGCCAGGATCAATTGACTCATGGAGCCTTTGAACTCACTTCTGTTGAAATCTCTGACCTTCCTTTGGGGTGTTCGCCCTGACATGGCTGGATGGAGTTTCAAGATGCCAAAGCTCAAAGGAAAAAGAAACACCAAAACCAAAGAAGCCAAGAAATCAACACAGAAGGCAGAAACATGTAGAAAAAAACAGGAATCGCAGAAGTCTGATCAGAATCAACCAACGATCAAAGTCCAAGCTCCTTTGTCATCCCATGTCATCTCCCTTCCCCTTGAGATTGCAGCAATCCATGCAATCCCCATCTCAGCAAGCGACGACCCAGGTCTGGCGACCCGCCCATGGCTGCAGGGCGCAACGTGACAAGTTGTGCAAGGACCACGTGTCGTCGCTGCTGGGATGCTCAACTGCAATGGCCTGAACCTCAACCGAGCTGGGATCTGTGTCTTTCCAAGCCATTGGTCCGTTGATGCAAGGGAGCTGGTGGAATGCGCAAATGAAAAACAAGTTTTCTGGCGAATATCTGGAGTAATGGCTTCTAATAACCAATCATTACCAACCAAGTGTGAAAACATCTGAAAGCTCCATCCTACCGAAAAATCTCAAGCTGTACTGCTTGAGCTGAGCGAAATCGCGCGTTTGCCGGTGAAAAGGACCAGCCAGGCCACCAGAAAATGTTGAAATACCAATGGTTATACTTTAGCAACTCGTTGTATGAACAAAACAAAAATATAAAGGTGAGAAATGGTGAGACCAATTGCCCGATCAATCTGGATCACATAGCAATCTGTGAAGTTGAAAAATTGTTACTGGGGAGGTGAGAGTACGATGCGAACAGCCATGGCACTTCAATGATCTTCCATGCGCCGTGCCAAATGAGAACCCATCCATGTATCAAGCATTGCATGTGGATTTCCTCTCCTGCGGATGCACTCTCACTTAACAAGATCAAACACTGAAGATCCAGCAGTTGAAAAACGTCCCTAGCTTTTACCATAACTGATGATCCACCATCCATTACACCGGGGTGTAAACAATTTGTGACTAATCAGTAGAAAATGTTGATCAAACCACCCACCAGATATGAACCTCCCATTGGTCAATATGAAGCTCACAGGAAAAACGCTCCCCATCGTGACCTCCAGAGGCTTGTAAGACCAACTGGCCTTGAGACAGCAACAAACACCATGCTGGCGGGGTGATGGTTAGGGATGGTCAATGGTAACCAATGGTGGTAACCAATGGTGGTAACCAATGGTGGTTTTAAGTGATGAGGGTAGGTCATGATAGTTTTGAGAGGTAAATGGTTGCTATCTTTTTACATCTGATGACTAGCTATGGATCTACGGGTAGCAAGAACGATGCAAGGATGTCACTCAGCCTCTTTGGGCTTGCAAGCTTTGCTGAGCTTAAAAGTCATATGCGGCGGTGGCGCGCCGCTTGTGACATTGCATGTGTATCTTCGATGCTTCAAATTTGTTCACTGAGATGCCAACCGGATCCAACTGGGATGCCACACCAGGAGTGTGGATACCAAAAACTTCATCACCTCCCCAGCAAACCTCAGCGCCAGCGCGCTGTGACGTGGACCGGGGTGGGGGTGTACCACCGTGGATGGGTGCACCCATTTGACTTCTGACCCTATCGGTCCTTCGCCTCTACTTGTAAGCAGCGCTTAACCACCGATGTTGTAACATGTCGCATATAATTAAAAATCTTATGTCGCACCCTCGAATTAACCATCTTTAAACCATTTACCAACTTTAACCACCGATTTAAAGCACTCATGAAGCATATGAATTTGTCAACCATCATTGATATAGCTACTGAAGCTCTTCAACCCAAACATATATGGCCTGCTGCTCCCGTCAGCTCTCGTCCAGCCACACGGCGGTGCTGACGAGGTAGAGCTCCGAAGAGCCGTCCTGGACAGCGAGCTATACTGGGCAATGTGGATTGGTTGGTTGGTTGGTTGGTTGGTTGGTTGGTTGCTTAGTTGGTTAGTTGGTTAGTTGGTTGATGTTGGTTGGTTGGTCACTTAGTTGGGTAGTTGGTTGGTTGGTTGATGTTGGTTGGTTGGTTGGTTGATGTTGGTTGGTTGGTTGGTTGATGTTGGTTGGCTGGTTGGTTGGTCGCTTAGTTGGTTGGTTGGCTGGTTGGTTGGTTGATGTTGGTTGGTTGGTTGGTTGGTTGGTCTGTGTGTTGATTCGTTGATGAATCGATGCCGAGGAATCGACAAGAGACAAAATTGACAAACAGCGAGAGTCGTCTTGGTTGATTGTGAGCGCAGAATGTGTTTTTTCCCCTTGCTCTCTTAGCCAGATGGGGTATACCTTAGATATCTTATTCTGGACGTGAGGGGTATACCTGGAATAATTATCTAAGCCAGGTATACCTAATAATTATAGTTATTCTCTATTATTATACCTAGATAATATAGCCAGTCTCTCAGCCAAACACCATGGAACTGCCGGCAGTTTGGTCGGATTTCTCAGCACCATGGTGCCCCTTTCCTCCTTGGGAAGGCGCGAGTAGCGCATGCAAAGTGCTAGGGCCTGAGCGGGCAAGGTCACTCCCAACCAATGAAACAGTGCAGGGTGAGCCAAGGGTTGTGAATGGGTCAGGGTGAGCCAAGGGTTGTGAATCATAATGGGTCATAATGGGCCTGGGGTCACTTGCGACCCCTATGCCATCTCAATCTCTCCATTGCTATTAGGTCTCCTATGCCATCATAATCAACAGTTATCAAACGTCAGTCACCACTCGTGCTATCCAAATGCAGTCTCAAGCAAAGTCACGCATAGAATAGGAGCTGCCGAGCCAGGGGCAAAAAATCAGTCAACAGTTGACTGGCCACTACTAAACATTATAATCACCATCGTTGACCATCAAAACCACTTCAGCGATGATGATTAACCAGTCCAACTGGCAATTACCAACAAAGCTCAACAAATGTGAGCATCACCAGTTGGGCAGGTTCATCAATACCAGCTTTCCATTAGGATTTGAAACCATCAGCCAGTTAACCATGATTAACAGCTATTAATCAGCTTCAGCAGCTTTCCACGGGGATTCCATCCGGATTCCCCAAGGGTTTCTGAGGCGAAGTCAGTGTTTTGGAAGACCACCTGGCAAAGCCAAGGGGGATGAATATCATACAGTTTTTACCGGAGACCCAAGGGTCTGCCCTTTACAAATGCACTGCAATAAATAAATTATATAAACAATTGCATATCTCTCTCTCCATCGCCAATATAGTCTCTAAATGTCTCTGAAAAAATAAAAGTCTATAAACGTCTCTAACAAATAAAGGGTATCTAAATGTCTTTTAAACAAATATTGATTAATCAATTTTGAAAAATGTTGAAACCTCTGTCTCTCTCTCTCTCTCTGTCCATCCTTGTCAGGTCTCCCTGCCAGATCTGCGCTGTTGAGATGAAAGTATACATACACGCGCTATCGCTGACGGCCAGCTATTCCGTCAGTCTGAAGGCTACTTTAAAGAGTGGGAGTCCTGCCAACTCTTCGGAACCTACCGAGCCTGTGAATGGTCAAAGCATAAAACTACAAGGCTTCTGATTGTTGAAACCACCTTGGGCATGTCACAATCATCATGATGAAAACGATTCCGTTCCACATTTCACCATTGTGGTCATTGAGTTCTGACTACCATTGGGCTACTGGCCAATCCTGGTAGCTCTCCACCGTCAAAAGGATAAGACTAAGACTGAATAGCATGGGTTCTTTAGCTCCTTCCAAACCGCCGCTTGATCACCAAATCAATGCAACCATGTCATGCCATGCCATGCCATGCCATGTCCTCCCTGCGGAACACATGCCGCGCGAGCGGTGATCAACGAAGCATGCAGCAGCCATTGCATGGCCCGCTTCGCCAAAGCACCTTGGAGCCGCAACAACGAAGTGGGTAGTCATCATGGTTGTCATATTACGCAAGACCAGCATAGCATATAGATTGACATTTACACAAAATTCATCCTAACCTCCTTGATCTTTTTTTGCCTGGGCTTCCAGAGGGTTTGCCCACTCACCAGTCCGTGCCCTGCTTGATCTTTGGCCCTTCGGGGCCCTTCGAACTGCTTCCCATGCTTGGATCGACCAAACAGTTTATACAGGATTTGACACAAATCAAAGATAGAGATGCAACCAAAGAAGGCACGAGTATTGCAACCATTGCCCCGATAAATACTCTGGACACAGAATGACATACTGTAACAAAAAACGGGCGTATGCTTAGTCGTCCGACCAAGGTTTCAGTAGGGAGTGGCATGCAACAAACAACAAATGAGAGATTCTCACCCCAAAACTGGATGGGTTTATTGCTACAAGGGATGGAAAAAGAATGAATCCAGGGTACCCCGATTTTGAGAAACACCAAAATGGACTTAAACAAATGATATTGCTGAAGGAAAAAGTCTGACATCCCATGACTGCTGAGCGAAAACAAGAAGCATCAAGGCCTCGTGAACGGCAGCATCAACCGTGACGCTCCCCGCGCTGAGCCTTCCCCCTGAAGCTCTGAGCCTTCCAGCCTACTGGACGAGCATCGCCCGAAAGGACCTGGGCGAGACCAAGCTTCCATTCTCTGTGGTTGCGACCCTCAACACAGCAGCGCGAACAGAAATTTCCCTGGCCAATTCCAATCGATTGTGTGCCACAAACACTCCAACAAGGAGCAGGAAACAACAAAACCCGCTTGAGCTTCGCAACAAGAATCTTCAATGCCAAAGGGCACATCTGACATATCCACATTTCAGGAGCTAGATGTTGCTAGTCACCTCTCCGTGCGCCCGGTGCTTTCCCAATGATTCTCCACCCCGCTGCCAGTATGACCTGAGTCTCGTCCCTCCAAGCTGAGTCCTTCTGCAGCTTGCCATGGGGGCGCGCGGGCCGCCTATGCGGACATTCCGGTGCTGGAGCCTGGAGCAACGAAAACACAGCTGGAGCACTGGTTAATTCAGGTCTTTTGCGTTGTTGATTGTTGTGTGATTGTCGATTGTTGATTGTTGATTGTTGTTGATTGATTTGTGTTGATTGTTGTGTGATTGTTGTTTGATTGTTATTTCACGTGCTAATTGTTGTGGGATTTTTGTCTTTAAACACTGGAAACAGTAAGTTTCGATAAGTTTCCCCTTTTCATGAACAAGAAAACGTCAAAGAAATCTGTAGCACGTTCCGGTTGTTATAGCACGTTTCTGTTTCATGAGGCGAACTTTTGGCACGGTCCACGGTTCCATCAAATAAACTCGTAGCACGGTCTACATTTGCGTGTTGCAAAATGGCTGGTTCATTGACAATCTTCAATGTTCATGGCCAAACATGAAGAGATTGAAGAGCATGCTTTTAGAATTGAAAGCTGGTCACAGGCGTCCCCAGATGGATGTTTCTGTTCATGTCATTCAAATCAGTCATGCTACAAAAAGGGCACCCAAGGGCTTGCAAGGCCTTCCTGTCGCAGTTGCACCATGCCTTCTCGTTGCGGGTCCTGTCCCCGAATCCGCCAAAGCCATGACCCTCCTTCCAACTTTCTGTCAAGCCATTTTCCACTTACGACTTACTTACGGATCATTCAACTTATATCAACTTATAACATATGGTTCTAGGGGCTACCTCCGGTCCCAAATCGCTCCCGTTCAGTAGGGATCATCATCCCTTGAACTTGTTCCGGGGTTGGCCACTGGAGCATCTCCCTGTCCCAACTCAGCCACCCAGTGGGGTGCAGGCAGCAATTCTTTGCTATCGACAATGGGTGCGACGGAACAAGACTATGACGTGCACTGAGCTGGGCAACAGGAAACACGTTGCTGAAAGCCACAAGCACACACCCCCAACCACCATCAACCAAAGAGCAACACCATGGGGTTATGCACACTGTGTTTCATGTTTTTCCCAACATTTTGGCTATTGAACCTAAAAACACTTGGAGGGGGTTGGGGGTACCACTGGATTTTAAGTTTTAACATGCTCACACTGGTTGGTGGTTCCCACATGTTTCCTTTAAACCAACTATGACATAAAAGCGGCAAAATTTACTCAAATTAGAGTGTCACGGGTGGTGACGGCATCTACGAAAGCAGTGGCAATCATGTTGAGAACACCCTGGTCCATCTTGTCCATTGGTGGTGGTGCAGCAATGGCAGAAAAATGGTCATGAATTCTTACGCATCTGCTGCTTCTACATAAGGTCGAAGGTCGTTCAGTGGGCACCGAAGATCCCGATCCCATCAAAGCGCTCCTACTTGCCGTGTCTTGGGGCCAATGCCATTATCATTGCCATTGAGCTTTCCCCCCAAACCTCTGCCGACTTCTTGCTACATTGGGGTATTGGTTTGTAGATGATATTTGGCCAATCCCCTTGAATTGGGGATAGGAAACCATTCTGACCCTCTCAAATTGAACGAGAATTTCAACATATCCAAATATGCATGTGCTTGTGTGTGCTTTACGCTAGCCGCTAGTAATTACATATTCATTGTGGCCAGGGACTTCAATCATATGAAAAACCAGGAACAGCGTGCTGCCTGCACTAAAGCATTTACAGCAATACTTACTGTAGATGTGTGAACAAGAACCTGTATTGGCTTTCATCCCTATGAAACATGCACAAAAAACACCGCTTGCAAGTCCAAGGTGCGGTGTGCAGGTTTACATATTCCTACTACTCTTGACGTGTCCAGCTCAGTGCACGTCCGCACCGCACTTGTGCGGTTGGGCTTCTTTGGCACACTCCTCGCAGGTTTGCGCTATCGGGCCCTGGGGGGGTCCCGCCCTGTCCACGTGTTTCATCCCAAATGTCAACCCACCCATTCTTTGGATCACTCAACCATCATCCACGGGGGTTGTCCATGAATGGGTTAGGTGACCTGACCTCTTTCTGGTCATTGTGCCGTCTCCCTTACAAGGAATCTTTGACCGATCCTGATTAGCAAACTGATGATCATGGGGTGCACCAACATATTATTTATCCATTCACGGAGCAGCCCGCCAATGGTGACTGACATCACCAACCACCAAAGTGTGACCAATATTTTGCAAGGGAGAAGCATCCGTCCGTAGGATGGCATTGCCAGCGCACCTCTCAAATGGTTCGAAGCAAAGTCTACCACTGGGACGCGTCTGCTGTAGCAGCGGAATGATCCCTCTGATTGATTCATGTTGGTCAATCCTGGGGTCGTGGAGAAGAAGCGTCAAGCACCGTTGGTGCTCCCTAGTTGTAAGTTGGTGAATAAGCCAAACTATGTATATATATATATATATGTACGGTAGATATAAAGATTTATAGTTATTCAATCTTATGTATGAATCGTACTATATACCTGTATGCAATCTAGTAAGTAAATATTCATATAGATAGATATGTCTACCATAGCTAGGGGTAGTAAAACCCCTAGCATCCTCGTGCAACAACCATGGAGTTCAGTCTCTGTGAAGGAGCATGCCAGCTGGCCCTTGCCAGCACGGAGAGGCCGCCATCATGAGACTCCATGGGTTGTGTTTTCGTAGGCTTGGAGGGTGATGGATCAATACCCTGGTTGGGTGCGAACTTGATTCCGGATACAACTTGATGAGTTTTCAGCATCAAAACTTGTGGAAATCAATTTTGGTTGATAGTTTCCAGTTTCGTAGGGCAACAGATCTTAATTGTTGCAGTGTGACCGATTCAGGTTCATCTCTGGAAGTTAATTACCCCAACGGATTCTCATGAAGCGGGATGCTGTTAACGTTTCAATGAGTCGAGGGGTTCCACCAGGCTCCGAAAATAGGCTCCAGCCAAGTAAGCCCGGAAAAATGCGGAAAGTCAGGCGGATGTTTCCAGGGCCACGGAGATTGAAATGCAACAAACAAAAGGTGGAGAGCTGTGGTGTACCCAAGTACAGTAGCCCTGCAATGAAGCAAGTGCCAAAGGCAGCAGAAATCAACCAACTTAGGTCTTAGCATTCTATCCTGTGACAGATTTGGGCCAAAAAATGTTTTGTCACTGCAACCAAATCACTGCATGAGCGGTGCCACCTATGAGTGGACCAGTGTCTTTGGCTGTCAGTGGCTGGCTGTCTGCTCGGAAAATGGAACCCAGATCTAGTGCATCTCTGCATGGCAGTACTGCGAGTCATTAACTGTGGCGCTGTACTTGCTGAATCTGCAAATGCCCTGGCGCAACGTTGTGCAACCGCAGCTTCAAACACTAACAATGGTGCATTGACTGATTCATTGCAGGAGAGAGACCGCAAAGTGTGGCACCATCGAACACTGTATTCCCAAATGCAACAATCAGTAAGATTGTGAAGCTAAATTCTCAAATGTTTCGCTGGTTCCAGTCAAAAAAGGATCCAAGTAATTAGTTGTTCATATATCCATATATGCGGACCATCTGACCTGTGGCAATGCCCAACAGATTCAGCAGGTTTTCTCAGCAGGCCGTCTGCTGGTGCCAGTTGCTGCCCGAAGGGCCAATGGAAACGACAGTTGGGAAAGCCGTGCCGTTGGCGTGTGGAATGGAATTCACATAGTTCAGCTCAAGATTGGTGACCCCATGAAGTATCAAGTACTTACCTTTTATGATCAGCCATCGAATCCACAAATCAAATCACTTCAAAAACGTTGACAAAGCATTTCTCTCTCTATCGTCATCTGGTTAGTTCAGCCCTTCTCGAGAGTGAGTTTTTGCGGACCCAGAGCTTCGCAACGCCGGCGTCAGCGGGTAGGTTCTGACCTACCAATTTCAACCAGGCAGTGAGCTGAACTGCCCTGGCAGCACCACGTGGCTGCACTTCATGGGGAGCGGCAATTGGACATATCTGTAAGCCACGGCTGGGCCGGGGCAACTTTTCATTCAGATACTGACAGTGGTGAAATGTGCTGATGCCTTGGGACTGGAAGCCTAGGGTGACTATCTGACGGCTGAAGTTTTGCTACACACCTAGAGCACAACAAATACTTTCCCAGACTTAGTCACCGGTTCAGCTTGATGCTAAGCACTAGGATGTTGCGTAGGATTGTTTGTGAATCTTGCGTGGAGACCGTGGAGGAACCACAACACTCACTTTAAACCATCACATCTCAGGATACTTTATGAATTTATGAAGAGCTGGGTCTTCCCCGTTGGATTTCCACACATACATTGCTCAAACAAAGCCCCTGCCCAAATGAAGCACGAGTGGTGCGGACTGCCAAATCCAGCGTGCTGATTGGCTGACTTATTGCGTGCCACACTCAGCGTCTGGCTGCTTCATTTCGCGCATCCTGGCGCAGGAAAACTCAAGCTGAACATGTTCCTGGTGCAGAATACGCACGCGCGGAACCAGTTTGTTGAGCGATGCACGTTAGTCCAAAAGCTACACAGAGCTACAAATGCAACGCCAACAACGCCAGGTTGGTGAACCATGCATTGCTATTTCTTTCAAATGCCTGAATGCATGGACAAAATGATGCCTCCGGAATTTGAGAATGACAGAGCCACTGGAGTGAGGCATGTCCCAGGAGGGGAGAGGACTCATGCATCTGCCTCACACGCTTCAATTCCAATACCCGGAAAATTCGGCAATGGTTCACATTTGCCCATCCAAAGCTTGGTCAAAACCGGGGTGCAGCCTCTCAAACCGCATCCTGGAAACAATCTTGCATTAAGGCTAGGGTAACTACTAGTTTTGGCAAACATAGCTATACTTAAATGGCTTATTAACTATCATATTACTAGGAGGCCCCACCTTGGAAGAATCTCTCTTAAAGATGGATCTCTGCTAAGAAATTCTTACAAGCAAAAAAATGATCTCAGACTGACCCAGCTCCTTTGCTGGAGGCTATCTCTGCGCTCCTTTGTGGCCTGAGTCATGGACAGAATGCTGAAGCAACTCTCATGTTCAACAAAATACAATCAAACAAACACACAAACATCCATATCTATACACATGTCTACAGATTTCAAAGTAAATACAAATATAAATAAAAATGTAGATATAAATATACACACACACATATATATATATATATGTACATATCAATAGATATAGATAAAAACATATGTAAAGGTATGTATATTTACTGTAGGTATTTATTATTCTTGAAACACTCATGTAGTCACATGTGAATACTTACATGAAATAATTTCAATGTGTGACATGCACATTTGCAAACATTGCGAATACACACAAACATAAATGTCATCTTACACATGCCTAAAACACGGAAACAACATCCTCCGCATATAGACTGATATTCTGGGAAGAAATGCGTGTACCCAACTAATAAAATCTAATAAGCACATGCCCGACATACACTTACGTACCTACATATTTCGAACGTCAATGATATAATGACATACATCAGAACACAACATGTATGCTTTGTGCGTGGTAGTGACACAAATCCTTACAGAACTAGTTCAGCGAATAAAAACACCAGAACACGTAGATCATCCTTAATGCAATTTCACAAAATACATGACCAACCATCTCAAAATCATAAGTACCCCAAAACACATTTTTGTGATCATCATTCAATTTTTGGTTAGAAGCGCTGAGCAGCATATTCAACATCACTAATTAGTGCTCTATAATTGAAAGCACCTAGCAAAAACAACTTATTCAAATCACCAAAAAACTATTGAAATCGCTAAATAACATATAAACCGTTAAAACCATCACTCCAACATGGTGCAGCTTAGGTACTAAACAACAAAATAAACATCATGAAACAACATATTGAACATCAATAAACAACCAATTCAACATCACTACACAACAAATCAAACATCATGAAACAAGCTAGAGAACATCACTAAACAAAATCTTAAACACCACAAAACACAATTCTAAACCTCATTTAACAAAATATGAAACATCACCAAAACATCACCCTCCAGTAGACAAACCTGGCACCTAAAGTGAAACCCAGGAAAAACAACAACAACTGGTGGATTGTTCATTGCCAGGTTAGTTAACCAGAGTGTATTCAACATCACTAAACACTTTTTCAACATCACTCAACAACATTTCTAACATCCACTAAATGGTGGTTTCTCAAAATAGGGGGACACCCAATCATCCTGTATTAGCCAGTTATAGTAATAAACCAACCATTTTGGGGGTACCCACCACATGAGTTTGCCTCAACTTCATTGGACCGGAGATCCGTTGCTTCACCACATCCTCCTGTGCAGCAGGTCCCCGCAGGTTCGGGGACGGGAGATATTCCGTTGGTCATCTCCGTTGCACTTCTCCTATGGCGCACGGGCGCGGCTCCCGGCGCGGCTCGTCGCGCAGCTGGTGTTACTGGGCTCCCGCGACCAGTTTCGCCGCGGAGAAGCGCGCGGCCGAGTGCCGGGGATCTCCATGGTGGCTCCTGAGACAGGGCTTGAGCTGGGAGACGGGTGAAATGATGGTTCAATAATGGTTCTGATGATGGTTCTGATGATGGTTCTGATGATGGTTGTGATGATGGTTGTGATGATGGTTGTGATGATGGTTGTGATGATGGTTGTGATGATGGTTGTGATGATGGTTGTGATGATGGTTGTGATGATGGTTGTGATGATGGTTATGATGATGCTTCAATGATGCTGAAATGATGGCAAAATGATGGTTCAATCATGGTGCAATGATCGTGAAATCATGGCTGGTGGTGGTTAAATGATGGGCTTCTTTGTCAAATGATGGGCTTGCGATGTTTAATTAATGATGATGCAAGCTGGTTAAGGATGTTTTGGCATGATTTGTGATTGTGCATGCTGGCCAGGAATGGTGATTGATGGCACGTTATGGCTACAAATGAACTAGTGGTTTGAGGGGGTTTAGTTCAGATTGGTTGGATGACTCGAGATATGAACCCATGCCCATACTTGTTGTGATTAACCAGGGGATTGAACAAGAACCTTAGCCAACGGGAATCACACATAAATTTGCTAGTGTTGACCATTCTTAATGGCCTTTGATGCTGGTCATGCGCATTTCCATACAATTCCCGCACATGTGCAAAGAAAAACTGTGTACACACGTGTTACTAAATAAACTAAGTAACTCCTATTTAATTCAAATGAGTAAGCTGTGATCTTCGTCACTGTCCTAAGAAATTCAGCCAAATAAATATCTTTCATGACAGCCACGTTGAATGGCAAAGTTCCCAAGTCATGTTCTGTCACCATCCAGCTTTAGAGATTTCACTCCATGGAGACCTGGATATGCTGCTGTTGGGGAGAAATCATCCGGCACCACGCAGGATGATATCCATGGCACGTGATGACCACAGGTTTCAGCCGATTTTCCCTAATCATCAGCAGACTGGTTATACTATTCATCATTATTGTTGGTGCTTACCCCCTATTGTTAACCACTATTAATCGTTACGGGTATCAACAACCATTTGGTTCACAATGATCATCAACCAGCTTCTGAACCAGCTTCCGCATCCCCCCAAATGTGCCAATGCGATATGATGCGATGACCATCAGCATCACTGCAGCCTTCCACCAAGCGTCTTGCGCACTGCTTGGCTCGGACGTCTACGCCAGGCTTGGTCAAACGCCTGAGGCAGGTAGCAAGTGGCTGTGCCCCAAACCGATCAAACGGATAGCAGTATATGATATACTGCAAACAGGACCGCATAAAATAAGTAGCTTGTGTTACAGGTTTACAAATATGTTTGAAATCAAAGTATGTTGGTGAGTGCATGTTGGCCCAACTCAATACAGAACTGCAACCATCGCGTAATCTCTCTAGACCATTGTGTTTGTAGATGCTCAGCAGTCAGTGTTTTGCTTGAAGCGAGTCATTTTCTGTGTCTAAAAAATGATCTAAATTGCCGGAAGTACCCCATAACTGAGGAATGATACAAATAGATGCAAATAGTATCAAATATACCAAATGATGGGTAGTACAATAATTACAATGTGTACTCTCTAAGTGGTAAGTGCCCATGATTGACACCAACACACCTATATCAAACATGATACCTGTAGGTGCATTCGCCTTCTGTCTCTCTCTCTCTCTCTCTCTCGCTCCTGTATCTCTCACTCTCACTCTCTTGATCTCTCACTCTCCCCATGTATCTCTCTCTCTCTCTCTGTCACTCCTGCATCTCTCACCCTCTAACTCTCTTTCTCCCCACTGTATCGGCACGTGTGCTTTCTTGCAAGCAACTGGACATGGCATCAAACAACAAGTGGACAGGCCCACTGCCTCAGCCTGCTCCTCATCATTCTGCGGCTCCCTGTGGCAAATGCTGGTGGCACCCTCCACTTGAGCTGATTCATTAGCTCCTTGATGAACGGTGGAAATAACTTCGGCCATGCGGTTCCATAGACCAGTCTACTGGGGAGCAAAGCTTTGCAAAGGAAATGTGACGTCCAAAGGTACTTTCCAAACACCATATAGTACAAAATTTAAGGCCGAGATGTGATATACTTCTTGGATCGTCTTCATCATTTCGAGTAAAACGCACTAAATGGATACATTGAACACCATAGATGACCATCCACCATGGACTGGAATCCAGATTGATGCTGCAGTGCACTCCCACGCCTCTTGTGGAGAGAAGCTCTGACCGTGTTGGCGGTCGGAGGGACTAGGTTGTTGCCATAGTCGTGGGTCTCCCTGTGCTGCGCACCGGCCGGTACAATCTCAGCTGCCGATGTCTAAGAACCAAGGTGCTCGAGACTCAGCACGGAAATGTGACAAAGGAGGGGATCAGTCGGATCAGTTACGAGTCACGAGTTTAAACAAAGGACCCCCCCCCACACGATATTTGCTCTTGGACTCGATGAGTTAATCCGACAATAACATCGAAGTGGCCAAAACTGGCACAACCTATGGATGATCAGGGCAGGCCTGTGACAAATCCCACGCAAGGAATGTTGTGGGGAGTCGGCTGCCTGTATTTGCGTCTGCTTAGTTGTTTCCATCCCCAGGGGATATCGGCTGCTTATTTACAACAGTGGCGCATTCACCCTACCTATGTCAGGGGAGTGGCAAAGCAGGATATGGATCGCCTGTGGGCTGTGGTTCTTGAATGTTCTTGATCCTAGGTTTCTTGAGCAGCGGCTAGGGCTTTCTGAAATGGGACGCTCCCATAGCACATGCCACCAGCTCAACCAGCCCCAGCCTGACGTGGCGCTGCCCTTGCCGAGGGATCTTCCGCTTGTCGTGTTGCTTCACCAGCTTGCTGTCGGTGTCAGAGATCTCGGCCGGGTGAGCTGGTCAGGGGCAGGGCCTTGCTGGTGGCATGGGGGTTGCGGTCCCCTGTACCCGGGTGGTGCACACTCCAAGCCATGACCAAACTGTTGACCTAGGTGCTGCGAAGAAAAAGCTTCCATGTCTGGGATCCATTGCCATATATGGCAAGAACACACCAAAGCTGCTCGGGATTCCTTGATTGTTGATGAACAAGGCCGTGCACTGCTTAGAGTGGTTGAAGCTCGAAACAATATCCCTTTACCCTAGCAATCCCCAACCCCCAGGGCCCCGAACCCATCAGAACCCCAGGTTCAATTCGGAATCTGTACAGTTTCAAGGGGTCAGAAGTCATTTTTAGGTTTTTTTTTGGATTGCTTTGGGAATTTCAACTCATCATATAGCTGGAAAGCCCATCAACGTTTCAACAGCGCAGCTGCACGGTCACCATCTTTTGACCCAGGAATCGGCCAAACGGCGGTCCTAGGTGTGGCAAGGCATCTGTTGACCAAACAACACCTCTCAACCACCAAACCACAACTCAATTGCAAAAGCCGGGCAAGTGACCAAAACATGTGATAAAACATCATATCTCTCTCTCTCCACCGTCGTCAGGTCTCCCTGTCTCAGCAAGGCTGAGGGACGGGATGAAACTGAGCTGTCCATGTCAACAGTCAGCCTCTGTACATCATATATATGGACCTATGGGTTATGGGTTTCATGAAATTGGCATACATGATCTTGAGCCAGGGGTGAAACAATTTATTCCAAGAATATAAACATCCCAACATGCTAAAAAATATGCACTTGCTTGGGCTGCGGCAAATGGTACAAAAAACAGGGTAGGGATGGGTAGGGTAAGTGGCTAAAAGCCTGGCTCTTGCTGAAAAGGTGCCCCTCCTCGCTCAACTGGCTGAAGAATTTGCACACCTCCAGCAAAACCCATGGATGGAAGCAGGGCGTTGCTGCTTGTGACAAAATGCACCAAAGGTTCTAGGTACCGCCTTCAAATTGACATAATGATGTTTTGTCATTAGCTCCGGCTGCCTACCATGACTCTATGACTCACAAGGCAAATGAGACAATGCCTCGTTCTCTTAGCAATTGTACTGGTAACAATGGCAAAACATCCATAAAAAACATCGCGTCAATAAACAACCGTGGCCCCCACTCCTCTAAGCACAAAAAGCTGGTGGTGCATTGATACGTTTGAATAGACTGAAAGCATCTGAAAGCGTCGGTTCACGTGGGTAGGTACAAAAAACTTTCCACTTTCAGCATTTGCGTCAGATTTGGCTGGTTTCGCTGTCCCAATTGAGGCTGGCTGACCCTTCAGCAAAAAAGAAATGTTTGCTCTAGGAATAGGTATCTGGACCCCTTTTGGACCCACAATAGCAAAATCCAGTCATAGTGGCACGCATGGTGGGTTGCTTCAAACTAAAACAATCCCCAATTAATTATGATCAATTATGGGTTTTGGTTTGAAAGGCCATTCAATTTGTGCGGCCACTAGATGTGAGTCACATCATTCTGGGTACATGCCTTACGACTTGTTTGCCCAAGTGATGTTAACATTAATCTCCCTCAGCTTTTAGTCCATATATAGTGGTTTCTCAAAATATGGAACCCCCAAAATTGTTGGGTTTATTACTAACTATATAGGATTGAAATCAAACAAATGATTAGGTGATTCATGGTGGTTCATGGTGGTTCTCATATCTTAAGAAACCACCACATGGACTCGCACCAATTCCAAATCAACCCTGCAGCTCTGCATCTGCCAACAGGCTCCCCACCTGTTCGCAATGGGCTCGATGCTCCGAAGCTTCACACAGGTCATGCAGTTCCTCCTCGTACCCAAGTTGCAGGGTCGCGGCATGAGGTAATCATCCGGTTGGTGATTGAACCACCCCTATGAAAAATAATAGTCAACCAACCATGTGTTGATAATCGATAGGGAAGATAAACAAATGTTGAAGTTTAAAACCATCAACCAGTCATGAAATGCTACGAAGCTTGGTGGGAACAATGTGGTTTCCCTGTGGGAAAGGTTTAGTTTTTGAGAGTTTTGGATCGTTGGAGGCCATTTTTCCAGTTTTCTTGGAGTAAATCTGAGAGGCCTTCTGCTCGAGCGTTGTTGGCATCAACCAGTGGCAAAAAACCTGGATGACAAACCATCATGCCAATAACGCTTGTGAATATTGTCATAAACATGCCAAACTAAACCACAAAGTCCAGGACTAACAAATTCAATGCTCTTCACCGCAGGGATCAGAAATCATTATCTATCTTTCTATCTATCGATCGATCTATGCGTTTCTTCCAGCGCCATCATCAATTCAAGACCCTCTTTGAGGGATCGATCTAGCTATATCTGTAGAGTTGACACTTCCCAAATTAGTGTGGGCTGAAAATGCTGATGCCGAACAGGCCACCAAAAGCAGGTATAGCGTATCAGTGGTGATCGATCCTATTTCTGGATGTTTCCGGGATGAGCCAGTTTATAATCTGAAGCCAACTTACTATACACGGCAAATTTCACACAATCATAAAATTCTTGTGTAATTCACCAATATTCTGCGAACCAATTGCTCAAACCCTGTTTGTTCACTGCTTATGTAATTCAGCAATCTTCTGCCAACCAATTGCTCAAATCATGCTCGTTCACTGCTTACTCCAAGTGCCAAACAGCACCAGTTGTTCACTTCTGAAATGACCTGGCTGTTAGTTCTATACTATACCATGTCGTGAGTAAATTAGCAATCACCTGACAGTAATAGTACTACCTAACAGGGTACCACATGTTCACCGCAAAAACCTTTCAAAGATCAAGCTGAGATCACCTAACCTGTTCTGACAATCATCCAATGACTTGCCAAATTTGCCCAGTCATCCACTACCGTTGATGCCCAGTTTGCCCTGACCCAGTCATCCAATGACTTGCGACCCTGCCGAGGTACATAGATGGCGCCCAAATTGGGATGGAGGTCTGGACAGCCGTCGTTTGTGACCAAGGGATCACTGGGTTCTTGGGAAAGTCCACTTGGGAAACTTGTATATAAACCATAAAAAGCCCCTGAGAAGCCACGGAAAACACATTGGACCTCTGTATGATTGGTCGTTTGAACAAGGGTTTCCTGGATATTTTCCCATCAGCCAACCCAGTGGATAATGCCAACAGTCGCAGTAGGACAGAAACAAACAGGAATTGGTGAGGCAATCCGTGATTCATCATGTTTCCTCAATCGTGGACCCACATGCTTGCTGTTTCCGTAGCACATGGCATGGAATATGGAAATCCCGGCCTGAAGCAGCCAGTCAAAAAAAAGACCCTGCATGTTTGTGTCTGGCACTGCGCAGCGTTGTTTCCCATATTGCTCATTGAGGACGACTCTCAAATGAGGATGTGGTAGTTTATTTTTTGAGGGGGGGTTCCAACCACATGCGAAATGAATTATGTTTGTGTTCAGTTTCGAGGAAGCAACAACTTCTTCAATGAAAATCTTGGTGACCAACATCAGCAAAAGATCATTGCCAATGGTGGTTCTACCAAACGGACCACTGTATCCTTTTCTTGGGCTCTTCCTGACATATCAACACTATAAATTACTGTATTTCTTTGAGTTACTAATGATATCTAAGTGACTACCTCTGCAGCTCCCATGGCTACATTTGTGTGTTTCTGCAACCCGGAATCCAGAGTTTTCTGAAACATCTAGCAGTGTTTGCTCAAGGTTGCTCACCTGATGTGCATCTCCTAAGCCGCACTGAGTGTTGATGTTCAAGCTCCACATTTTGGCAGTTCAATGAGGCCTAAGCACCAAGGAATCAGGACAATGACCGTCCATCAGCAGCGGCTGGGTTTACCAAAGATTCACTGTCATTTAAGCTAAGGACCTGGCTATTAGCTGATGGTTGCTATCAGTTGCCGTAGTAATTTTATCATAGTGCTACAATTTGGTTCGGCACTTGGCTCCCCCTTGAAAGGGCCACAGGGTCACCCTGGCTCCTTACCTCCCTGCTAACGACCAGCCAAACAGGTTGACATGGGTTGACTATTACGAAATAAGAGTCAACGAACCATTTGTTGATACTATGGAAAATATCAGAGAAAAACATGATGAAAACCACAGGCAATTGTTGTTTAACATTATTTGACCACTCTTTTTGGTTGTTGCAAATACCCCATTGAACACTATAGTTCCCTTAAACATGTTAACCATTACAATACTTTAAACTTTATATCACAGCCTGGCTTCGCTCGTCAAGGCACATGGAAAAATGCATACTGCCGCGGCCAACTGGGCACTGAAGAGACGCTTGCGATCAGCAAAGGGAAGGCCAGGATGATGCAGCACCTGTGAAACGAGGCCATAAGAATGGTGGTTTAAAGTTATAAGCATTGCTGATCACAATGAAATTATCAACATTGCTAAGGCCAGTTGATTGATTAATTTACTGGCTAATATTTGGTCAAATGAATTGTGTAGTGACTAATAATAACGACAACGTCATATAGTACATCTTCTATTCATCTGGTTTATCATGATGCTTGAAAATGCAAACACAACACTGAGTTTGAGAACTTTATGATCTACTTCATTAGTTTTCGAGGAACACTTCAATGTGCCACAAGTCACAATCCATCCATTGCGGTCCCCGCTAATTTTCGCAGGCTGCGCATGTGCAGAAATCACACCGGTCGTTTCATAGCACATCCCCACGCAGCAAACCCTAATCCACCAGCGACCCACTGTGGTGGGTACGTCTTGACAACTACCAAGCATGACAGTCACCCCATGAGGATGTCCTTGGCTTGCATGGCTTGCATGGCTTGCCTCTTGTCGCGCATGGTAGAGCCGCAAGTCTTTCAACTTCTCCGCATCTTGCGATAACAGGTCTTCAAGCTCCTCATCCTGAGATAGGATGAGAACAGCATCCAGGGAGATTGCTGTTGTCCCATGTGGTACATGTTGAGGCATGCTACTGAACATAAACATTTCGAAGACAAAACGGAACAAGAACTCATAGTTCATCGCATTTTTGTCCTGGCCGGCTACCTCAAAATTTCCGCCAGTTGTGGCAAGCATGCCAGCATGTTTGTAAATGGCTTCATGCCGCAATCTGCGCACATGGTCCGGCATTGCAGGAAAATGAACACTTGCTCCCTAGCTGCATGATCCATGCTGTATCAAGGAAAGTATCCCACTTGATATTACAGGGGTGACGATGTGAACACTTTTGGTAACAACAAAGAAGGGCTGCATGCCCAAAGTTACTACAAAATGCATGACCTGGCCAAAGGTATCTAGTCTACAACAAGAGCTGCATGGCAAAATGTAGACTTTAACATAGCCAACAACAGGTTGCTGGCAAATGTTTCGCATACCCAAATCACAAATGTTAATCGGAGCTGGCCAAACATTTCCATTTCCTACAAGAAAAAAAGCAGGGGGACAGGAAAGTAAAAATTGAAGCCACAAATCTCACAATTCTGCTTTGCCCAGGACCATGGCATCCCTCCCAAACACGGTCATCGGACTTTTTTCCGTACGATGATCAGTAACTTGGATAGAGCCCGGCCCCACAGGGCTAGTAGCTGTATTTCTATCTTCTTATGGTCGGCGGTTGCCTACCACCAGCCGGGATTAACCATGATCGTTTATGATTGACCTACATGACCTTGAACCACCAACATGAATCAACCATTCTTTAAGAAATGCCATGTTTAAGCATCATATAACCATCATCTATGCACCTTTGCCAACCATGACCAGCATCCACCGGTTCA
>VSDK01004929.1:99073-134012 GCA_009767595.1 Symbiodinium kawagutii | reverse complement strand
TTCAGCAGTTGGGTGCCTGATTGACGTCGGGCATCTCCGGCGCAGCGTCCTGCAGGTGGCACTTGGCGAACAGCACAGGGACATCATGGGTTAATGATGTTCAACAATCCCAATGCTTCAAGTTGCGATAAAATCGTAGGTAACCAGCTGGTTTCTACCATCGTTGTTTGGGGTTGGTTGGTTACCTATGATTTCATGGTAGCTGGAAGCCTGGAGAATACTCCATGATGGTTCATGGCGGATTCATAGCCATCATGCGTGGTAGTCATTAGCACCAGTTGCAGTTACTAATGATTGGAAATCTCTTCCAATCACTATGAACTAGTTCATGAATCATTAGCAATTGTTGTGATGGTTGCCAGCCAAAAAAAGGTTTGACCATGACCATTCAATTCCGATTCAGATCATGGTGAAGCTATTTTCGTTGATCTGTAGTGGTGGCACCTGAAAGGGGACGGCTAATATTAGGGACACAAACCAACTAACGAAGTTGGAAGTTGCGGTGAAACAAACAGGGCAAACAACAGGAATAACATGCCAAGGTTGGCTATGGCCGTTCATGATTGACAGTTGTTGGTGCTCAGGGGTAATCACAACAAGGTAATATATAGATATATGTATATATTGATAGAGCCCCCATATTTTCATTCTATATCACTAGCTGTGTATGGTTAAACTGGGGCTGGTTTATTAAAAGGGATCTAAGCTACCACTAAAAAGGCCCGCCTCAGGAACATGTTGGAAAGGGAAAAAACATAAAAGCTGCAGAAATGAAGGCGACCTTCTGCAATGAAGAACAAATCTGTCATGAAAGAATGGCCAACCCCCCTGTAAAACGCAAGCGGTCTTTTTGACAAAAAATATAAATCAAATAGAATCCGTTTGCGTTCCATTTCATTTTGGCTCTCTGACGTTTCATCTCTCATGAAGCAACACCGCAAAAAAATGTAGCAGCAACCATGGGTGTATTGCAGTCCCCGTTTCACGGTCCCTAGTTTTTTGAGGTACTTTGCCCTGGCAGCTTTGGGCTAGCAGGTCAAAATAGGGCGGAAATGGAATTCTCTTCTGTCAAATGTTCAACCATCACTAACTAGGATTATGGGTTGAACATGTTGGATCGATGTTGATGATCTGCAGGACTCAACGCTCTTGTTTTAGCTTGCATGGATGCGTCCTCCGCATCACAACGGCTGCACTTGCACAGGAACCCCCAGTTGGACAGCAACCGTTGCCGCCGATCGTGCAATGGCACCTAGGCTGCGCTCAGGGGTGCTCATGGACGAGCAGTTGGCAAAGCAAAACTCCAGTGCTTCCGTATCCTGCACTGTGGCAGTGCCCTGATGGATGTGACATGCGGAACTAGCAAAGGGAAAAGGTGAAATGGAATGTCAAAGAATAAAACAGTGTGTTGCTCATAGCGTGCATACATGTGTCAAGCACTTAAGCCACGAGCTTACAAAATCTCAAAAAGTTATGAGCCTCCAAAACGTCCAAGGCACCAGCAAACAATCCGAGTTGTAGCTGTACAAAATCCTCATTGGCTGGGGCTCACTGTCCCTGTGTCCATTGACCACCCCCGTAACCTTCAATGAACCAAAAAGGTTCAATCCCAAACTCTATCAAAAGCATCTGTCAGAGGCATGAACGTATCCAGGGCCAGGGAGCAAACGTTGGCAATTACCGGCAAAACATGAAGAAACACATCTTGCTACCACCTTGACTGACCAAGTATCAACCAACCACCAGCCGTTCCCAAGTATAATTTCGTGATCAGAAAACACTTACACTTTGTCGCCTCAGTGCATTGGAAAAGCAGCATGATCGACAAAACCAGCCAAATTCCAACGCCAAAAATCTCAGTTCCTTTGGAAATTCCATTCTCTGCCACCACCACCATGGCCGTATGACACTCCTGGGATGTGCGAGAGCAGTCTGACCAATGCTATACAAGGTGGGCCACCCCTAGTTCTAAGTTGGTCTATACTTATTGGAGTTATGAACCGACTCAGCTTACTAGGGCGCCCCACCTTGTAGCCAACATTTGTCGACTGATCGCAGCCGTTCCTTTAGATGGATTGTTCCTTCGACAAATCCTCTCACCATGGAGGCCTCATAACATTGTAACCCTGCTCGAACTGCTCCAGCATGTGAGCATGGCCATGAAGGGATAGAAAGCCGTTCAGGTCTTGAGATACTCCCAGGCATGAACAAATCCCAAGATTTGGGAAGTTCACGGGCAAACCAACTTTGCAAGCTTGCACGGTGCAAGAAGAAAATTTCGCAAAAGTATATGCATCTCCCTGCAGGTACGTGATACAGAAAAATCATAAGTTAAAATTGAAATGTCAACTAAGGGCATTTAGACATACAGTTAGATTGTCCACTGTCATGTTCTGATTCTTGCAGTGGAAGCTAGCTCTTTACACACAGAAGCTCCTACAGTATCGGAAGCGAGGAAGCTCGAAGGGTCCAATCAATTCATATATCAATTGGGCACGTGTGGCCAACTCTTATTCTAGAGAATGGTGACATGTCCCAACCAGTTTCACCACCTTCCTCCGCTGACAACCTGTCGGAAACTTCCGCTACCAAGCGTCAGTCTGAGGAGGCAGCTGGGTGATAGCAGCATTCGGTGAACAGCTGTGATTGAACAGGGCCATCACCGGCAGGAAGCAGCAACCATCCAAAGTAAACGAGTTGAAGCGGACTTTTGAATACCTTGATTCAGCTGAGCGGTGGTGTATTAGCTTTGCCAAGTCTACCATTTGCTTAGGGCACTCCATGTAGCTCCTGTGCCGCCCCTTTGAAGGGCTATAAGGATACCCCTGGCTCCGTAGCTCTCCCAACCACCAGCCAGCACGATCTTTACATGTCAGCTTCATGGGGGAACCAATAAACAGCCACCATCTTGCTCTGGTCAGTGATTTCCATAGCGGATGATTCAGGACCTCATCTTAGCTCAACGGCGTAGCCACTGTCTCTGCACATCTGAACCTGGTGGAATGGTGATTCTTTTTTGCCGGGTGGGTTGTTTGAACAAGCACTTGCATGTATAATCAACCGCCCTAGGGCCTTACGTAGGGTTGGAACATATAGTGAAACCACCCGCCAAAGGTGCGAGTTCCTTGCTTGACCTTGGCCTGCCCGACATTCCGGTGCCACCAGTATCACGCCATTGAGTCATGGGTTGCCGCACATTCCTATGATTCTTAGTTGTGGCCAAGCATCCTTTCATATCTTTCATTAACCCAGCTGGAAACTAAAAGTCACGAGGCAACATCCCAAGTCGAGCAAAAGAAACAGGCAAATGGAGGCCCTAGTTGGTGGTTCAAACCCATCCCGCACATTCAGTCAATCAAGCAGCTATCCCGGCTACCCCTAGCAAGTAACTTGTTTAAATCAGTTTAAAAGCACCAGCCAGATCCAGCTACCACAAAAGCTTAGCTAGCCCATAAAACCTGGCCGCCGAAATACAATTCTGCCCACTCCTGTCAGAGGGCGAGTGCAGGTTCGTGTCATCTTGGCTGGCTGAGGACGAGTGCATTCATGTGGAGTGGTAGCCCTGCTGGTCACTTAACTTATGACAAGGGTAACTACCAGTCATTGCAATTATATCAACTTAAAGCTAAATGGCTCAGACTCTGTATCACCAAGGCCCAATGGTATCGGCTCAAGACTGCTGTCCTAAAACAACGAGCTTAGCAAGGAACTAGACAGCATTAGCTATCTGTCAAAATCCACCAATATGTTCATAACTATCAACATGAGTACTAATTCACTGCTTGTCAACCGCTCACAACTTAATAGTTTGTTGACCAATGAATCCGTTTAGCTGATAACCAAACATGGGTAGCTGATATCCAAAGAATGGGTAGCTGATATCCAAACATGGGTAGCTGATATCCAAACATGGGTAGCTGATAATCAAACATTAGTTGATAACTTGTAATAAGTACTACTAGAAGCCAACAATCGTTGATTGCATCTGATCGCTCCTCCCAGTCATGGCAACCCCGTCTCGCTCCCAGGTCTCCTCCTCGGTGACACCTTCTGGGAGGCTCACACAGTGGCCTCGGGCACACGGCTACGAGCAAGGACTGCGTGACCATCGGTGGCGGAGTCCTCATGGGGAGAGGTCACCCCCAGGGACCAGGGACCCAGCATTGGCAGGTCACCCCGTGACTTCCCCCTGGCAGCAACCACCCCCGCCATCCCGCGCCTTGCAAATGGCACACTGGGCCTTCATAAAGATGAGCCACTTGTGCCCGAGCCTCGCGCCAAGACCACCAGGCCCTGCTGGTGGCATGCACAGGATTCTGATGGCTAGCTGATAGGATTTCAATATGATTTGGGTTGTGGGCGCTCATCGGTCATAATCAAATGAGAATTGAAAACAAACACATACAATCACATACACCAAACACATCAAGAATGAAACTTCAGTGACAAGGAATCATCACCGGCACCGTAGGGACCACTTGATTCAGATCACATTCGATCACATTCCAACTTTCCCCTGATGGCATCTAGTCAGCTAGTGACATTTTTTTTGACAATGGGTAAGTTGACCAAGCAAATCAAAAAATTGATGAAACTGGTTACCCATCGTTCTACATACCCATGGCCACGGTTGCCCAACCGGAGCCACAGGCGACACCAAAACTGGAGGGGGGCCTCAGCGGAAGCCAAAACTTCCAACACCAGGCGTTCTGCGTTTTTGGCGCGAAAGCCTTTCTCTTTGAAAACCACATCCTGACGTCAGGGGATTGAATCATGGCAATTTAACCTCCCGGAAGGAACTCTGCGGCCTAAAAAATGAAGAAACTGTAGATGAACCATGGTTCCCCGACTGCATGAAGGAAGAAGAACTAATACTTCATGATGTGTGTGAAAAAACACCGGAAACCAAAAACACTGAAAACATGTCCACACATGTCCACACAACATTTCTTGAAAACGGGACACCCACCTTGCGGTGACTCCCTGTTGCTTTGGTGGCTTTTCGGGGGGTGTCAGTACAGGCAAAGAGTGCAAACAGCCCTAAAAGCCTTAAAAACCTGCTGGTACCCAACATTCGGCCTGGGTGCCGAGAAAACCATGATCCAAAAACATCGCACCCGGGCGAAAGTTCTAATGCACAGTGAAGAACGTTCCTGGTATTCAAGGGCTGCCTGCATACAAATGTTCGCAGAAACGTGGCCTGTCAATTCCCTCCAAGGTGCCTCATGTTCAAGGTAAAAATCTGTAGATCTTTTTGCCATAACCTTCACTGATTGAATATCGAAGTATCGACCAAATTTAACAAAGCCGAAGCTAACACTGTCACACCGTAGGATAATGATGTAGGATACATCTCCAAATGGTGGTGACCAAACGCGGGGTTCATCAATCCAGTGCTGCAGGTGGCAGCGGCTTTGGTCAACAAAGGTTGGACGTTGAAAGCCTTTCAAAAAATATCAAACAATATAGAGCACGTATTTTGGATGCAGCACATGTTGTTGTACCTTTTGGATCCTTTTGGCAAGCATGGGTTCCCACAAGGGCACTCTTGCAACTGAAGTGTCTCCACATTTGAAGTCTTTGCTTGCAACCAATCCTCTGCCTCAAATTCAGGATCAAGACTTTGGCAAGGGACAGGGGAAACGTTGAGCTGAAGTAGCACAAACACAGATTCAAAACAGCCTTTTTGATCCAACTACACTGGCAAATTTTGGATATCGTGCAAAATAAAGTATGAAGGTTTAAAAAAAAGGTGTCATGTGCAAGACAAGTTAGTGGCCGCTCCACGACAGAAAATCTACAAAAATCCACTGTGGCCAATCTCGTTTGAAGAGAACGCTCTTGGGGTTGGCAGTAGGCCTCGGGCAGAAAACAATGAATAGCTAAGCCTGTCATTCTCGCCGCCCTGCTGTATCTACGGTGAGCCTTTGGGCCCCAGATCCAGCAACTCCAATCCAAAAGCTTTCCATGGCTCAGTTTCCATGGAGGCTATCGTGCCATGGCAACGATCGACGTACCACTGGCTTGTCTGTTGAAATGAGCTGCGCCTTCGACCACGAAACATGAACTGCAAAGCCAAAGGCTATTCATGTCTGGGTGCCGTTTTGTGCCAATGCCGCCGTCATTTTTTCAAATCAGTTAATGAGCAATTTAGCTGAAACCAGCTACATTGCCAACAAATTCCAATGAATCCGACTGAGGGGAACGTAGGGTTGGCTCGTAATCACGCTCAAGGAGCATCATTGCTGTCAAGACCGTGCCAGAAACAGTCGTGAAGTCTGACGCCTTGAGTCAACGCAGCTCAAAGCAAAAGGTACCGCATGCCATTCCTCAAAACGTTTCACAAGAACCCTGCACAGTCCAAAAAAGCGAGGCCTTTGATGCTTGAATCACCTTGGATCACTTTGAGATCCGTACTACCTACATCTACCTCCTAAGCACTTGACGCCCCAGCTGCCAAAGAAAGTGGGGCTACTATGGCTTGATCCCTTCCAAGTTTGCTCTGAAGACAACATTGAATTTCTACCCATGATGAGACAGGTCTCCAGTGACCTCTGCCCTTCACCATCTTGAGGATGTTACGACGAAGGCGCTTGGCGAAAGCACTTTCACCACGCCCTGCCGACAGGAACACGATGCCCTATGGGATCATGGCCATGCACCCAGGGTTGATGGCTATGGCAAAGCACAGGAAGTGACTGCCAGTCGAATAATGAAAGGCAAAAAGTCGAAAAGGTGCACACCTTAACTATCTAACGCGAGGTCAATGGTAATTAACCATCATAAACCACTGACATCTACCAATCACTTATCATCATGAATGCTCACCGTAGATTTATAAAGTCCTGGTTGATTAATCGCGGGTATCCCTCAAGTTCGCCAACTGGTTTCGCCATGAACCAACCCATAGAACTTATTAAGCCAAGGTGGTAACATTAACCACCAAACATCATTTGGCACTACCATTACTTAGCATCACTGACCATCATTAACCATTGACATTTACTCTCACCAAGCATCATTGACCTTTGCTAGTAGCCATTATTTACCATCATCCACATCGATCATGAATCAACCATCATCAACAAGATTGACATGTACAGTTGGCTGTGTACCATGAATCAAACATCATCAGCCATTGACCGTCATAAACATCAACATCATCAACCATCATAAACATCAATCATGATTCAACCATCATCAACAAGATTGACATTTACAGTTGGCTGTATACCATGCATCAACCTTCATCAACCATTGACCATCATAAACATCAAACATCATCAACCATTGACAGTTACCATCTTCAATCACTAATGACCACTAACAGTTGCCATTGCCGGTCCCCCCAGGTCACCGGCCTGCACCATGCTGGCCTTCGGAGAGCTGCGCAACTCCGAGGTGGACCGGGCCGAGCCTCGCGGCGACAAAGAGCGAGCGCCACCCGCAACGTGGGGTGACGGGTTGCGCAGGTGGAAGTAGGTGGAACCAGGGGGCAACCAGGTGGAACCAGGTGGAACCTGCCCAATCATCACGAACATAGAAAAGCAAGCACCCAATAGTCACACAAATCGATGAGTTTTTACAAAAGGGAACACGCCGACAGCTTTTGGCAGGAGAATCTGCAGCATTCTGTAATCCACAAAAGGGACACTTTCTAGAGGAGGCCAAATGGGCGCCCACAATGGCCGTACAAGTGAGGGCTGCCCATGACAGTCCCGCAAATTGCAAGCGTTACAATTACCAATTAATTAAACTCAATTCTCGTCCATCTACCAAATTAATCTCCTGTCCATTCACTTCATCAAAACACATATACTTACTTCAAGGGTCATTACCACATCAACTCAATCATCAATATAATAAAAGAAACTCATCATCATCCTCATCCTCATCCTCATCCTCATCCTCCTCGTCGTCGTCATCGTAGCCTTTTGTTCGGCGGCAGGCGTCTCGTTTCATGGGTCCGGGCCTGTGAAGAAGGCCGCTGCATCGGAACCTCGGACGGCGGTCCGGGATCTGGCGATGGCACTGCGACGGATCTGCCCTGGCCTTGGCTCATGAGCCACTTCCCGAAGAAAAGACATTTACCTTGACCCTGAAATAACCTCCATTACAAACCACAAGAAAACATCAAACAACTAAGCAATTGTCATGTTTCCTCATAAAAATCGGTAAAGGTCCCGAAAATCACTCGTATTTCAGGGTCAAGGGATGTACACGCACTTTCTTTTAAAACACCCGCGCTGGGAACTCAGTTCAAAGCTACTTGTGCGGGCAGTGCCTGACACATCGATCAAACTTTCAGCTGCAAAGTCCAAGTTGGGTAAATTCATCACCGAAAACCGCTAACTAAAGTGGTTTAAACCCAATGTAACATCTATAATGGAAAACCGAGCTATGCGCCAAAATAATTAGTGGAAAGCCAAAACTCATTGGTTTCTAATAGATGTCCGTTGTAGATGGCTACATTTGGGGTCATTAATTTTGGTACATACCCAAGTAACCAATGGCTGTCAGGGATTCAGCTGGCCTGCGAAAATACCAGTTGGGTAACTTGATAACGATGATTATTCATCCTGTAATCCAATAGTAACTAGCTGGACCGTTCCCAAGTAGTACACCCCTCCATTCTTAGCTCTGTGACCAGTGAATCGCGAGTCCTGGTCAATAGTTGCTCGATGGCATGTCATTCTTGAGGTAAGATTCGAACTTCAGTTATAATTTCCTGGGATGGAAAAATAGTAGTGGATTGATGAATTGAATCAACTGCTATTTAAGTGGTGAATCATGGAATGCTGAGAGTTTCTTCTGTCACCAGCTATCACTTGGAGGGCGGCCGACCATGGCCGACCATTGACCCCCAACCAGCGCCAGCAGAGCGGTCTGGGCACCTGCTTTCTGCTGAGGGGAATCCAGGGATGCTCGAGAGCGCGTATCTGACGTGACCTTGGCGGCTGAGGCAACACGGGGTGGGGCTCGAGGGCACCAAAAACTTCCCCAAAATGTTACCTTGGCAGGAAAATGACGAACAAAATGCTCTCACACACACAAATGCAAATGAAATCACTGTTTAGTCACCCTAGTTGTACTCCAACTCAGCGAATTATGCTTCCTGGGGGGGCCTCACCTTGTATCATATTTCATTCATTAGTTCCCCACGTATCCAGCACCCAGTCGGCGTCCAGCGGCTGATGTGGCTGTGAAGGCCTTGGAGCTTCCGCGGCCCAGGATGCCAACACCAACCTCTAAGCCTGGCCATCTGAAAGCGGAGCTCGGCTCAGTCACTGGAGGATGATGCTGGGCGGTGCTGGGCCATGGCAGGACGCGTGGTGGGCTGGGCGATGGTCAGTTCGCAAGGGTGGCGATGCTTAGGAGTGGTGGCTGATCTCGGCTGCATACACACGATCATGTACGTGGCACTGACACCACCCAGTGGTACTCAGCTGTGATAACCCTAGCCACCATGGTGAACCATCATTGATCCCAACTTCTGTCGGTCAACCGTCATTCTTACTTTTTGATAGCCATCCCATAGGTTCAGCTCATGCTGAGGGCGTTGGCTCGGTCAAATGGGACCAAAACTAATGGCTGTGGGTCAAAACCCCATACCCCTGCTTCCCCTACTATAAACCATTGTTTTCCTAATTATTGGCGGTCATTATCCTCCTATTATTGGTTGATTAATATTGACCCATAGCCTAATCATTCACCATCCTTACTATAACCAGTATGAGAGCCACCACTGACCATCAATTCACCACGGTCGCGCGCCTGTGCTCTCGGGTCGCCCCGTGCTGGCGGAGGCCGAGGAGCGTTGCAGTTCGTCGCGCTGCCGTCGCATCTGCGAAACGGCGAGGTTCCAAACAGCTGTCAGGGATGTGTTTGTCATGATTCCCTAGCCTTCCAAACAACAAGTGTAATGCTTTTTTTGCCAGGGCATCCAATGGTTTTGCCCGGGACGTGCCATGTCACTATTGGACTCACTTAGTGCTTAACATGGTCAATTAAGAATGATTATGAGATATTATGAGGGATCCCAGTGGCTAATGATAGGGGATAACCAACAAAAACCAATGATATGTAACAGCAGGTTACTATCCCCACTCGAAGTTTCCCGGTTACCTACTGTAACTGACAGGACTGAGATTAATCAGTGATAATCAATTTTCTAAGCGCAAAGAGTTGGTCAGGAACAATATTTGAAAGAGGCCCTCAGCCTGGCAACGCTTAAGACTCGGTGCTCAGCCATTGTATTCAATTAATCATGAATAACCTGTATTCACCACGAACCATCATCATGGACCGTTCTTCACCAATACAGCACCGCAAAGTGATACTAGGACTACAGCCAAGCAATCTTAGGGATAAAGAATTAAATTGGATAAAATCGACCAAAAAAGGAGTGTACGTAGACCTAGAACAAAAAAACAATAAAACTATCAAACCATCAATGCATGAAAATGCATGCAAACTCAATGGAAACGTGCAAGTCAACAAAAGTGTGTGCATACAGCGTTTTCTACAGCAAACAGTTATACAATGTGCCCGCACATGCACCAATACAAACAGATTTGAATGAATACATGTACAAACGTATGATCCAAATATAGATGAAATACATTTCTACATGTATATATGATCCCGGTTCGCGGTTCGTCAGCCCCCCCCAAGGGTAGGGCCCCCCCCCTAAGTAGCCTTGGCTTCACATGGATCATATATACTAACTGGATTGATGGTTAGTTCTATCCCATTGGTGGTTGGTCCCAATCTCCCGTTCGGGGGCCCAGCTATGGTAACTGCCCATGCTTTACCAACGAGACCAGGTGATGGAAGGCTTAGGCGAAGCGGAGGAGCCGCATGGTTTGAGTTGTTTGCCATGGTGGTCTCCCTTAAGAGCTGGCCATGGATGGGGAAACCACCCATGAGCTTGGGGTGAACATAGGTGTGCACCATGTTTTCCATGAGAAAAAATATGGGGGCACACCGTGCAAATGGATAAACCCAAATGGTTTGACGCCAGGAGTTGTAGGATTATACTGTGCATTTGAAGCGTATGGTTGGTTGGTTGCAGTGGTGATCGTCAAGAGCAGGGAGCATGACTTGTGCCAGACCCAAACCTCAGCAATTCGGGACCAAAGAGATGACACTTTGAGCCTTATGGCATCAAAGTATGCTCTTAATCTCATGCATGTACCCGAGGGTTAAATCCAGTTCAAAATAAAAACAAGGGGGGGGGGCCTGAAGGAACCTGGATCATATATTACCGGAATGCTCATGAGATTACCAGGAACGAAAAGTAAGCTGCTTTTTCAGAAATGGCTGTGGGTCAAGGACTCACCCCTGGCGAACAGCCCATGAACAAGCCCATGGCAAACTGGGATGCTTGGGAATGACCTAGCTGGCCACAGGTGTTGCTACACCATGTGTTGTTGGACCCATCCCCTTTGCGACTTTCAACTGGTGCTGAATCCGGCTAAACCATGCCAAGTCTCCATTGTTAACCATCAGTTGTATCCGCAACCCAATGGCTTAACATGATTAAAATCGATTAACCTGATATCAACCCTTTATTCCTGGTTCCCTGGCTTAACATGATTAACATTGATTGCAGTAACCTGATATCAACCCTTGATTGTTGGTTGCTTATCCGGACTTCCTGTTTAAAATTATGAGCTCCAAATGGCCTTCGCCAGAAATCCTCATTGCTTGCTGCTGCCTGTCAACTTGGGGGCCCGCACCGAGGCCAGTTGGTTCTCCAAGTCATCCACTAAGGCCTGGCAATCCGCTCCCCCAAGGGTCGCTCAACAAGGTCTTGGGCACACAAAGAATACGAAAACAATAAGAGAATAATGCACGGACATGCGCAATCACGTGCACGTGTTTAATCATATCTATGATCACATATCCCTCTCTGCATCTATGATCATATATGTGCCTAGTCATTTTGATATCAATCATACTTTATGTACTTGATGTTGGGTGATGCTAGCCAATTTCCTTCAAACATCAAAGCCCAATCGCAGCCATTGTATCCCAATGTGACCCTTTGGGGCGGACCCAGGGCCTGCAATCGCCCAACTTCTTCATCCACATCGTTCTTCTGAACCTGATGACCCCGCAGGCAGCAGCACCGGGTCTCACTGCATGGAGCCCCTTCGCAGCCAAAACAAGGACCACAACCACCAACATGACCAACACCAACGACCCCCCTAGGCACGACCAACACAAAACAACCCATCCAAGATTGTCACCAACAAATAGAAACGATGAGAACACCAAACGTTAAATCAACTGTGCCGTATCTCTTGTGGAAGCATCTTGGTTAAAGCCATGAGGTGCCATAAGGCCTTCGATCGCTGTTTGTTGTGATGCGCTTACTGGGGGTTTGGTTCAGCAGTTCAGCAGCAGGACGTATTCACCAGCTCACCTGTGCCAAATCACAACTCAACGGAGATCAAAAGGCCCAAGTGGATAGCAATCAACGACCAATGTTGGACTTGCCATGGGCCACCAGCCACCGTTGACCCTGCCTCCAAGGTGTAAAGCTTCTCAGAAAGTTCATCGAAGAATCGCTTCCCCTCCTCGTGGACCCGTTGCAGAGATTGCTTCTTCCTGCGGCTGTGAGGCCATGTTGACCTCCGACCTCCCACAGGTGTCCCCAAGAGTGCTGGTTGATCACTTGGATTGCTGGGGGTTTTGGGCACTTCCAATCCGAGGCTTTCCTGGACACCTGCTCAAATTGGATCCACACAAGAGAGAACAGTCGGATGATCATCCAAACAAAATTTGAGATCATTTTGGTCGTATCATCATCCAAGCATTGAGATCATTTTGATTCATTTTGGATATTGCATTACCGAAAAATTCTAAACCTTGTATATACCAACCGCTTTGATGGTCGTACCTACGACCACCTCTCTAGTCTTTCTTGCTTCACTACTATTCAAGCGTTGTTGTTTATGGAAGATCCGATGTAATGTAATGGCCTACCCCACTTTAGTAAATCACCATGGTTCAACTGATGGTGCTGTGTACCATCCATTCAAAGCCCTGGATTTGTTGATTTCTGAAGGGGACAGGCCGCCACGCGATGCAACCCGCCGCCTCCCTTCCACCGAAGATGCACTGTCACCGCTGTCCAAAAGTTGCTCCAACTGTGCGTAGGGCAGGGCCATGCAGCAATTGACAAAACGTCATGATTCAATGGACGAATCCCCTCTGCCCCACGCCATTTTGACTCAAAATACGCATGCATCTCTCTGAAATCCGTTCCGTTGTCACCTCCCCCGTGGCAGCAGTCATTCCACAACTGACAAGGTACCCGCAGACTTGCATGAAACATCTTACACCAAACTAAACAAATTTTAAAAAAACATGTAATACTATGTAATACTGAGACTGTGAGGACGTGCGACTGTAGGAAGTGGATGTATTCGTGCAACTCCCGCGCGCCTCCTGGCTATGTCTCAGCAAGATTCGCAATTGTGCCATGAGGTAACGGCACTGCCTGTGGCGCAGGCAAGGATTACCCTTGCGCGGAGCATTCAACGTAGCAACTCCATGTTGCGGAATGAGCATGCCATTTCATACAATAACAGTTATCTTTGGAATCAAATACGTGCACATGCATCCAACTTGCATGGTGCAACTTTGGAACCTGGCAAATGGAGTCAGGGTCATTAGTTGGACCATTGGTTGCCATCCAAAAAGGTGGTCCTACAGCAGGCAATGAAACATGAAGCAAGCTGTACCTGTGGGACCAACTAAGAAACTCATGTACCTGATCGTCTTCAGATTGAAGACCCTCACTGAACCCTACAAGTTGAACATGGAATCCCGACCGACGGCACTGTGGAATACGTGATGTGCCCATCTTCTTATGACAAACTTAACCAACCTATGATCGGCAAAAAATACAGGAAGAATATGATATCTGTGGCTACCAGTGGATAAACCTCCACTGGTCACTCGTCCACCCTGCAGCCACCAGGGTAAGTCCCACGGCAGGGGAGCCTGTCTGACATCATCTGCCGCGGCGACAGGTCTTCATCCTCAATGCTTGTCGCGTTGAGATCCTCGTGGCGCTACACCCAGCGGTCGAAGCACAAGAAGCACCGACCCCCCGAAGTGACAGGGTTTCGGTGGAAGATTTGGATGCAAAATAATTGCTTGACTAAACTGGGTTTGGGTGCAAACTGCTTTTCGTCAACTGCTTAAGTAGCCGGATTTTAGTGTGGACAATGGCTCAATTGTTTGCAGTTTATATCAGGACGTACACACAGACATCACGCGCCACTCCGCCGCATGATGCCTGCTGGGATGCTAAGATGTTGTCTCGCGCCTTGGTTAAGCAAAGCATCTCAAGTGACTGGCCGAAAGCGAATGTAAAAACCATGTGACCAAGGTGATGAGTCATAGGGAAATTATGGAAATTTGGGACGACCGTCCGAATGTTGGAGCGCTTGTGCTTCCGACATCTTTCATATTGACACAGCTGCTTTCCTCTTGCGACATGCATCCATACCAAGAGTGGCAACCAACCGCTCCCAAAGCTATAACAAATCCAAGCAATCTAGTCACACGCCGCCACTGCTTGCCACGAATCAGAAACTGGCAGAACCTAGGCCTCTCAAGTCATAGGGAACCCCAAAGTTATGGATGGATTATCACCCAAAAAAAACAAAGTTGAGGATGGTTGAGGGGTAACCCCTATAACTTAAGAAACCACCCATTCTGAAGCTGTCTTTGCTTATACCGACTTCATACCCTTGACATCCCTTGATGATCACCCCCAACGTATCCAGCACGACCCAACCCGCATCCGAACTGCGACCCAGCGACAGCACGCAGTTGCTTAAGCTGATCTTGTTGCAGCTGCACCTGGGAGGACGACATGGCTGGTGAGAAATGGCTGGTTGGTTTCTCAAGCCAGGACTTGGAAACCACCAAAGTTATGGCTGGCTTACTACTATTATTTACAATTAATGGTTGAAATTGGATGATTTAGGGGTAACCCCTGGAGGAACCCAAAAATCCTGGGCTCATTGCTGAAGATCAGGGGGGCCCTATTTGGAGAAACCACCACGTGTGTTCATGAGGTTGAAGCACATTTCTACCAAAACCATCCCACCTGGCCTTGTTCTCCAGTGCCGCGATCTTGCTACCTACGTGGCACTGCATGACTCAGAAACACAGCGAGACTGCGAGACCTTGCTCGGATCATCGTAGCATGCAAACTCTCACATACGCACTATATTACATATTGGACCATTCTGGGTATGTGTTTTTACAGATGGGTTTGCACATGCAAATGTAAATGATACGTAATGTAGGTGTAGGTACGGGCACATCAAAATGATTTGCACCTACGACATTCATGCGTGTGTTCAACAAGCTTGAAGCAAACTGTAGCACAAACATACCACTCCGTTCTCGGAAAGAAAACGAAACAAAGGGTGCGCTCGCGATAAAGCACAACTGCCATAGGTGTAACCACTCTGGGCTGTAGCCGGTAGCAACTCTGGCTGTGATCTGGGACCAGTTCGTACATTTGAGAACCGAACAGTGGCATATAAACCTACTAGTGTTATCTAGTGTTGGTATAACATAACCTTAGCTATAGCTACTCTTGGTCTAACATAAGCCTACTATTGGTGGTATAACACTGTCAAGATTGCTCGGCGGATCGTTTTCAACTGGCGGATTTTTGCTGCTGGCTCAATCTAGCGTACCAGGCAATATATAGTGGGGGGTGACTTCCATCCGATCGATTTACCATCAGGTCGTCAGTCGTCAACTGTTACATCACGTTGAAACATCACCAACTATTATGATCAACCATTCTCAATCGGAGATCTGCTATCAGACACGAGACATACTGAAATCAAATCACCTTATACGTATGGCAGGATTCTGGTGCATCATTGGCTAATATGGATTAATTGAATCATGAACATGATGACACATGTTAAGTATTCAGCACTATCAACCGCTGTAAGACTATCATAAAAATAAAGGCATTAGTAATAGTACGCAACCATCATTGATTAAGCGTCATCGAAACATGCTGGACCATTTTTGAAGCATGAAGTGTGACCATCAGTGGCAGTGTGTCTGTTCACTCGGCTTGTGCCCCTGGTCCCCCTATCATTCACCAGGTTGTTTTCCCTATGAAATTGTTGGTCAACAACCGCATGAAATTGGTTGGTTAACTGCTTGACCCATAGCCAGCAACCAGTCCTAGCCGATCCACCAAGGGCTGTCGCCTGAAGCAAGCCCTGCAGCTTCAGACGCATCAGCATCTTTCTGCCTGAGGCCCGAGGCTGGTGCTGAGGCCCAGGGACCGAATACGCATGTCTTCCATGTTATGCGTATGCATCTATATGGTGGTTTCTCAAGCTATAGGGGTACCCCTAAATCATCCATGACTATAGTCATTTATAGCAATAAACCTACCATTTTTGGGGTACCCATATTTTGAGAAACAACCATATGTCCAAAAAACAGGCTTACAACCAAGCTGATCTTGTACAGTAGATGCGAGCCATCGTATACAAGATAAGCAAGCATGTAAATAATATATGTCAGGATCTACTTGCTTGGAGCTTTCCACAGCTGTCAACCTTCATTCGCTGTATGCAGTTGCTAGCGTTGCATAGCATTATGATGGAGCATGGCATATCACCTATACTGACACCATGGTACCCTTTGAGAGTGTGCATTGTGTGCCCAGTACCCGTGAAGTTTCTACTCTTGGCCTTGAAAAATCAGTCCATAAATAACCTCCCACAAAGGTGCAACCCCTGCATGCGGAGGAAGCAGCACAGTTTCAAAACAATTGTGCAAATTTCAAAGCATTAGAGCAAAAGATCTTGAGGAACAAGTGCTTAGGGCTTAGAGAGCCCTACAGTGGCCTACCACCTAAGAACTAGCGACTCCGTGGAATGTTCACCCAGGATTCAGCAACCACGGCTAGTGAAGTGGGTACCGCAAACAAGTGCAGGTTTCCTACAGCTAGTACTAAGTCGTATCGCAGCAACTATGCAAAGGTGCCCCCCACCTGGTCTCGGCTTCTTGCGCTTCACGCTGCCGTTGGGAAGCAAGCTCCTGGTTCGATTGGTGCTTTATATTGGTCTGATTTCAAGGATTGGGCTGATCATCATTGGGCTGAGGAGCATTGAGGACACTTGGCAGCGATCCCTCACAAACCATCTAGGCCTCGGTAAATCGCGCAAAATTGATGTGGATCATTGGACTGGTGTTGACCCATACCGGAAGTGGCCATTTCAAAGCGAGAAAGTGGCCAAAAGAAAAGTTGTTCAGACCAAATTGACCACAAAAAAGTCAAACAAACACAGAGGTTTATTGGGATCGGCCTGCCATGTTAAAACGAACATGGCTCTGGATCAAACTATGTCAAGCTTTGGTCACCGTTCATCACCGACATCATCCAATGGGGGCATCCATGGCCTCGGAGGTGTCTTTGATCACGTGCTACCCGTTATCGAAATATCTGCATGCTCAACATGGCAACACGCATCACGGGGCAGGGGAGTAGCTCAGGCAGCAGGGTAGCAGGATTTTGATGCAGCATTCTGTTGTTGAATATGTTTGGCTTGTTTCAACTGCCGCACACACCAAGTTGTAAAGACACGCGAGCATGCGTACATACAGCAAACACACAAATACACATACATCTCACAGATTTCACAGATTTGCATGAATAAATGCCATCATATAGAAAAAGCCGTCTATTTCTATATGTATCCCTCAATCCATCAATCTATTTCTGCATATCTTTATCCATTTAAATATTTATCCATTTCATATTCTTCCCATGTTTTGCATGCAACCCAAGGGAGAGAGACAAGGAATGCCACCCCACTTCCACCGGGAACCACTGCGCCATGGCAGCACTTTTCAGCGCAGCCATGGTCTCTGGCATGCGCCTCTCAAGCTGGGGAGCTCAGCTCCCCACCGGTGATTCACGGTGGGGGTTGCCGGGGCCCTGAGATATGCCCTGGAGATGCCCTGGGATATGCCAGGAGACCGGCTACTGACTCAATGAACTCTTGAAGCGTTGAGTATGTCTGAGTAGCACTGGCAACTCTCATGACTACCTTTATCATGCCTTTATCATGAATATAAACAGCAACTCGTCAAGACCACCTCCGGTCGTGGTTGGCATTGGTTGACAAATCATCCCCTTCATCAATGAGAGCAAAAATCATGAACCAAAAACTTCTACCAGTACCGACAGAGTCAACCAGTACCATCAAATGATGCAGTAACCAATAGCATCCAATAGCTATACTGATCGTTTATCATGCGTGCTAGATCCACGTTAGTAAACTCACCCATATTTGATGGTAATGTTCCCCTATTTTCGCTGGTTCAACTGGTCGCAACCAGCTGGATATCAAGGTATGGTCGGTTGCCACCAAGCTGTCAGCGCCTGCCTCAATCCAGGTCCAGGTGACGCATGTCCGTCACGGTCGTCGCGCCCGGGGAAACTGGGGCAGGCGCTGCATCTGGAGGCTGTTCCTCCAGCACCTGGTGGCGCATGCTGAGATCAAGGGATCGTGAGGAAATGGTAAGGTATGATTTTTAAGGATTTCAAATGCAATCATGAAGATTGACTTTGTTTAATCCAAATGCATATCACATGTTCTTTTTTTTGATTTTTCGGGCTCTTTTCTTTCTGTGTCTCTGTCTCTCGATCTCTTTGTGTGTCTTCGCAGTCTGCATTTCCGTTTGTTGACCGGTTTTTTGACAAGTATCTCACGAGCAAAGCGGACAAACAATGACGAAAGTAGATTGCAACGATCTTAAAGTGAAGAGATTAAAAATTGTGATTTTTACCCATCAGATCTTACTCCTTACTTTGTTGATTTCTACCCATCAGATCCCATCAAGCAGGATTTCTTGGTTGCCATTGATTCAGCTGGCCGCCACTTCCTTGTCACAACGTGCCTGGTGTAGGCGGAAGAGCTCTCGTAGCGTCGCCTGGTTAACGAGCCACATGGGTCACAAAATTCTGATAGTTCCATGGTCAATGGGCAATGAGATCAGCCAAAAGAAGGTATAACTTGGCAATGACGTGAATCAACAAACACTCCAAATGACTCATCTATAACTATACTTGATACTCAGGATTCTTATTTTCTGTTCGGTCATGGGAAAATTGACTTGTATGGATCTTGCCACAGAGCGAAGGACTCGCCATGAATCCAAAAAGGCCCCGAGTTACCAACCTAATGAGCGAACCAAAGGGGCTGCTGCCACCAGGTCCTGTGGTAACTGAGCCCGAACATTTACAGGGCCTTCGAGGCTGAATTCCATAGGTGGCCATGATTTCACTGGTCGTTTTTGTGGTGCCAGTGATGCGAAGCCCAGCCCACTTCAATGCCTTCCGAAATGGATCCACTCAAAACCATCTCACGTATAGAAGATTGCCCTTTCGTGTACTTTCAAGGTAGGCACCAAGACGCACAATGTAGATTTTAGAAGGGAATTCCACTAGAGTCACATCAAATGCTTCTCCACTAGGATGCTTGCTTCTTGAATGGTGACTGTAAGATATCATTATTGTTATTATCTAACCCTTTGGGGCTCTCAGCAGGAGACATCAAGCATCATCAAGCCACCATGAATTTCCGGTTACCCCTATGCCCCAGGCCATTTACCAATGACAAATAAATCTTGAACAACCAGAAAAAACAACTACAAAAAATATCAAACATGGAAAGCAAACAACATAAAAATACAGATCAGCAGTCGATCTCTTTGTTTCACTCGAAACGTCGAGAAATTTGCACAAAAAAGAAAAACCTTGCACAGTTCCACGGTGATTCCTCGCCACCCATCAGCTGCAATCGACTGAGCCCAACCTCCATTTCGTTTTGGGCGTTGCGCTGTCGCTCCCGCTTTCGCCACAGCATTCGCGTTGCGAAGTTGGCCCTGCGTTGGGGACCGGGAGGCGATCTGCGACTTGGGAGGGGCAAACTTGGGCACCACTAAATCCCTTTGAAAGATGTCAAATCTCATCGTCATAGTTGACAGCGCCAAGCCTAAAACGAAGCTTTTCAGAAAGCAATGTGCTGCCCAAGTGGGTGTTTCTCAATATTGGGGTACCCCAAATCATCTATAGTTATTAAACATATAAAAAAAACCAACCAATTTTGGGGTACCCTATATTGAGAAACCACCAAGTGATGTTCAACGTCGGTGTTTCCTAGATCTCCACGTGACCCGTTGCGGTCAGGATGCCCCGGCCCCAGAAGCACAACGGCACAGCACGGGCTGCCTCTTCGGTGGCGTGGATTGCATCTGAGCCTGCGGGGGGAGCCACGCTCATGGCTTGATGGTTGCACGGCAGCAGTTACACCAAGGGTTGAGGTAGGTAGCAATCTACCAGCACCTTGGCTTATGCTAGCAACCATTGGCTTATATGGGGCTTCATGGTAGCAATGACATGTAATCACTATGTTGGGATGTTCACCTACCCATGTGTTGCATGATTGATATTGACGATATTCATGAAAGAAAAAACTCCTGAAACCCTCTTGATCAGCTTCCAAGTAGCCAGCTGAAGGACAGCACACACAAAGTCACACACACACAAATAATATTTTTGATATACTCATGTGGCAATTTAACAAGTGCTAAATTAGGAAGGGGAAATCCATAAATACTGAGAGACTCAGCTGAAATCTATCCATGGTGAAATTGATGGTGGAAACTATGGACCATGGTGGTGATCCACAACAATATGGATCACTAGCTGGTGGCTTTAAACCCTCTGAAAATACCAGTCAGCGAACCATCTGTGAATAATTACCGGGGAAAATAATAAACAAATGGCAATCAAACCACCAGCCAGATCAGTTATTGTTGGTTCAATATTGACCCACAACCATATGTATGGACCCGTATGGATCTATAATCATGGTAATCCACACGCTTGATGGTCTCGTTTGGAGGGTCGCGAGGTCGCGCGGTACTGAGGCGCAGACCACTGGTGGGCCCAGCTGCACCCGGGGCGGTGCACCTGGCTCAGTTCGGGTTGATCAGTGATTAGTGGCGATGCTTACGGCCATATGGGGTCTCAAGATATGAAACTCCAAAAATGCGTGGTTTCTTAATAGACAAAAGATTCATATGGGATGAATCAGAAATACCCATGGGTACCCTTGCCGGCACTTCCCATGAATTTGCCCCATACCGAACGTACTGGTTTATCTATAAAACCATGATTAATATGGGATGAATCAGCGGTATTTTGAGAAACCCCCATATGGTTTGTACCCATTGGTCTAGTACCGTTGAGAACGTTGGTCGATGCTCATGGTTCATGATGGTGAAGTACAAGCAATAATCGCTGATGACGGTGACTGATGAATGATGGGTGACAATGAGGAATACTGACCAACAACAACAGCAGGGATTCCGATGGATATCCCATGGCCAACCGCTTCTATTTATTTGAAGGTATGAAGATCTATGAAGAGCAGTAGGATGCGGTAGGTAACAAAGGATGCTAAATGCCGCCTAGGACATTACAATCACAGTCTTTCGTGATTGCTGGGAGGAAGGCCGGCCAAAAAAAACGCAAGCATCAAAGTAGCAAATAAACAAGAAACTCATGGATCCAATCAAATACCTTTGAGTCAACAAAATCGATTGAAGCCTTATCAATCAAACTTTTCCCCTAGGCCATAACTCCCAACACACCGCTTGGGTGAGCACATGCGTATTCAATGGTGGACCTTCAAAACTTAATAATTGAATGAATAAATGCTCATGGAGGTAAGTATAAATGAAAACAGTTATATATGGGTGTTTCTCAAAATAGGGGTACCCCAAAAAATGGTTGGTTTATTACTATAAATGACTACTAATAGATGTTTTGGGGGTACCCCTATTTGGAGAAACACCCATATAAATATTCATGTTGAGCAACGACCATCCCTGACCGTCCCTTACCCTCCAGCTCGCTCGCAACAAAACAATGGCCCCACCTGAGCTACTGTTTGCTGCCTAAGTTGGTCAGGGTGCAAGTGCCCGATCATGCAGAGTTTCAAGTCTGTTGGCCCTGATTTGCATTGGGGGGGTGTTAACCTTTGATGGCTAATAAAATTTGTCAAGTGACATTTAATTAACTTTGGCATGAGCTATTTTGATAGCTAACATATGTTTGGGAGGTGCTAACCTGTAAACCGGTTCTCTACTAGCCTAGTATGAAAGCCATTGGCACAAACAAATGATTAAAGATCTTGGGGACCTTGACTCACCAACCACTAATAGGAATGTAAAAGGGTCACGCATGATTGCCTGGTACATTAATTTCACATGATGCCTGGAAATATCCAAATAATGAATTCAGAGTATAATTCAAAATCTCTCAAGCGGTCGTTTGGCTTCGTTCATCTGCGTTTACCATGATAAAAGTGCTGGCATTGGTCAGCACTCCAACTAGATCCTGTCCAACACAAATGCCAAGTGGCTGTGGCAGCCGGAGCAACCGGAGCAGCAGGAGCAGCAGGAGCAGCAGGAGGAGGAGGAGCATCCGGAGCGGCTGCAGCCTTCACAGAGTCAAATTGTAGATGCGACAGGTCGTGTCGGGCTAACTTGGCACGTACATGTCCGTTGGTTACCCAAACCTTGGGTGCCACAGCGTGAACTGATAGCTTTGAATTCCAACCCAAGGCCAACATCCCGCAACTTTCAACATGTGACATAGATCAACGACGTGACAGGGCGAAGCGCCCCCCCCGCGCCTGCGGAGCAGCTGCACCTGGGACCTTGGACTTTTTCAGCTCTTTGGAGAACTGCTTCATCCACTTGGCCACCTGGGCGGCGCTGGTGCAGCAGCGAGATGTATCAGCTGGACTATCAGCGAAATGATTCCAAGTGGATAGATATTGTCAAATTGACCCACCATTGGTTTCTGGTTTTGGAGGGGTGGAGCTGGGGTGGGGGTAGTTCGGGCTCTAATAAATTTTACATTTGATCCCCCGATTTGTCAAAGATTCTGGATGAGAGCCGCACCAACTCCCCTGCATCTGCCATGGCTGGGGCCACATAGTTACCTTGGGCGGCGCCGCTCGTAGGACCCGGGGTTCCTCGTTCAAGCTTGCCTTTTACCCGGTATCTGTGCCACAATGTACCGATCCTTGTGAGATAGTCAAACGTCGATGATCCATGCGCAGATTGTGACATTGGCTCCGCTGGAAATGGTGTTGGGATGTTGGCACATGTTGGCACTTTGGATGATTCATTGTATGCAGTTGGTGCCCATCCAAGCACCCGGTGTGGATGAAGCTGTCTGTCCCGGTCGTTCAAACTTAGATAATTTTGGTAACACCCATCTCCACATAGTTTTACCCTGCCAAGCCAATTTCCTTAAGAATAGAGGTAACCATCCCGACCATCCCTACTTGGGGCTCCCTGGTCACCTACTATAACTGGAAGGATTGGGTCTAAGCCATCATCACCCATCCCCCTGGCATGCACCCACCCAAAGTCCGAGGGTCGGATCGCCATCAACGTCGAACCAATGCCTGTACTCCGCAACACCGCCAGAGTCACAGGAACTTCATGGAGAAGTCCCAAGCATTCCAGCACCACCTCCTCGTGTTGCCTCACAGGAGAGATACTTGGCTCACAACTCCACACCCCGAGCTTCCAAGACTTCCAAGACCTCTAATTTCTTAGGGTTTGGACGCGTTTTTTGGTATGGCTCCATCCTTAAGACCCCCCCATCACCCCTCCCCCATGGGATCATTGAAGGTAGCACCAGCTGCCTAGTTGTGATCGCTCCCCACCTCGGTGGGCCCATGCCCTGTGATCAACGGAGCTTGGGGATGCTTGGAGAATCAAACCTTGAAGCTTGATGACATCATACCAATGGTTCGACAGTCTCATGGCTGGTTTACCAGCGAACTCTTTGAAAACACATGTTTCATACAGGATTTGCATGGCTTCCATAGAACCCATCATTGAAATAATCCTCATAACCAACTACTGACAGAATAACTACGTCATTGGCTGTTCTACCCAACCATTTCTTCCAACCATTCTGGGAATGGCCGTTGAAACCAAGCTTGGAACAGATGTGCTCCGGGCCTTGCTCCCAACCAACCACCTTAGGATAGGCCATGGTGAACCATGGCCGGCCTGGTCGTAGACTGGCCCGGCGCTGGCAGGGGCTCTTGCCGCCCCTGCCCAGCCACGCCTCGGTGCTGCTGCGTGGAATCGGCTTCGGGCGGATGGAACATGATGGGGTTAAATGGTTCAAATGGTGGGGTTAAATGGTTCAAATGGTGGGGTTAAGTGGTTCAAATGGTGGGTTTAAGTGGTTTGGTTGGTTTTCTGGCTGTTTCATTGTCTTGGGTTCTCAGCGCAAACCCCACTTTTTAACACCTATGTAGGGTTTAGCCCCTAAGTAGCCTAAATCAGGAACTTGGAAAATTTCGCAGTTGGCTTCCAGGAATCCGCACTCTCAAGTTCCCCACCAACATTAATAATGCAATCATACACATACAGCCATCTCTTGATTCCATAAAGAATCCATAATGCAATCACCGTTGATTGTATTAATAATTATAACTCCGAAAAAACAAATCAGTTTATTTTCACATATTTTGATTCCATTGATTATTAACTGGCTCCCCGCCGATTTCAAAAATGGATGACCCACCAACCGAAATTTTGGATACAAGTAGTATTGGAAATAATAAGTCGATAACCAGTGGTTGAATTTCTGCTGAATGGTTAATATTAATATTAGAGATGACCAGCTATCTGGGAGAACCGACCATTCGGAACCAGCATAAACTAATTGGGTGCTTGGCGGTTGATGATTCCAAGTATCAATCAGGTGATCCCCAATCAACCTATAGGGAATCAACGGCACCAAGGATGCTTGGGATCATCCACCAACGCTGCGCCGCTGAGTTTCCATACCTCCTTGAATCATGAAATCCTTGGCGCCTCGAGAGCGGTCCCAGGGAGCCCTATATTTCTTTTATGTTTTTAGAGGTTGATGAAAGTTGATCATAGGTGGAATCATGGGAAAACATGTGGGGAAAATGCCCTATCATTGGTGGGCTCAATCAATGTTGAATCACACTTCAAATGATGTGTGTTCATGCTCAGCTTCGACTGAATCATGCTGAATCATCAAAACTATCTTAAAAGCGAGGTACTGAAGTATACTTACAGTTCAAACAGTGCTTGCGCATGTGTAAATCCAATCATTCGTAGCAACAGCTGCAATGGTTGTTTATGGCTAGGCCCCACGACACGGGTAAGTAAATGTGAGGAAAGAGACAGCGACAATGCGACGAGATCAACAGTTGACTACGAACTTGAACACACCACATTCAAGTAGATTTGGGATTGAAACATGTACATTGAATCATCATAAACATAATTTTCCATCATACGCCAAGAAACCACTGCAGCCTGTTTGAACTCACAGCAATCACAAAAGATAGACGGACAAAATCAGCGACCAAACGTCCGATTGGTATTCATCGGTCAGTGGGTGCAAGAACACACAGCACTTGAACCAGCATAGAGCCACTACATGCCACTACTACTTGGATGTGCAGCTGGGGTTATAACCATGGTTATAAGCCCTACAAGGAATCTGAACTAACCCCCTAAAAACCATGGGAATTGGGACCACTTACCTTCGCCGTGGGGGCTGCACATCCAAGTAGGGATCCAGAACCAGCAAAGAGCCACTAGCCAGGATAGAGCCGCCAGTTCAACGCCCGTACTGCGTTTCCACCAAGAGGCTGTTGGGAGTGTGAAGCATGGTCTTCCGCAGCACCATCGTGAACCTTGCGGAAACAGCACTAAGCACTACCCAACCATTGATATAGGCATATAGGTAGATTGATTTTTGAACATGGGGGGGGGTATTCGGATATGTCATTCTATCTACTCGAGGATGGTCCGGTTACATATTGATACGGATTCGATCTTTTCCAGTCCAAACTTTTGCTTGACATAGCAAGTATGTTACACATATTGCCATCCAAGTTATCAAAGAACAATTCTTCATAGCCTGTGCATATATGCCATTTAAGAACGTTCCTTGCGGTGATTCATGCAGGTTTGCACAACAGAATCACGGAACTTTGGATTTTGGGCTTTCCTTTGCGCTGCACATGAATGTTGCCAAATCTAGCGTCCAACAAAAACCAGTTCGGTTGCAGTGGCTAAAGGTACCGGAAAACCTCTCAAGGATCTTGAAAGCTGCAGGATGCTAAGAGGAATGATGCTGCTGCTGCTGATGATGATGACGAGGATTACTATTTTTGATCACTATCATCAAATTGTCATTACTGTTATCATTCCTACTCATCAAGAGATTGATGAGGATGCTCATGACTCCATGATCTGCCAAGACCTTCAGTGCTGCCATGGTGCTCCAAGCGATGGTCCAGCGCTGTAGGCTTCATGGCTTGGACGGCCTTCGCCATGCCACTCCGGGCCTTCCGGGGCCGCCACCCCACGGCGGCATCCCTGGCATAGACTCACCAGCAACGGTGAAGGAACCCACGTAGCGAGTGGTAGTTTTGATCCAATCTCTGAGAAAATGGCTTGACTTGCTAGCAATGTTGATGATAAGAACTGGAATGACTTGCTAGCAATGTTGATGATAAGAACTGGAATGCCCTGACAACCTACAGCGGGGCTTTCTGAAGGGGGACCCTAATGTCATGGAAAACGAAGAGCTGGCTGCTTCTGATCTTTTGTTCCTCACTGATTCTGCCAACCCTAACGTTGGCTTTTAGCACATAACAAAACATCTTAGCTTCATGGTCTTCCAATATGGTTCGCCATGGTTCCCCCATGCTCAAGGATTGTCGGACTTGCAACTGTGCTTAGGGCATCTTTATAAACAAAAATGCTCATCTGGCTCGTGGTTATTAACCCCTATGAGCATTTTAGTCAACCATCAACCAACCATTTGTTAATCATTAGAAATTAATCAATTATAGGGAAAATAAAAAAGTCTAAAACCACCAACCAGTCATCTACAAGCTTTCTAAGCACATCTTTTGCCAGGGTCGCAGCTTCCTATGACTTGTCAAAGCCACAAACAGTCGCATCTCAACAGAAACCCACCGGTGGATGTCAAACCCAGCCTCGCGACCCCCAATGTCTATCAGATCTGTAGGCAAGTCGCACTAAGTTCTTCAGGGGCCCTTGCTGTGCCTCAACGTCGATCTGGTTCAAGGCCTCTGAGTGAAGTTCCGAACTTCGACCAACTGGTTGGTGGTTGAACCACCCCTATGAACAATGTTAGTCAACCAACCATTTGTTACTAATTGCTGGGGAAAATAAAAAAATATTTCAAACCACAAACCAGTATAACGATGATCGTGGATATGGCTGGTTCTGGATTCTTGTGGCCTAGGATTGCTTCTGTTGATAGTGGTGGAATCTTCATGACTACTGGGTCCATACGTGCTCCCAAATTCGAGAGATGTTTGGTTTTCAGGCGGAGTGAATCGAGCACAGTGGCACACCCAAACCGTGCACCCATCGTGGCTCGCCAGGCTTGCCACAGCGACGGTTCTACAAGTAGGGTGCACCACATGAACTTACACTTGCCTGGTCCATGGCATCATCCACGCTGGTCCACTTGTTCTGGTTCCGACGTTGCTGCTCCTGGGCTGAACAGAAGCTACTCTGCTAAGCTCTGCCAAGTCCTTTTGTCCAAGTGTCTCATAAGTTCATGGTCAATGAAATAACGGATGACATGATGGCTATATGGCTATATACAATCATTGCTTGTCGGCTTTAAAATGCTTGCTTTCAGGGCCGCTCTTTGTACAAAAGGGAGAAGGATTCCTTCCCATGAGCCGCAGTACTGACACAACACAACCCACATATCCGCATGATGAGCCATGAGTTACCAAGCAACATTTATCATCATCTACAATTAGCACAAACCATCTAGCAAAAAAGCGATCATTGACAATTGACCGCTATCAGTTGTTCAGCATCTAAGGCAATCCATGGTGAATCAGAGTCGGCCATTACCAACCGACGTGACGTTTTTGACCAACGTCACCATCATATGCCTCTATTCTCCACCATGGTCAATCATTCATCATTATTCACCCTCATTAGCCATCATTGACCATTCATTGGCAACCTTAACCATCATTGACCATTAATTGACCATTCTTACTTACCCAACCATCATTGGCAACCGGTTGCCATCGTAAACCATCAGCCGGTTGCCCTTCAACTGCTTCACCATCTGCAGAGCTTCCAAGGTGGACATCTTCGCCAGAAAGCGCCGGCTTCGACTTGGCTTCTCACCACTTTGCACCGGCCTAGGCCATTTGCGACGCTTGGAAGCGCAGGGCGGAAGGATCTCACCACCTTTGGTGGGGCGCCTCAGTGACTTAGCTAGGGTGATTTCTTGCAGTTCAGTTGGGGGGCTATAAGCCAACTTAAAACCCCCAATTGTTAGCGAGCCGTTGGTGAACGTACGCACAGGAACTACCAGTTATATGATAGATGTACCTGCAGTTAAGTGGATTCTGAAGAAACGTATGACCAGGAGGGCTTGCGAAGAAGGAACAGCTGTCCAATCAAACAGCTGGCTTTGCAGCTGTCAATGTATCTTCGGCTGCGACCTAGACAGGTACCTCCATGGCCACCGTCCCACATTGTTAGCATCATCAACCCCAAGTCGGAAGTCTCAAACAACTAGGACGGCCAAATAATTCCAAAAGCAAACAAAGCAAATCATGTCGTGGGGGCAGCAGGAGATATATGGCAACATGACAAATTCATTCAATACCCAAGGATATATAGGCCGGAAATGTAAGTCAACCAACATACTAACGGGGAATACCTGTTTGCATGAGCCATGAAATTCATGTCGCAGCATGTCTAATGAGCCATATCAATCAGTCAACTAATTAGTCAGTATAACCACTACTTTTTTATCTAGCACTAATATGGTTTATTACTTAATTGATCATTACTTAATTGACTCATATGGTTCATTCGTTAACCACTATTACGGTGCATGACACAACTATCTCCAGTTCCCACCCTGCAGCTGAGAGGCTCCGGTTCAACTGCGGCTTCAGAGTCCGGCCTAGGTAATTGCACAGCCCACAAGGCTAACCCTTGGGGAATCCAAAATAATATGTTTTTTTCAAGGAAATCCTGTGAAACCGGCTATTTCTATAGAAAACCATCATTTCTGAACCCTGAGAAACCAGCTATTTCTATGGCGGATTCGAGATTTCCAGCTTAGTTTACCAAATGGCAGTGATGAACTGCTGCCTTTAACAATGGATATAGACACTGTCAGCGAGGGCTACTGATGTTTCATGGGGGGTAAGAAGCAACAAAACTAGGGAATTCACTGAACTCTACTTTATGATTTGGTAACCCACTGCTATCGACCATCCCCTTTAACAAATAGAAACTAGACATTAGACATTCAAAATCATTGTAAGGGGTGCCAGAAAAGCTTCATGTCCGCAACAAATGATTGCAAAAAAACAATATCACTACAATCTTTCTCACTGTTGCATTATCAACCTACTTGCTATGATATAGCGCACGCACGTCCATACTTGCAGCAAGTACAACAAAATGCATACGCCACACATATTGATATGGGAATATCTGCATCTGTATGTGTGCAAACGATTCAACGTGACATATGTCTGTGTATTGAAGCTCAAGGCACCGCAAAAGAAGTCATCTATAAAAGCAGAACATCTACACCACCCACCTACCATCGGGATGATGTCACGACTCATGGTGAGACCCAAGTCCATCGACCAACTTCTTAGCATTTCCGCCTTAGCATTTCAGAGGCGGTTTCTCAAAAGAGGAGTACCCCCAAATCATCCAGTCTATTAACCGTTTATAGTAGTAAACTAACCATACTTGGGGGACCCCATTGCAAGAAACCATCGTGACTGACCATTGGCTGCCTAACCTTTATATGCGCAGGCGAACCTGCGTGCTGGATTCAACATTTGGCATATCTCAAACGACTTCGAACAAGGGCTGCGGTCACGACTTGAAGATATCCTTCCATAAGCTTCGAATTGTATTGCAATGATATATATTAAATATATTCTAAAGTTCAATAAAAATGCAAATAAAAAATAAAGAAATAGATAAACTTCAAGTTATATTGCAATGATATATCTTGAATATATTCTAAAATTCAATTATATAAATACAAATGCAAATAAACAAGAAATAGGTACATAAATAAATATACGTATATATGTAAATGAAAATATGTATATAAACATATGTGTACATATACAGTATATATACATATTTACTGAACTTACAATACTTGATGATAGATCCGAAAAAATGTTCGTCCTTGAGGATGGTAGACTTGAAAATTCATCATCAATCCATCCTCCAACGACAACGACTTTCAGTGTCATAGCAACAAGATGGTCATAGCAACATTTTACCATCGCTGACCGTGATCATCTACCATCTGGTTTCACCACTCCCTGTAGCTCTGAATCGCTCCCCCTTTAAAGGGATTGAACGGGATACCCCTGGCGACCCGAGCCTCGCTCCCTAAGAATCACCAGCTAGTCATACCATTGCTGATCATTGTACTAGCTTCCCCTATCATTAGCCATTGTTTTCCCTATAGTTGGCTGGGTAATAACCACCATGACATTGGTTGGTTAATGGCTTGACCCATAGCCACATAACTAGCCATCAACCATCACTGACCATCAGCCGGCACCAAAGATGCCACCAAAGCTCTTTCTTGGCCGTCCACGTCCCCGACCATCTTTCGAGTTCCTGGCGCATACCCCTGGCGACCCTCATCGCTGCCTCCCAACCACCAGCCAGTTATTCCAAGGGATCTCCCATGAGCCAGGATAGCAGCTGATTCCAATGGATCTGAGCAATAGACATGAGCAGCTGGTGTGAGCCATAGACGTACAATCTGTTTCCCGCTTTTCATGCATTCATGAGCAGGTGGTCATTTCCCATCCAGCGCCAGCGGATTTGGTGGCGATCTAGTGCCAATGAACTGGTCCAGCATTGTGTACTTGTGCCGCCGAGAAACTGATCAAAATGAAAGTGATGATGCATGACCCAGTATGTTTCACTTTTACTAAGGCTTGAAGTGAGCCCAGGATGACAAAATGCAGCCCTGGATTGTTCTGCCTGCAATTTCATCAGCAACTCTGCGTTGAGTTTGGATGAACGGCAGGGTAGATCAGGGAAGCATACTTCTGTCCCCAAATTTTAGGCCTGAAGGATTGTGGCATCCACCAAAGGGTCAGCATTTTGAGGATCGAGCATCAGGACGGGAGACATCAAGAATCCCCCACTTGGGCAAACGCACATCAAGCACACCGCAATCCAATTTTCCTTCGAAACTGGCTTGTTATACCGAGATAGTTGGTTGGTCATCCCGCGAGTATGACTGAAACCACTGTTGTGGTCCTGTGAAAATTAAACTTCTCTCTGTATCGCCCTATGTGCAATTATATGCGACACTCCTGGCTGCTTGTATGCATGCAGTGTCTATGCGAGTTTTCCTTGCAAACTAAAATCAGTGTTCTGCAAACAAATCCTGAATACATCCCTTAAAATGAATTAAAATGTGCAATCACTCTACAAATTTCTACGATACGCTGTGTTCAGCCTCCTCCAAACATCCCACGGCGCACCGCGTTTCGCTACGCTGGGCCCGGTCCTTCCAAAGATCTCCGACTCCTTGACGGCCTTTTGCGGCTCAAGCCTCGTTTGTGAGAATTCCGATGGGGCCCAACTGTTTGGAAGATTTTGGGAGTGGAAGTCCCGCGCTGAGGAGTTGCAATGGCCCACAATCTGGATGATTTGATGATCTCAAATGCCAATAGTGCTTGATTATCAATGATAATTAAGAGTAGAGGTCGATCCTGGTGTTCAATTTTTTCTCTGGACAAAGGTTTGCCCCATGTGGCAACCACAATGGGAATCCATGGGCTAAAGAGTATTCTGAATCCAATGTAATCCAAAGTGTGCAAATCTCCTCAAATGAAAGCCGGACGTCGGACGCGTGCCCTTTAAAAGTAGAGTCCTTTTCTAACCTGCGTCTCTGAGTATGGGTTTGACTTCAGGGGGGACCGTCACGACGATGAGTTCTCATCATTTGCTGCCGAAAAAACGTGGTCCTAGGGTCCTCCTCTGGCTTTGCGGACGTCCTGGCACAAGCGAACCATGCCGGGCTTCGTTTGCAAGGGCCTGCTTGAGTTAGTTCGGCTTTTTTCTTGGCGTTCTTGGAACGTGGCTACTATAAATAATAATGGCTGCGCCGCCAAGCCAACCAGGAAAGAACACAAGGGAAATGCTGCGCCTGTCCTGTTTCGATGGCTCTCTCGCAGCCTTTTTGACGGAGGTGAGGGTGCAAATGATTCCTTTTCATCCGCATCCTTTCCTTTCTTTTCATCCGCAGTCTTTTCTTTCTTTTCATCCGCAGTCTTTTCTTTCTTTTCATCCACAGCCTTTTCAGTAGCCTTTTCTTTGGACTGCTTTTTCCTTTGCAACGAACAGCTGACATCTTGCGAGGGATTCTCTGATGGGTTTGAATCAAAGGATCCCTACTCAAAGAGTGATGAGTCATGCGCAGGAATGTTGAAGACTGGGAGAAGAGCCTCATGGCTGCTCCAACTTGGTTTCTGGAGGGTATTCTGGTCCACACCGCCAAAAGAAAGAGCATGAAACAGTGAGTTGACTACAAGGTGACTCCGGACTGAGAACTCGAGCCAAGTAGGTATGGCAATTCCAAAGGCAGCAGCATTCTGGACAACGAAAGCCGCTTCAAACAGCCCGTTTCAATGTTCATTCAATGTCGGCGATGCAATTAGACAACAATCACATAAATGCAATCACAATGACCGGACAGGAGGGCTACATCCCCTGAACAATCTCAGACGCGTCATCTAGTCGTCTCCCTTGCCTCGTCGCCTCCTCCTTAGACTTCGGGTCTTTTTGATCGGTTGGCTTTGCCTTCCTCCGCTTCACTTTGACCCTTGGCTTCAAACGCTTGCCTGAGCGCAAACATCATGAGGTGCTTGTTGTTCTCAAGTCCTACAATGTATAAACCAATGTCATCAGTTAACCATCGCCAAACCATGGTCATGTGTGATGTTTCTCAAATTAGGTGACCCCCCTAATCATCCAGTTGATGAACCATGCATGGTATAAATCAACCATTTTGAGAAACACTCATTGGGCAGTGGGTCAGTTCACCCTGTACCCGTGGTTCCCCTACCATTAACCATCGTTTTCCCTTTGATTGTTGGTTATCATCCCCTATTCTTGTTGGTTAATATGGACCCATTGCCATATATAGCTGGTATATCCCCTATAGTTGCTAGTTGAATCCCCTATTATTAACCATATAACCAGCTAGTTAACCATTGGTTGGTTGGTTAATCCTGTCATTGCCACAGCGCCTCGTGACCAACAAATCAGCGCAGCTGCCACCTCCTGAGGCGCTGAGGCTGCTACGCTTGGGCTGCTCTTTTTCGTCCGGTGGACCTTTCTTCCGCCCTGAGCCGGGGCCTGCCTGTGCCCCGTGGGGCACACGCGTACAAAGCATGCGGGACCCTAAACGTTGTCAGTTGGTTGAGACTTGCCATGCAGCTACATAGCTATATCTGCCATAACCGGTAGTTACCCGACAGTTGCAAAAACTGAGCTAGGGGGGGGGAGGGGGCAACTTGCATAGCACGAATGCCATCACACTATCCCCCAAAAATGGCTCACGAAGCTTGTGTTGTAAATTTCATTTTGCCGACTTTAGAAGCTGAAGCCTCCACCCTTCCCACTATAAGGTTCAGATGTGCGATGATGTGCGCAATAAAAGCTCCATATGCCTATAGTAATCCTATTGGGCTATACCCACAATAGTCATCATAAACCAACCATACCTTTGGGGCTCCCTATGACTTGAGAAAGCTCCATCTGTAGCCGCGGGCCTGCACCACCTGCACGACAACGACCTGAACCTCTGAGAGCAGCCTCTTGAAACTGCTGTAACCTGGAGGAGCTTCCCTCCAGGTGATGATGAGGGTACAATGTGGGGTTGTAACAGTACCTGGGTAGCATCCTTGATCCTCCAGGATCATTGCATAGCGTAGCTTGTGATGCAAATCCAGGATTTAACCCTATCCTCATACACATATTCTTACCCATTGGGTCCTGGAGGATGACTGGGTAGTGATGCCTATAGTAATCCTATTGGAGTGATCCTGGAGGATGGGTGGCAATTAGTAGATAGAACAATTGGTACAGCGATCAAATTGGAGCATGCGCCATGATTCTATCTACCCTCGGGTAAATTAACATAGCAATGGAAAATCCACTATTTATAGCTGATTTCCCAGGGTTTCTCTATAAAACATGGTGATTTTCCATTGCCATGTTAGTTTACCAGAGTGTACTCCAGGTTGCTTACAATGACATCAAGGATCTCTCTCTCTCTCTCTCTCTCTATCGCGGTCAGGTCTCTCAGCTCCGGCCGACGTCTACGAAGCAAACACTGTGCATAGCAAAGGAGGTACCGTGACATGCAACAAAAATCAACAAGCAGTTTCTGCAAAGGCTCACAAGAATTGGAGGTTCAACAAACGTGGAGACATAGGGCAACATATGGTGACGAATGCACAACATGAGACGACCTGCAAGATTGGACTGCTTTGCCATCGAACATGAATGAACATGCTAGGCCCCGCTCGCGGTCCACACATGACATCCTAGCCAAAGCACCAGGATGACAGGAACAACACTAACACCTACTTGGCCTCCATAATTCCACATCTCAGCCTGCTGGTTCCCAAGTCTCCTCTCTGTAAACCAAAATAAACAACCACCAATTTGATGATAAACCTTAACA
>VSDK01004929.1:42513-99055 GCA_009767595.1 Symbiodinium kawagutii | reverse complement strand
ACCCAACTGGCAGGACGGCGCAGGTCAAAACATGATGTGACAGCCATGGATGACCCGTACTCAACTCAGCCGTTGCCGGGCCTTTTTTCAGGAATAGGCCCATCAGCCAAGCCGTTCATCAAGCCCTGCTTGGAAACAGCGATCCTGCAGAGTCAGTGGGTGGCTGGAGCTCACTCACAGAGTTGTGGCGTCATCATCATCATCATCATCATCATCATCATCATCATCATCTCACCAGGCTTTTCTTAAAGATTGAAAGGCTGTATTTCTCTAAGGCGCAGCACGGCACAATCATACTTCACCCTGACTCACCTGGCACTAACAAGGGCTCTGATCCAAAGCACGGCCCTGCTCGGCCTCTGATGCTTGTAGCAGAGGACGTCATTGCTGGGTCGAGGCTCTTGACATTGACCACCCAGGCCATCATTCCAGGTGCGTGCTAGGCACTTTGTCAGATCCTCAGCGCCCGAGGGGTTATTGAAATGCATCACCCTACCATCAATCAGCATCCGGCCAACATTCACCAATCATTGACCAGCCAATGCGATTTGATATTTCTCGGACCAACTTACTAGATCAACCTTGATCCAGTGGTGGCCCATTCAGGTTTTTTGGAGACATGACTTGCCTGTAATCTTTGCGTAATCGCTGCCATACCGACATTCCCCTGACTTGGAGTCACGGTCTGAGCCGCAGTCATGAAAAAGGAGGGCCTGACTCCATGTGTAACAGCCCACTGTTGCAAACACCAGAGCCCTCCCGGGGGGGAGTCAACAATCAGCTTGCTTTTGACTGAGTCAAGACCAAAATGCCCCTGTCGCATCCTTCATGCCGGCTGCATCCAAGACACGATGGTCTTGGGCGAGAAATTGTGCCAAACCTCTGCTCCAGACAGAACCTGAAGGGGACATCCAAACTTGAATGCACCACGAAAGAACTGCCAAAGATTGCCAAAGATCACTTCGGCCAATCTAGGTCACAAATATGGGTGTTCCTCAAAATAGGGGTACCCCCAAATCATTCATTTTATCAGTTATCTCTAGTAATAGACCAACCATTTTTGGGGCCTCTTCTAAGCAACAACAATATGACGATTGATCACATCAAGAATCACAATCTCGGGCGGTGAGCCCCCGCCATCTCCTTGAATCAACTCCTGCGACATCTGTCGCCCCCGGCCTTCTCCGCCTGCTGTTCGGCTGGCTCAGCCTGCGTGGTGTTCGAGCTCTGATGAGCTCCAGCCAACCACCAACCAGCTTATTGACTCAATTCCGACCATCGTAAACCAGCCTATTAATCATCAACTGTTGAGTTTTTGTGTGTCTTATCGCATGATTCCATTGGCTATGCCTTAGGTCACTGGCTACTTCAGAATCAGTTCAGTTTGCTATACAAATCAATTGGACGTTTTCTTTCTCACGTGAGATGGCCGATCAGGGCCGACCAAGTAAAAACCAATAATGGGGACTAGTTTGGTGATCCTGGAAATTCTTTAGCAAGCATCACCAAATTACAACAAAAAAAACCCTCACCTGCAACAGGACCTGCTGAATAGTCATCTCTATGGTGAGTTCACCAAGTGTGGCGCAGGCAGCGCTAGGCAAGGCTCACTTGTGCACATCGGCCAAGGCCAATACTTTAGTGTCACACGCCATACGGGACGTCATGAAGGGCTTGTTCAAGACGGGCAGCCATAAGTCAATCAACTGGTTGATGAAGGCACTGGTTAATCATCATGATCTACCCTAATCAGTATAGATTCTAGTGTTCTCACTTTATCCCTATCCAACTGTAGAAGTCCATTCATTCCTGGTGTCGTTTTGTCGATTGTGAGGGAAAACAGTGATGACGTAGCCTGCTCTGACTCAAAAGACCCAGAATGCAACATTCTTAATTCCAAACCATAGTCAAACATGCTGGGCGGAAGGGCGGCTAGTTTGTGATCAAATCGCTACATATGGCTCATAAACGGATGCATCGGTTGACGGATCAAATCAGGTACCAACAAAAAATGAAATGATACAGTAGGTTGTGCTGACCCTAGGCGATTGAACAACTTGCAAGGCTTATTTCCATCGCCACAATTTCCAAGGCTTGCATACTTTGATGAGGTAGCTCTGGATGAGGTAGATCTGATTGAAACATAATTCAACGGCCCCAACTCTCACGCGGTGGCTTTGGAAACATTTCCGCATTGATGCCGCCCACTGCATTTGCAACACATGCCATGTGCACCAACCGAATCGTGCCAGTCATATTGCATGTTCACCCTTCGGAACAAATCAGCCTGAACTTCAACTGCTATCGCGCAAGAATGTTTCATGTTGCATTGCTACATGCATCACCTGTTTTTTCTTCTACCAAATCTCCTTAAGTATGTAAATCTGAAATAAAAAAAATCAAAATTAAACTCAAACCAAAATCATATCCCGTAATTAGACTTCAATAAACACGATCTATCATGTCAATGCCTTCAGCACATTTCCGGATCACCCCAACGACCCCAATCGCACTGCCTCAGCTGCGGGCTCTGCGGGCTTTTTCTCGGCAGCTTCCCAAACTTGGTGCTGAAGCCGCGCCATGAGGAAAGCCATGCCTGGGAAGTGACAGAGGGATGGCTGCCCCTGGGACACCTGGCTGCCATCCGCCACGCAGAGCTGCGGGGATGGGTTGCTATGTTTTGGGGTTGACATGTACCCACCCGCAATCTGTTACCTATGCAATCTGATATGCGTGAATGTGTGCATACGTGGCCAAATGTACAGAAATACGTTCGTCTCAACATGAATCAATTGGACATCTGAAAGCAGCAAGTGTACTTAGCTCCTTCCCAACCACCAGCCAATTTCTCATAGGCATCAAAGGTCCCCGATAGCAAGGACCAACTCGCCGACCAACAGCTGCACGATTCGTCTCAACAAGCTCTGCTCTCAGCAGCCAACCAGGTTGGCGCCAGCTTCATCCAAGTGGCGCCAGCCACCCCAGGAATTTTGACCAAACCATCGGCTCTCGGTCTTGTTCTTGCCTGAGGGTCAGCGATGCATCGCTGAGACACTCTGCAAATATCTTCCCCGCCCAAGATCTTAAACATAATCTATCCAGAAGCTGTTGATCTTGAAATTGTTTCTGTTCACATCAGTCATGCAATGTGAACCCTACTAGTTCTCTCTCTCTTTCTCCATCGCTGCCAGTGGCAGGGGCGACTAGTGGGGTTAGTAGTCCAAAGTTGATTTACATTTTCCATTGTCAACCCGGGTCAACCCCCCCGAGTTGGTAGTCCAAGTTTGTCTACATTTTCCAACTAGTTCAACTATCAGTTATGGCAAAGTAAAATTGCAGTCAGCTGGTCCTGAACTAGCTTGCAAATCGGAAGGTGCCACATTGTGACCTTTCGGGGAATCATAGCAGCGAGATCATGAATCAGAGGCCGCTGAGCCTTTTTGCCATGACCAAAAACTTCACCAGCCAATTTGATCAACCATTGGGAACCGATTAAGGAAAATATCAACAAAAACAGTTGCTCGAAAACCAAGCACCTGGCAGGACAGTTACCTCTCCAACTCGTCCCCCCTTGTTTTTGACTTACCCTCTGGATCCCTCTGGTAATTTAACATGGCAATGGAACATCACCACATTTTATAGAGAAACCTGGGAAATCATCCGATTAATGGTGGATTTTCCGTTGCCATGCTCACTTACCAAAGGGTACCATCCAGCAACAGAAAAGCTGTGGCCCTCCCTGTGCTTCGCTTCACCTGCGACTGCTTTTCGGATGGTCTTCCAGCCAGCACCTTTGTCATCGCTCCAGTGGGACAGCCCCTCCAGCGACACAGCAGCGGAGCCTCCTGGGAGACATGAAAATCGGCCAAAGTGCGGATCAGTTTTCGTGGGAAACCGATTTCCTTGGTGTAGGTTCTTGGGGTTACCATGGGTTACCTCACCATCCTCAACTCGATGATTTCAATCTGAACAGGAATCATGAATCATATCATATCATATTCAATTCTTTCATGTGTGTTAGTGCAGCTCTTTCCCCACAAGCCTGTCCAAACGCGGGCCTGACAACGCGGTAAGCACGCAAATAGGATTTGTCTGCGTCAATCAAGATTAAATGCCACGATTGCTTTACCAAGCATGCTGAAAGCCTGATAGCAGGAAGCTTAGCCTAGTCTCGAGTCTAGTCTAGCGAGTGCCAGTTGAACCACCAAGAACTGTAGCTCAATTGCCAGCCAGCACTATTGTGCGACAGTGCATCGGGTAAGCCATATCAGGCAATTGCTCTTGACCACTCCAAACCATTCTCTCTCTCACTCTCTCTGCCTTTCTCTCTTTCTCTGCCTTCCTCTGTGCTTCGGGAACCATAATGAAATTTAGCCATCATATGCGAGGTGAAACGTTGCTATCAATCGTCATGCGGCATTTAGCCAATCAACATCAACCAGTAATACATAGCATATCAACCGGCGATGATGACCGTCTTGAGCATTGATGATAAACAAACCCATTACTACCGGTCAACATTTCAACAATATAATGATCGGAAAAAATATGATGTGTTTAAAATCAATAGCCAATCATGTCCTAATCTTTCATCACTTGTACCAATGATTAACGGTCATCATTAACCTACGGGATATGTTGGGATTTGAAAGGGGCAATCCAGCTCAGTTGCAATGATCATTGTTGAACGATTACAAGGGGTTAAACATGTGGAGGTGCACCGGCTATCAATCTAAATGAAGTCATTGAGCTGGTTGAATCAAGCAAATTGACCATGGCCAACCATTCAAGCTAATTAATAGATTTTAATCACAGAAACAAGCTAACATGTAATAGGGCACAAGTTAATAGGAATAGCAAGCAAAGTATATGTGTCTCGATATGTCTCCTGGTGATACTTTGCTTGCTATATAGATGGTTATACTATCCCACTGTGTTTAACTATCCCACTGTATATATATATATATATATAACCATCTATATACTTGTTTACCCATCCCACTGTGGGATGTCTCCATGTGTCTCCTGGTAATTCCTCTTGCCGTAGTCCAGGATGGCTGAAATCTGGATGTCGCAGCTCCTCGGTTTGGATGGCCAGCTTGGGCCCCCCAAAACCAATAAGTGACGAATATTGTACAAGGTGGGGCCGAAGAGTTATAAGTTGGTTAATGAGCCATTCAAGGACATTAAGTACAGTCATGTATATCTACCAGCACCAGTAGTTACCGTCGCTATACCCCCCCAAAAAAGCTAAGTAGGGATGCATCTTGTAGCCAATGATAGTCCAAAATATCTGCTGTATGCTAAACACAGTCAATAAGTTAAGCATGAATATGTACATATAGATATACATTGATACAATTATATGTGTATGAACCGTGTAACTATATGGCTTGTTTTCATTGTCTCTATCCCTAGCGCTCTCTGCAGGTGAATTGATTGTAAAGCTTGATTCGCTTGATTTCAAAGCAAGCGGGTAGCAGTGATCTTTGGAATCAAACAACGGGAAACACCTGACCGAGAAAGTGATCAACCATCCAAGTTCCAGTCGTATTCAACAGGATGCATCTATGCACATCTGCATTACCAAGCTTGTTGGAAATGGTGCACCAGCGATGGCGAGAAAAAACACATTGAAAAACCATGTTCAACAGTTCAACACGTCGTTTCCTGCAATCGCACTGACAACACTGATGACCAATCAGCCAACCACCCAACCAAACCCAGTGAACCATCTCAGCAACCAACCAACCATTGAAATTAAAGCAATCATTGCTCACCAACCAGCCATGTCAAAGGAACGGAGCTCAAGCCAAGCCTCTGATGGCTCACCCTTAAACCACTTGCGGAGGTCCTAGGTGGCGGGGCCCTCTGCAGCTCGCCAAGCACCAAGTTGCCTATGGATAGCTAGTCCAACCAAATGCTTGTCTCAAGCAACCTCTATCAACATAGTGGTTGATACGCACCAGTAGCTGTTGATCAAGCAAGAGAGATACAAATCAGGGATCGGAACTGCCATCGAATGCCATCCGCAGCCTCTCAAATTGAGCATGTCATCAATTCCATTGCGGATATTGCCGGAACGGCTGCGAACCGAATGAGTTGCTTCACGGGGCTATGGATCCACGAAACGGATGTCAATAAGGATCTCTGCAGGGATCAAGGGCGGGGCTGACCACTTGTTGCGTGGGAGCCAACCGACCCATTTGATCTTTGGGGTGCCTGACGACCAACGTTGCAATCATGCGCGATTTTCATGGGGCCAACAGCTGCACCAGCGAAGAGCCGAAGCACACAGCGTCAACTCCAAGCCGAGCAAGGCACAAGCGTCAACTTTTCCAATCCCCAACTGCATCCCGTTAAGCCGGGGATGAGGAACACGAAGAGCCGAAGTTTAACCAACCAAGGAGATCAACCAACCTAGGATGGTTGATCAACCAAGGCTTAACGCAAAAACAACAACGGAGATCAACCAACCAAGGAGGGACAGCTCAAAACATCATCTCGGGGGAGTACGTGGCATTGCTGGCTGTCACGTTTCTAACCAAGTCGCAGTGTAAGCGCTCAGCTGCAAACGGGACTGAGCATCACAAATGGCTCCTGTCAACACTTGTGAGCTGCACCACGCGTCTTGTGGCTTCTCCTCATATTGCTTGCTAAGCCATTTCATTACAATGTAATTGACGACAAAACAACCATTCTTCAACATCAGAATGGTATTCCCTGGCCGTAAGTTGGTGTGGAAGCAGATCACCTCAGTAGGATCTACAATGACTGGAAGGTACTAAATGTTACCAGTAACACGTAAAAAATCACTTCATGAAGTAACTGGGATGTACCACTCGACCCATGCCACTCTGAGTGATGGCAACTGAGGTGACCAGGATCGGCTGAGATGATCAGTCGCTGACCCCAGGTGCTCCTGCAAGGGTCATCCGCTCTTCTTGTGGATCCGGGGGCCACTCGTAGGGCCCTGCGCCACGTGGAACTCCGGCCCACGACTTTTTTTGTACCAGGAATTCCCTGCTAAACCAGGGGCGACAGGTTTGAGATGGAAAGGATGGCTTTCAAAGCGCACATCATTCAGGCCACAGACCCAAACACCAAAAAAACAGCCTGCAAAGGTCGGAATGGATACAGTAAGGTCGTAGCCATGACATGACTCTCTGCTGCTAAGCGGGCGGATGATAACCTGAACAACCTCCAAGAAACAGCACGTTGATTTGTCCTTACCAACTGTGGGTTGGTCTACGCGGAACATGATGGAAATCAAACTTGTCCACGATGCTCATTGTTGCAAACATCGGCAATCGATTCCTCAAATCTTAATCATCATTTTTTTGGGTTATGGAAGTCATTTCCATCAAATTTTTTTCAAGTTCGTTCCAATTTACACAGTCAGATTTCAAGATTAAGTAATAAACGGTATTATTTTTTCTAATTAATTCAATGTACGAGTGGAACATAATAGTTAACGAGTTTTTCGTGAGTTTAATGAGCCAACCCTCTGGTGACATCTCGTGACCACAACGGGTGTGAACCCTGGCAACCCTTCGCAGCTGCCTTTGGCTGGCAAGGCTGCTCCTTCCTTTGCACCTCAAGTGCGAGAGCAGGTGTGACCTCAGGTCTAAGATCGGTCACTGCAATCCAGTTATTTCAGGAGTCTATTTTTGAATATCTGCACACCTGAAATCAATCAACTTATCTTTAATTATATATATACATTTCAATCCTACCTATATTTATCATTATCTGGTTGGTGGCTTCAACCCGTCTGAAAAATATTAGTCAACCAACCAATTGTTAATAACCACTAGGGCAAATAAAAAATGTTTGAATCCACTAGCCAGTTATTTTCTACACATCTGCAAATGACTGGAAACCAAGCTTTGTAGCAAAGCATCAGCAACTACTGATGCAACCTTGCCACGTATAACCGTATAACCACCAAATACCAGGGCTCAAGCTTACATTCAACCAGCCTGACCATATCCACAATCCGTGACAACTGGCTGATCAAAATGCCATGTGGTGCGTGCGCAAAAAATGTACAGTAGGATGGGTTGACAACTTCTGCCGAATCTCCAACAGGAGAACAGGACCAAGACCAAAAACCCAACTGTGCACTGGTTGGTGGTGTCAACCCCTATGAAAAGTATTAGTCAACCAACCATTTGTTAATAGTTACTAGGGAAAATAGAAAATATTAAAGCAACTCGAACAACCATAGAATTTACTCCGCACATTTTGCCAAGAGTTGGGTCGAGAGCTATGTTCCCTCAGTGAAGTTGGAGGGGATTGGTGAGCGACAGCCATGGCCAAATGAGTAGCTACCCTAGCACTCTCCCTGTGCGCTAAGCCCAACCCAACATCGAAGGGCCAACAAATGTGGTACCTATTGCGCCATCATGAGATATTACGTTTACTGTTTGCTTCTCTCTCTCGCACTCCAGTGTCATCAGACTTGGGGTCTCAACTCAGGGACGAGAAACAAGAAAAGGTCCAGGCTGTACATCAATCTGTCTGAAAAGTCTATGGTGGTTTCTCAAAATTAGAGACCCCAAAATGGTTGTTTGATTATCATGAATGGTTCACTATGGTTCATTATATAATTATGGATAATTTGGGGGCACCCCTATTCTGAGAAAACATCATCATATCGTTGAATGATCCTTCCGTCAAAAGAATGTCGAAGAAAGGTCTGCAAACTTGACACTTGACTCATGGCAATTGTGGATGGGTTCCCCTGGTTGGCGCATGGACAAGCCGGTTTCCAAAATGGCAAGCCAAGGTGTTGGCAAACTGGCCGTCCCACTACGTCCCACTAACTCGTGATTCCAAAAGGAGAAGAAAACAAATGGAGGAACAGCAAATAGCAACCCCGAAGCAATTCATGTTCAACTACAGCGCTTCATGGGTGTACAATGGTGTGCCCTCAGAGGTTTACCAATCTCGCATTATCGTTCACCAACAAATGCTCACTTTAGTGCCACTGAGTGGTCCCGCCAACCACCAAGTTGCGCTTTGGTGCATCGGTATCCTGGGAAAACGAGGTGCTGCCGGAGGTTCCGTGGCTCATCTTCATTGATTGATCTGGGAGCCCCTCACACACCAAGAAAACAAGGAGAACTTCCCAGAGCTGTCCAACACATCTTTGATCCATGTCGGACATGCTTCCTAACGCATCCAGGTCCACAACTTTAAAGGCATGAAACGGGCAGCTGACCCTCCAAAAGGCTTCTCTCAGGTTGCCCCGCCTTTTTGTCGCTCGCGTCTTTCTTGGCATTCTTTGCTACCTTCTTGTCCTTCTCTGTGTTCTTCTTTTCATTCTTTTCCTTCACATTTTGTTTTTTGACTTCTATCTTTTGCTTGGTATCTTTCTTATCTTTCTTGTCCTTCTTCAGTTCCTTCTGTTTCTTGTCCTTGGCAAACATTTCCGACACTTGCGGCCAAGGCTTATGTCCGCGCGGTGGGTATCACCATCGAGGTGGATCCATCAACAGGATCGTGATGGTGCGTGCACAATCATCGTAAGCTATCATCCTGGAGTCATTGTTTCATACTTATATATATACTTATGATGTGTGGCAATTTGTCATGATGCATTACCGACATTGATTACTCCAATGATCTCTTATGATGATACTCCATCATAAGTCAACGCACAATTTCAGCAAACAGTCACATTACAAACAGTCACACTGCAGCAAAATGACGAAAATTTGAATAGAACCACCCGGTCCCGCCGGGCTCACGCTACTAGAAACACCACGAATCGTGAAGCAAATCCAGGGTCGACACCGTACGGTGTCCACGGTGTGCCAAGAAACTGAGCTTCCTGAGGGCTCTTCATCCTTGGACTCCATGATGGGGTTGTGGTAAGCCCAAATGGGTTCATTGGCTAAGATTCATGGGGTAACAAAAACAATAATCAACAATGAACACCAATCAGGTATGCTAAGTACTTGGCTATCATTAGCTTAGATTCACCGTTGAACAATCGATACTTCAGTACATAGCATACTTGATGTGTGTTTCACCTTGTGAATTTCATGGGTCCCATGATTCCACCCTTCAAATCCCTTCTATCATCCGCGGGGATTAAGGGTTGGGGTTGGGGTGGGGTGGGGATAAGATGATGGCTGGGATCAAACCTGGAACCTTTCATTGCATGGAATCACCTTTTAGGGTTTTGGGGTGGGTGGGGACGGGGTGGGGGGATAAGATGATGGCTGGGATCAAACCTGGAACCTTTCATTGCATGGAATCACCTTTTAGGGTTTTGGGGTGGGTGGGGACGGGGTGGGGTTTAAGGGTTGGGGCAATACCCAACGTTCGTGGCTGTCTTTGCGGCTAGTGGTCAATTGTCTTCCCTGCTGACCATCATGGCTAGTGATGACGATTTGACATGGTCGATACTATATTCAGCATGCCATGATCATAACTTGTGACCATTCACCATATGGCGCCTTCCAAGAAGAAGAGAAATGCATCAGAAGAAAAGCGCATATAAATATATATATATATATATCTATCTACATTGTTGCAGGGTCATATTGTTTCTTGGTTTTAACAACAACCAGGGCGTATATAAGAGGACCCGAGAGAAGAGCAAGCAAATCAGAAGAGAAATGCCTCAAAGGTAAATATATCCAAATAGATATATATATATATTTATTTAATGTATATATATATATATACATTGTTGCATGGACATTTTTTGAGTGTACAACCGACCCAAAAGTTGAGTGTACAACCGACCCAAAATTTGAGTGTACAGCCGACCGCTCGCCCGCGGCAGCACGGCTCGCTTCCGGGCAAATGCATCGCTCAGGTGTGTAGCTTGAAACGCGGTTTCGACAGTGGCGAGCTGGGTCAAGCAGGTAACCAACCAATAATGGAGGATAATAACCAATGGATATCAATAACCAATCAAAGTAGGGAAAACAATAACCAATCAAAGTGGGGATAACCAATGGCTATGTAACCATCAATAACCAATCAAAGTAGGAAAAACAATGGTTAATGATGGTGGAACTAGGGTACGGGGTTCCCATGTTGCTGGGCACAGCATTTCTGCCCAGCCCCAAAGTGTTCAGTCTCATCTTCTCAGGCCAGTTCTGACACGATGGGGAACCCCTGAGCAATTTCGCTTCCGTGGAGCTTCCGCGTTCGAACCAGGCATCTACGGCCGGAATTTGTTCTAGTTGCGGAGTAAAAAACTCACGAGCTTTGGCAAAGGGATGCCTTCAAAGGGGTGCATGTGTCCAATTTCACTTTCAAAATTGTGATAATTCCACCGGGCAATTGAAAAAACAAACTCTGGAGGAAATTTTAAGTTTTATCTACCATGACTGGCATAACTGGTATATATATATATATTCACCCGAAACCCCGAAACCTGTAGACCAACTCAGTATGCCTTGCCACAGTGACTTTGGCGTAGATATGCGTAGATTTGTCAAAGGTCCCACAGCTTCAAATATCAAAATTTACCAGCAGGGAAGGTACTAGAAACAAGTGCAAACCAAAACTGAATGCAAAAAACTTGGGATTTTCTCTCTGAAGGACGTTTGCGCCACAAATGAGTCTTCGGTATCCTTCTGTGAAGGCTAAGTATTGCAGAATAGTTGGAAATGCCATTGAGAATCACTATATCCATAAAATACATCCACCGGCTCAATGGCAGTTCTCAATTTGTTAGACTTGTCGGCCCATCGGTATCACATACGCCCGCCACATCAGGACACACGCAAACTATGCCCAACTAGATACGTTAGACTTTTTGGGCACGAAGGTCCGCGGAACATGTGAACTATCGTGTCTTTTTGGGGTCTATCTATAATTATCAGCAATATACCCAATCTGGACAACACAAATTCAAGTCTACTCCACTCAGGATCACTGAATCATACTCAAGTCAAACAGTCTGCGTGGGTTTGTCCAAAAGCGTGTGCCCCTATAAAGCCGGTTGATCTGTCTAGTTTCCCCGTGAATAATGGGTGTGATTGATTGCTACAAGGTGGGCCTCCAACCACTTATAGGTTGGGTTATAACCCTTATAACTGGTGGTTAACTTTAGTTGATTAGTTATAAACCAACTTATGAGTGGTTGGGGGCCCACGACTTGTAGGTACCAGGCCATGGCGACAGCGCCGTGTCACCGACCACCTCCCCAGCACTCCATGCAGCGTTGAGGAGCGATCATCGATAGGAGCCGATCCACCGAATCATCGGCTGCCTACAGCGCCGCGTTGGAACTGTCTGGAGACGCCGCAGCAACATGTGGCTATGGGTCAATATTAACCATCAATAATGGCTTAGAATGATAGGGGAACCAGGGGTGCAGGGTTTTGACCCACAGCCATATGGGTGCTTCTCAAAATTGTAAACCCAAAAAATGGTGGGTTTAGCATTGTATCAATGGCTAATAAAACGGGAAATTTTGAGGTACCCCTATTTCAAGGACAAGCAAAATGTCATTAATTTTGGTCTGTCAATGGTCAGTTGGAGATGGTGAAATGTAAAACATATAATGAATAATAGTATACAATCGTTCTCAAATGGTGGATGATGCGGGTGCCTAGATCATTGCGGATGCTGTCCATAGTGATCGATACGAGCCTGCGTGAGCTGAATGAGCCAGCCGTGTACAGTATGAGCCGCAATCCTCGTCTCTGCATCCCACAGCGAGCTATGAAGGGTGCCAATCCCCCAAGTGGCAAGCTACAAAGTGGCCCCCCAACCACTTAGAATTGGGTTATAACCCCTGTAACTGGTAGTTGTACTTGATCTAAAGAAGCAGACTGGTTGGCAAAGTAAAAACAATGAAAACGCACGATCAAATGATAGTCGCACTTCACACTTGAAGCCTCGGAGCACGGGCTCTAGCACAAGTGGCCAATACTTCTTGTCTCGCCCATCCAACGAGGAACAAGCTGGGTGACCACACATCCATTGTTGAGACACAATTTAATAACCTTTTTCTTCCGTTCAGCCATTATGAACCATGAATATCCCATGCTTAACCTCTGGACCTCTTAGCCTTACAAGCGCCCAAAGGCACGGCACTGTCGGGGCAGTGTCAGGCTCACCCTTTTCCATCTGTGATACGAGAGGCACGGTGACGTTGGGTGGAAACTTGCAGCGTGGCCCATGGCTTGGAATTTGATCAGGTGCTCCTCGCATCCGTTGGATGCAAGCATACCGATTTGTGATCAACTCCCTGGCCATGCTGAATGTGCTAAAGCTGGATTCAAGAGACTCGGAGTCTCCAGAAACCCGAAAGGAACCCTCCCCCATTTCATTCATTAGGTGAGAGGGTAAATCTTAGGTGTCTTATTCACGGTGGAGTTGATGGTTTTCAGCTTCACCTTTGGGGAGAGGGTGCTGGCTTTGGGGGGGGTGCTGGAGGGGGGCAAAAATGCCATGTGCCAAAACACAGCCCTCCAGCTTCACAGTGTGCTCATGACTGACCACGGCCTTCTGCCAAGAGCAGCCTTCGAGCATGTCTGAGTTTGAACAGGGCACAGCCATGAAGTTATCCAGAGAAAACCAATGAAAACAGCTTACATGGCGGCGAGCATTCAAACTTGTATCAGGACATGCGAGCCCTGAAGGAATTGAATTCATGCGTGTGTCAAACTGGAGAAGCATAAATATTGAGCCGATACCCTCTCAAACTGCAGTGTAGCGCGTGCCCTGACTACTGTGCAAAATGTGCAAGTGAGCCCGGCCGACTTGAGATGGGCCGCTGACCCATTGACGTGAAATTTGGAACCATTGCAAACCGCAAAAACAGTGTCAGCCTTTCGTTAATGCTTCAATTTAAAGAATCAATGATGGACCACAACATAGTTCTCGGGTCGTCGAACTTGATTGACCCTGCGACGGGCGCACTGCTTTTACAGCAGCAAAATCAGCATCATTTCTATTGATCAAACCATACGATCAATAATCTAATAATGAAATAGTGCAGCTCGGGAAACCATACCATATTTCCGCAGAAATTTCAGCAATCCATTGCATCAATGGTCCCAAGTTTCGATTTCCGAATTGCCATTGGGCAAAAAGATGTTACTAGAGTGGCCATCATGGTAGGCTATTGACGGTTTGGCTGCGAAAAAGTCACGGCCAAAGCATGTCAAAGCTTGCCAAAGCATCCTCCCCAACTTCGTTCATCAGGTGAGAGGGTAAATCTTAGGTGTCTTATTCACGGTGGAGTTGATGGTTTTCAGCTTCACCTTTGGGGAGAGGGTGCTGGCTTTGGGGGGGGTGCTGGAGGGGGGCAAAAATGCCATGTGCCAAAACACAGCCCTCCAGCTTCACAGTGTGCTCATGACTGACCACGGCCTTCTGCCAAGAGCAGCCTTCGAGCATGTCTGAGTTTGAACAGGGCACAGCCATGAAGTTATCCAGAGAAAACCAATGAAAACAGCTTACATGGCGGCGAGCATTCAAACTTGTATCAGGACATGCGAGCCCTGAAGGAATTGAATTCATGCGTGTGTCAAACTGGAGAAGCATAAATATTGAGCCGATACCCTCTCAAACTGCAGTGTAGCGCGTGCCCTGACTACTGTGCAAAATGTGCAAGTGAGCCCGGCCGACTTGAGATGGGCCGCTGACCCATTGACGTGAAATTTGGAACCATTGCAAACCGCAAAAACAGTGTCAGCCTTTCGTTAATGCTTCAATTTAAAGAATCAATGATGGACCACAACATAGTTCTCGGGTCGTCGAACTTGATTGACCCTGCGACGGGCGCACTGCTTTTACAGCAGCAAAATCAGCATCATTTCTATTGATCAAACCATACGATCGATAATCTAATAATGAAATAGTGCAGCTCGGGAAACCATACCATATTTCCGCAGAAATTTCAGCAATCCATTGCATCAATGGTCCCAAGTTTCGATTTCCGAATTGGGCGATGAGGTGTGACTAGTCATTCGTGTCATCATGGAAAGCTATTCATGGCTTGGCTCCGATGATGCCACAAACAAAGCAACTGCTGGACGCCAGCAATCCTCCGCCTAAAGTTAATTAAACTGACTCATTAGTCGGCTTACATGCCATGAAGGGCAGCACAGGACACAGGGTGACATTGGGTTCATGTCATGGTGAGTTGTGCGGTGTAGCTTGTTGTATCCTCTGCGTCCTGCGTGAACCCCGGGTTGGTGTCGGATATTTCTTGCGGCCAAAGGACTTTACCATTGAAAAAACCCCTGACACTCGCACATGCAAAAAACTTTCAACGGTGTCTGCTGGCGACATCATGAACATCCCGGATAAGGGACAAGCACTTGCTGTGTTTGGAATGTCCATTCATGATGTCGAGAATTGCCGGCATTACATTGCCCTCAAGGTGAGACTTTCTCACATGGCATACACTGTTTGGCCCTAAAACTGATACGAACATTGTGCCAACACACCAACTTACCAAAGATGTATTGGCATATTGCACGGTGACATGTGGCATGTCATGTGAACATGGATCTCGCCCGACAGGCGGCATCTCTTCTGGCATGATGACGGTCATGGAATCTTATTGTATTCAAATGTATCCCGCACATTCAAATTGTGTACAATGCGTACTGGTTGATGGTTTCAACCCCTATGAAAAATGTCAGTGAACCAGTGAACCAGTCAATCATTTGGGAATACTAGGGGGTACAAGAAAAGTGTTTGAAACAACCAGCCAAAAAATTGTGTACAACGCATAGGGCCTACTGGGACCTGGTTGTGCTTAGGGATTTGTTTGCTTTCGCCCGGTCAGGTGATTTTTTCATTAAATTCCTGAGGCCCATGATCCAAGCACAAACCTCATGATCCTGCGACACTGCGGCAGGAACTCCACAGGCCTGCCGCCAATTGGTCTTATTTCATCAATCTCAATGGTCCATCCTGAAGATGGCTGGGCGGATGGTGCACCTAGGTGATACCAACCCCCTCTTCGTGCCAGATCAGGTGCAACTCGTTGATCCCACGACTCACTGCTGTGCATCCACTTGGTCTCCACTCGACTCCGCTGGCGCAGTGCTGGACTGCTTCACCTCCTGGGCATCGCCCTTGGTCTTCACCTCACCATCCTGGTCACCATCCTGGTGCTCCGCAGGACCGCCTCGATGTTCACCACCCTGCTGTGGCTGTTGGCGCAGCGGTCCATGGCGCAATGGTCGGAGAGCTTCGCCTGGAGTCTCCACCACGAAGTCTCCGAAGCGTTCTAAGAGCCTCGAGGAAGGAATCTCCAAGCCGAGAGCGTGGACTAGGCTCAGTTCTGACATTTCCCAACTTGCGCTTGGTGAGAGTCAGCAATCTTGAGCTGAAAACTGCTGGGGGCTGAAGAAGATGGTGAAAATGATGTTCAATGCCGATCCCGATTCTCGTTGAATTTGTGCCATCTTCTGCACCGCTTCAGGCTTTTGAAAGGAACTGTGTGTCGCAAGCCTTAGATTGGATTCATTTCTGTGTGATTGCGTGCAAAAACCCTGTTTGAAGCCAACTACATGTTTACCAACGCCTGCCAAGTGATGCCCCTGCCAGCTCTACATGTTCGCCCAGGAATCTTCCTAGCTCCGAATCCCAGCCTCTGTCTTCTTCGGCCGCCCCCGTCCACGGGGTGCAGAAGGGGTTACACCTGGTGGTCTGGGTCTGGACACAGTGCTGGTGATCTGCGACGTTTTGGGGTCACAAAGCAATAGGGGATGGCTCATGGTTATGGGCCTCCCAAAATGCAAATCAAACATGCTCTGGTTGATAGGGAGGCAACCGGCCAAGAGCGGGCATTCCTTCAATGAGACAACCCATTTGTTTGCAATGGCCTATGCGACCACAACTGGCATTTGCCGTTGGCATGTATATACGCAATCAAAAACCATATGTTGGTGCTTGTGTTTTAAGGAAAAGCACACACACATATTTCTGTGCATGTGTAATGTAATGTGTATTAATGTGTGTGTGTGTGTCCTCTTCCTGCTCATCACCACCACCGTCGTCATCATCATCATCACCATCATCATAATCGTCACCATCATAGTTCGAACACCGTTTTGGGATAAACATCAACCGCTGCGCTATTGAGAGCTGGAAAAGAAAGGAACGTCCCTTCTTCCAGGACAGCAATTCATCCTTGCGAAACTGCACACCACGAAACCCAACACTTTCGAGGTGATTCATTTCCAACTGGTTGGTGGTTTCGACCCGAGTGAAACATACCAGCTACTCAACCTACCATTCCCAATTCTGGGGATAAACAAAAATCAAACCACCAGCCGGGTTTTTTTTGGTGGGGAAAAAAGAATTTTCAAGTTCAGACTCTCTCATTCTTGTGGCCAGCAAACGCAACTTGAGCAATTCTGAGATTGTATTGCCGTGTTCCCCTGGCGGAGATTTCCAGCATGAACCAGCCGAGTCAAGATTTTTTTTAAACACGTCAACAACTCACAAGTAACCACTCCAATCAACCACAATCAACCTGAGCTGAATGCCCAAAGCATAATCGACTGCAGGGTGCCGTTGGCAGTGCCTCACTGGGCTTGTTGAATGCCTGACACAAATCCCCTGTTCCTGGGGATCTGAGTGTCCCAACTCTCAGGGCCGGAGCTGGAACTGGCGACGCGACAGCAACTCGCAGATCTCACGAAGCATTTAGAAATCTAAGTTCTCCGAATTGACTTTTGGAAGTTGAGATCTTCAAGATCTTCTGTTTTTTTCGCTTTAGAAACTGATCTTCTGCATTTCTTCAACTTTCAAAAGCCAGTTTGAAGAAGTCCTCCACAATTTTACGAGGGATTTCAGCGTTTCAGGCTTGCAGGGCCTAGGGTTTTTGAGGATTTTTAGTTTCAGGGCTTAGCATGGCTTAGGGATGTTTGGGGTCTTTAACGTCTTGGGTTTAGCTCATAATCAAACCCGCGCAGGATTTGAGAATAGGCGCCTTGCTAACCATGGCGAGCCATATACTTTCTGCGTCACAAATCTCTGAAACCAGGACAGCTTACCGACTTAGGACAGCCCAGTTTCATATAGTGTTTGATTTCTTGTTTCAAGCCAATACTTTCTAGGACAGCCTTATGCCATGCAACCAGGAAGAACAACCACTAGTCGCAATAGATAGCCCCCATCCAGCCTCTGCTTGGAAAATCCGGGGCCCCCATGGGTCCCCACCCGATCCTGTCGGCCTGTTAGCTCCCCACAGTTTCCCACAGTTTCCTACCCTCAGCAGATTTGAAACACCTTCCCTCTGGTAACGTACCATTCATAGTATATGTGGTTTCCCTCAGTTTCGCTATGAAATATTGTGGTGTTGCATTTTCAGGTTTCCGCATTGGTTGCCGTATGATTTCGTTGCATCCTCTGTGAACCATTGGCCATCATTGCCATCATTAGTGCAATCATTAGCATCAAATAACACTCATCGTGATTTGTGTTTTTGCCATCATTCTTCTGCCATCGTCAAGCATCATGAACCAACCAATATTTACCTGTTCTTTGCCCATAGCCGTTACTAGCTGGGCCAGGATCAACAAACTAACTTAACCTGCCAATATCTCCCAACAAAGGCTTGCCCCAGAGATTCCCAGTGGCTCGCCTTGCCATCATGCGGCCAGCAGCAGCACGCCGGTCACATGTGTGCGCGAAGTTTCGCGCAGCAAGCGCAGCGCAAAGGAAATCGTGGATGGCGAATTGGGTTAAAGTTGGCTTGTGACTTGTGCCCTTCATTGGAAAACAAAATGACATCGGCTCGCAAATCTGAATCTTCTGGGACTCTTTTGGGAGTCTTCGATGGCAAGTAATGGACCATCTCTGGGAGCATGAGCTGATTGTGCAGTCTCATGGAACATAAGCTGATTCTCAGGGCGGTGTGCATGTAGCCAAGTACCCCACAAGCAAAATCTACTGCACAATGGCTCAACACCCCACCCCCGCAAAATACCCACCAGGAACATCCAGGAACACAGAATGAGCCCGGTACATCATGGAAAATCACCCCAACTCTCTGTACTGAGATTGGTCTGGGATTCCTGCCATGATATCAAGTTAGAGGCCCTCTGCAATGATCACTCAGCTAAGCGTTTCTTTGATGGCTTAGTGTCTAAGAAGTTGCGACTCCATCACATCAAGCCTTAGCCCGTCCAACTGTACCTTGACCTTACATGTAATTAAGACATGCTTTGGTTGAACGCTACATCCATCTCAAGCCTGCATCTTATGTATCGCATCATCCCGGCTCAACACCATTTTGAGTCAAACCCAACTTGGATGCAGGTTGGGGCGCCCAACCCAGGGATACCCAGGGCAGCACGCGTGGAAACAACAGCACTGCGCATGTAATATATGATGGATATACCCTATGTAGTAGCAAAAGCACGCTGGCACAAGGTGGCAAAACGCACAGCCCATCGCCAAACAAAGTTGGTGCATGCTAGGCATGGTGAGAACGCGTTGGCGATTAGAAACTGGATGGTTTCACATGCTTCACATTCAATGTGTAGCGCGCCCGCAACTCACCATGAAAGCTAATTATGGATTATGGTTGCGCGAACAGAGGTAGTGCATATAGCCACAATCGTTTCTCTACGTAGGCAGGTCCTAGTCAAACCCAAGGATTATGCAAGCCATGTTTGAAAATACAGGTCCAGTGAATTGACGGGTCCCTATGTCGGTATGAAACCAACCAATTTCTGACCTATGCCACCAAGCCAGAACTGAGGGCGTCGCCCCCTCCGGCTGCCTCTCCTCCTGAAGTTTGGTTATGTCCTGCTTCAGGGCCTTAGTGGCGTGCGTGCTGAACTTGTGGCGTGGCATTGGTAACCATTTGTGTCGACCAGGTGAAGCCGGTGCAGGTAGTGAAAATCACATCTTTGGTAATATATATATATATATATATATATGACCAGCAAGAAGCAACAAATGATGGCAACTCGTGTTTTTGACGTCATCCGAGCCACTGGTGTTTGGTGAGAGCTCATTACCAACAACAAACCGGCGACCACACATGGCATAAACAACCCATGTTCACTCAGGAAATGCTGATGTTTAGAGGAAAAGTCAGCAGGAGTCAGGTCCAGACAGAATTTGCCTTTGCTTCCTCGTCAGCACTTTTGAGCTTTGTCCTAGGCAGGATTTGTGGTGCTACGAAGGGTTTCTGTACCAAAGAGGGTCACGATTGGCTGACTTTTCACAAGTTCCTTCCTATCCTTCCTGGTATTCCTGCCTGTGCGCGTGAGAAACACCAAACATAATAATGAAGATCCTGAAGGCAGTACAGCATGGGATCGGACTATTTAAAGATCTACTCCAACCAATCGATCTTGTGAATCTCAAACGATCTCACTCAACCAACCCCAACTTATAGGAAAACGCCATTCAGAATTGGCTCTCTGCACCTCAGTGCCTCTTCTGAACTCTTGCTGACGTCCAAGTCCTGACTCGCAGGTGAACAAGCAGCACGAATTGGGTAATGACATGCCATATCATACCCCTTTGGGTAAGGGTTGGAACCAATGACGGACCATTTTTTTAGCTAAGAAACGTTAACACATGGGTCCACTCGCAAAACGCTCTCTAAATTATAGTAAACCAGAGAATCAGCAAAAGGCGCCCGTCTAAGAAATGGTAATACAGTAATACATGGCTCCTCACCTTAGAGTGGTTGCAGTCTAAAAAATGGATACTCATCGACTCGTAGGTCCTATGTTGGGGATGCATTTTCTAGCACGTGCACATGTCAAGGTTTTACCAACCCATGATCCGAATTATTTAGACACACTGACTTCGAATAATAGAACCTGAGAGCTACCATTTCTTAGAGAACAACACTTGAACCATGCTACGCATCCTTGGCTACCATTACTTAGAGAACAACGTGTGATAACATGTGAACCACGGCCGCGCGTACCCTTTCTGCCTTAGAATCATTTTGCTTTGGGAAAAATATCGAGATTTTATTTCTTTAGTGCGCTAACTTCTACTCATTTAAAATGGAATTTACTCAGTCATGTCTGGAATCTTGCATTTTAGTGTGGCACTTTTGGTTTGTGCAAGTCATCTTGCATTGTTATTGTCACACTTGTAGTTTGTCTGTGTGTGTCATCTTGCATTGTTAGTGGCACTTTTGATTTATGTTCCGCATCTGGCATTGTTAGTGTTTACGTCCTGCATCTTGCATTGTTAGTGCAAAGGTTTCGTTTGCGTTTACATCTGGCATCTTGCATTATTGGTGTCACACTTTTGGTATTTGAGATCAGGTATTGTTATTGTCACACTTGTAGTTTACATCTCGCAGTCTGCATTGCTAGTGTCACATTTTTGGTTTGTATATGGTATCTTGCATTGTTAGTGTCACGCTTTCGGTTTGTGCCTGTCATCTTACATTGTTAGTGTTACACGTTTGATTCATGTTTGTTGTCTTGCATTGCTAGTGTCACACTTTTGGTTTGTGCCTGATATCTTGCATTGTCAGTGTCACACTTCTGGTTTAGGTATGTCATCTTTGCATTGTTAGTGTGGTACTTTTGATTTCTGTTTGGCATCTTGTTTTGTTAGTGTCACACTGTTGGTTTATGTATGGTATCTTGCATTTTTAGTGTCACACTTTTGGTGTGTGCATGTAATTTTGCATTGGTATTGTCACACTTGTAGTTTATGTATGTCGTCTTGCATTGTTAGTGTGACACTTTCGATTTACGTTTTGCATCTGGCATTGTTAGTGTCACGCTTTTGGTTCATGTCTTGCAGCTTGCATTATTAGTGTCGCACTTTTGCTTCATATCTGGCATCTTGTCTTTGGAATCCTCTTCTTGGGGCACAGGGCACAGGTGCTTGACACAGCATGCTGACAGCTATCTGCAGACATGATTTTCCTGAGACAATGTATCAGGGCCCTTTTGGGCTAGTCCCGTGGACCCTTTGTTCCGCTTGTGCCAAGTTCCTCTTCGTGGCTCAGCCGCTGCTACACGCGCCGCATCGGAAGGGTCAAAGACATTGTACAGTAGCAGTTGGTTTATGGATGGCATCTTGCATCGTTATTGTCACATTTGTAGTTTACGTCCGGCAGCCTGCATTGTTAGCGTCACACCTTTGTTAGTGTCATACTTTGGTTGTGTATGTCATCTTGTCATACTTTGGTTGTGTATGTCATCTTGCAGCAGTGTGCGCCCCCATCACCACGAGGACATGAAGAACGCCTCTAAACAATGGCGGTACTTGGATCACAGGTTGTGCACCCAAATCGTACTTCATCACAAGTTAGGCATCTAAAAAATGCTGACACATACGTGAAGATGTTCATAACAACCTCCTCTAAACAATGATGATGCATGGGTCAAAAATATGTGTCATATACCTCGTAATTTCTTTAAACAATGGTAATACATGGGTGTCTCTAAAGAATAGTAAACATGGCTTACCCTCTCCAAACCCGCATAATGCACACACAAGGCACCAAATCTACAAGAAAAAATGGTCTTCGCAGCACATGTGTATAGCCATTTGGTAGGGTTTATTCAAAGGGGTATGCCATATCCATATACGTAGTCGCATCCCAACGCTTGATGAATCTAAACCTCTCCGGAGTTGTCCTCTCGAAGTTTTATGAAGTTTTCATCTAAATCTATATCGATGCCTGAAAGCTTCGGCCATTTTCCGAAAAAGTGGAGATACACGTACTCCAAACATCTCCAAACTGCCCTTGCCGCTTCAAGCCTGTGATTAGCCACAACATTTGTTCAGGCAGAATGGCTCCCTTCACCAACCAATGGTGCAGTTTTCGGCTGTTGCCTGGGCAAGTCGTACTCATATAGATGGGCCGACCGAGTCTACCGCACTATGGGCTCCCATGGTCTGAGTTGGTAGGCTGTTCTGCTGAGGTTGCTTGGCGGCTTGGCCCCATCCAAAACAGCCGTGTAGCCGTGATAAAACCAAACCATTTCGAAAGAAATGGGTGGCAAAGCACCAACCGCTGAACGTTTGACCCACAATCATTTTATGTTCCTGAATAGTGATCAATGGCTAAGATCCCATCACTGAGCTGTCCCCCAAAGGTTGATAACTACCAGTTGCTTAGGCCACTCCTGATAGCTCCGTGGCTCCCCGTTCAAGGGGCCAAAATGGAATAGCCCTAGCTCCTGGTGTCGATCCCTCCCAAACACCAGCCAGCTAAGACCCCAACACTTAGTTGTTCTCCAAAAAGGTTGGTAAATAACATTTAGCTTTACCTAGGTGAACAAAGATTAGATACACATTTGAGAAACAAACAAAAAAACAAAGAAACAAAGAAACAAAGAAACAAACAAACAAAGAAACAAAGAAACAAAGGACAAAAAAAAAAAACAAGCAAAGAAACAAAGAAACAAACGGACGGACGGACGGACGGACGAACGAACGAACCAACGAACGAACGAACAAACAAACTAACAAACACACAAACGAACAAACGAACGAACGAACAAACAAACTAGCAAACACACAAACGAACAAAGTAACTAACTAACTAACTAACTAACTAGCTAGCTAGCTAGCTAACTAACCAAACAAACAAACAAACAAACAAACAAACAAACAAACAAACAAACAAACAAACAAACCAATATATTTGAAAAAGAAAGCGTATATATGTAAATATATCTAAAAGGGAAACAAAAAAATGAAACAATGTATATTATAAAAATATATACAACATGTGTATATCTATAAAATATACTAATATGGTAGCTGAGACCCCCAAAAAAATGCTAAACAATCTGCCTGAACCACCCACAGGCCCTGCGGACCCTTGACGGGCCTCCTGCAGTCGTTTCAGCTGAGCCCTGGTTTGGAGGACGGGGATGGGCCGTGAAGGAAATCGCCAAGCCCCTTGTTCTCAACATAGGCTCACACACACACACAAATAAGTGGATAGAGATGAAGCTATATGTTTGTGATTGTGGATGCACGCATGGATGTATGTGTTCGTATATACGCATGGATGCATATGTGTATGCACGTATGTTTGTTAACTGAATGATGATCTGATATTACACTATTTGGACACGTCGCCATATATGGATATCACCGACCGGAACAAGTAACCACATGAAATGGGATGAATGCCCACAAAAACGAATAATGAAACAGTTCAGTAGTCAGCATCCTCATCACCTCCTGTCTCTAGATGTGAAACGAGACGGACCCAATTGGATTGTGGCATGCGCATGCATGCGCCCTAATGTTAACCTTGAAATAATAATCCCCGTCGCAATAAAGTACGCCAAAATCCCGTTTTGCACTAATAATACCCCCTAAATAAAGTACGCCCAAAATTTTTGGGAGACCAAATTTGCTGGAACAATATCTTGAACCCTGTCCAATATTTATTCAAAACATATTTTACAATCAAACACTTCATTTAGCAATACTAAGCTCATGATCCAAATGTTGGATCGCTGAAAAAAATTCAGCCCTCAATTGATCAATTCTTAATTTAAAACCCTATCCGGAAATTAAAAAAATCAATCTCACAAAGGGGGTAGCCTTGAAGCACGAGATCCTCTAAATAAAATGTTTGTTTTTACCCCGCTAAATAAAGTATCTTCATCTGAAGGTCTCAAATTTTTCAAAGAATATTTTACAATCAAACACTTCATTTAGCAATACTAAACTCATGATCCAGATGTTGGATCGCTGAAAAAAATCTCAGCCCTCAATTGATCAATTCCTAATTTAGAACCCTATCCGGAAATTAAAAAAATCAATCTCACAAAGGGGGTAGCCTTGAAGCACGAGATCCTCTAAATAAAATGTTTGTTTTTACCCCCCCAAATAAAGTATCTTCATCTGAAGGTCTCAAATTTTTCAAAGTATATTTTACAATCAAACACTTCATTTAGCAATACTAAACTCATGATCCAGATGTTGGATCGCTGAAAAAAATCTCAGCCCTCAATTGATCAAGTCCTAATTTAAAACCCTATCCGGAAATTAAAAAAATCAATCTCACAAAGGGGGTAGCCTTGAAGCACGAGATCCTCTAAATAAAATGTTTGTTTTTCCCCCGCTAAATGAAGTATCTTCATCTGAAGGTCTCAAATTTTTCAAAGTATATTTTACAATCAAACATTTCATTTAGCAATACTAAACTCATGATCCAGATGTTGGATCGCTAAAAAAAATCTCAGCCCCCACTTGGTCAATTCCTAATTTAAAACCAGATCCGGAAATTAAGAAAATCAATCTCACAAAGGGGGTAGCCTTGAAGCACGAGATCCTCTTGATAAAATGTTTGTTTTTACCTTCCTAAAAAAAGTATCTTCATCTGAGGGTCTCAAATTTACATTTTTTTCAAATTATATTTTACAATTCGGCAACTCTGTTAGCAATACTAAACTCATGATCCAGATGTTGGATCGCTGAAAAAAAAATTCAGCCCTCAATTGATCAATTCCAAATTTAAAAACCCTATCCGGAAATTAAAAAAATCAATCTCACAAAGGGGGTAGCCTTGAAGCACGAGATCCTCTAAATAAAATGTTTGTTTTTACCCCCCCAAATAAAGTATCTTCATCTGAAGGTCTCAAATTTTTCAAAGTATATTTTGCAATCAAACACTTCATTTAGCAATACTAAACTCATGATCCAGATGTTGGATCGCTGAAAAAAAAATTCAGCCCTCAATTGATCAATTCCAAATTTAAAAACCCTATCCGGAAATTAAAAAAATCAATCTCACAAAGGGGGTAGCCTTGAAGCACGAGATCCTCTAAATAAAATGTTTGTTTTTACCCCCCCAAATAAAGTATCTTCATCTGAAGGTCTCAAATTTTTCAAAGTATATTTTGCAATCAAACACTTCATTTAGCAATACTAAACTCATGATCCAGATGTTGGATCGCTGAAAAAAAAATTCAGCCCTCAATTGATCAATTCCAAATTTAAAAACCCTATCCGGAAATTAAAAAAATCAATCTCACAAAGGGGGTAGCCTTGAAGCACGAGATCCTCTAAATAAAATGTTTGTTTTTACCCCCCCAAATAAAGTATCTTCATCTGAAGGTCTCAAATTTTTCAAAGTATATTTTGCAATCAAACACTTCATTTAGCAATACTAAACTCATGATCCAGAACCTATCTGTGCCTACGGAAGTTGACTTGAAACCAATAATTCTATGAACGCCTTAGGCAAGCCGTGCCCATGGGAATTGCTATAAAGTGATGATTGCATGAGCGCTTAAACGAAGCTGTGCCTATGGGAATTGCTGTAAAGTGATGGTTCTGTGAATGCCTGAATCAAGCTGCGCTGATGGGTTTTGCCGCAGGATGGTGAATCTGTGAATGCTTGAATCAAGCTATGCCTATGGGAAGAGCTATGCAATGATGATTTTATGAATGCTGGAATCAAGCTGCGCCTGCGGCATTTGCAATGGGATGATGGTTCTTTGAATGCCTAAATCAAGCTGTGCCTATGGGATTTGCTTTCAACCCAATGATTTCATGAACCAAACCTAGGCTAGGCTATTTTCAATTAAAACACCGTCCCAAGAACCAGCTAGCATCTGAAAATTGAAAATTGTTTTAAGGCTTGGAACTATTGCTTTCTTAGAAAGAAGCATCCCTACAGCTAGGCTAGACAATTTCCAGCCAGAAAAATTCCTTTGTTACCCCACTAATTAGAATCATCACGCCATGAAGAAAGCAGAGGCAAAAAAACTCATTGCCCTTCTTTTTCCAGCTTGATGCGTATAAAATTTCCTCCCCCGGGATTCGAACCCCAGACCTCCTGCTCAGAGGACTACGCCTCTAACCACTGAGCTAGAGAGGCTGTGCTTGTAGGGTGCAGGAGAGGCGTGCTCACACACAGCCTTCAAATTTGAATGGGCGCAGCAAAACAAAGACGGACAAAAATGAAACCTGTTTTTTTCCTCCTAGTCTTCTTTCCCCTTCTCTTCTCCCCTCCCCGCCTCTCCGCCGGGAGGATGGTAGGGTGAAAAATAAAACGAAAATTGTTTTCCCTGCTGGTGGTTTCTTGCCTGAAACTGTCTAGCCTAGATTTAGGGCAGCCCCTTCCTAGGGAAGCAATGGATCTAAGCTTGAACATGAGCTTTCAACTTTAGATGCTAGCTGGTTTATGGGTGGCCAGTTTCTCGGCTGAAAATGGTCTAGCCTAGCTTTAGGGGAGCCCATTCCTAGGGAAGCAGCAGATCCAAGCTTGAAAATGAATTTGCAACTTCAAATGCAAGCTGCCTTATGGATGGCCAGTTTCTTGGCTGAACGTGCTCTAGCCTAGCTTTAGGGCAGCCCCTTCCTAGGGAAGCAATTGATCTAAGCCAGAAAATGAATTCTCAACTTCAAACGCGAGCTGAAAAAACAATGATTTTTTAAAGAAAATCTCAAAAAAAAACAATTCTCAGTTTTTCTTTGCTTTTAAGTAGCCTTAAACATTAGCCAATTCATTTAGCAATACTAAATTCATGATCCACATGTTGAAGACTTCTGGTTTTAATTAGCCTTAACAATTAGCCAATTCATTTAGCAATACTAAATTCATGATCCACATGTTGAAGACTTCTGCTTTCAATGAGCTTTAACAATTAGCCAATTCATTTAGCAATACTAAATTCATGATCCACATGTTGAAGACTTCTGGTTTTAATTAACCTTAACAATTAGCCAATTCATTTAGCAATGTTCAATTCGTGATCATATGTTAAAGAGTTCTGGTTTTAATTAGCTTTAACAATTAGCCAATTCATTTAGCAATACTAAAATCATTATCTTATGTTGAAGAGTTCTGGTTCTAATTAGCCTTAACAATTAGCCAATTCATATAGCAATACTAATTCATGATCCCAATGTCGAAGAGTTCTGGTTTTTAATTATCTTTAACAATTAGCCAATTCATTTAGCAATAGTAAAATCTTTTCTGGATTTCCTGCCAATTGGATTTCTTATTCGTCAATTTAAAACAATCGGATCCCGCTAAATAATCTCAAAGTAAGGTTATTTAGGGTGATGAGAAAGAAGGGGGGGGAGGGGTTTATTATTTCAAGGTTGACATTACTTCATGAAGTAGGCGACCTCACCCGACAGAGTTCAACACTTTTGCATGTCTTGATGCAGCAGCTTTGGAGGATGCTCCCAGTGGATGACATTGCAATCCGTGAAAACGCTGATGTCATCTTTGGATACTCACAGCGCACCTTTTGACCGTCAACCTTTATGCTTCGGCTGGCTCATGACTTGATAACCTAAAAAACCCAATGGCCCACACCCAAGCACACAACGGACACAGCGGAAAACATGCCATGCTACAGCCATCATGTGTGTGTGTGAAACCTTTTGGGCTGACATTGGTACATATGCGACGTGGTAGTAAGATACAATCCCTTATTTATAACCATTATCGGCTTTTGTTAACCATTATCAAAGCCATTATCACCTATTATTAACCATTAACTAATGTAGCAAGCATCTGTTATTTCCTGTTGCATTGTCCCGAAAACTGGGCTCTCACGTTTGCCTCAGTTCATCTTCCAGCTGGCGGAGTTTCTCTGTTTCCTCGCTGCCATGTCAAGGTGCCCGGAGAACGGGGGTGTTGGAGCTGGTGGTGGCGGGGACAACTTGTTGGGAGGAAGGTCTCTTTTTAATGACGGGACCTGAGGAACAAACCTCCGGGAAGCTATTTCAATCCGATAAATTCCCGTGGACATGACACCACATGAAGAAAGGACCAAAAATTGTTGTAGCGGGTAGGGATGAGACTATGCTCACGTTAGGCAACCATGTGTTAATAATTACTAGTAATATGTAATGCAATGTGTTACCATTACCATGGTTACCATATGTCAAACATATTTCAAACCACCACGCAAAAAAACGAACAGCGATGCTGGGATCCTCCAGCCTTGAAGCAAAGCTTCTTTCGGCTTCGAACTTCCTACCCAGCTCTCAGCACGATTGCAGCTGGGGGCCCCTGGCATCTTTGGCGTCTCCCTCGGAAGCTTCAGCATTTGGGCGCAGGGCAAAGTGTGCAAGGTGAACTGAAGGTGTTTCAGGATGACAGGCGGGCGTTTCCAAGCTGTAGGTTGTGAAGTACACCTTGAAAGTTGGATGTGTAATGATGTGTTACCATCCTGGAGCAAATGGAATTCACATCAGACGAGCCTCTGTAGGAAACTGATCGAAATTCCACATATTGAGCAATCACTTGGCATTACCTAGGCAAAGTTATGGTTTTTCCATGTCCCACATTTATCGTTCAACTTGCTGATCATGCACCCAACATCACGTGCAATGCGACTGGTCATCAATCATCCGCAAGAATTCCCAAAAGGAGCAATGGTTTTTTGGCCAATTTGACCCCTGAGTGGTTGACCAAAGTTGGGTCCTTTGTCTCGGCAGCCTCCACTTTCGCCCTTGTCGCAATGGGCACGTGGTGCGCAAAAGTCAAACGGAAGCTGGAACAAAATATCAAGTGAGTATGGGTCCAAATGGTTAACCCCCAATGTGGCCATCTACAATGGACAATTATCATCAACCAATGGTTCTGGGGGTACCCAATTTTGACCCACAACCTGGTGGATGACCTTGAGATTTGGTCGGTCAACTGAACCCCATGGAGCAGCAAACCCTTGTTACCTGGCATCCTGTCCGGCTTATGCCGGCGCTGCTTATGCGCTCCAGGCTCTCGTTGTTTCACTTGTGCGGGGGCAAGTCAAATCAAGTCTATCATGGCTCCTTGCTTGGGTTTTTGTTGACGCTGCTCAATTAAGCTTGTGCAAGAACATGGCTGGCACATGACAAGTGAGCTCACCAGGCCGTAGACTTGGTGATGTCTGTGGCATGATCCTCTCAACGTTACTGTGGGTCCAAAGCTTTCAGGCCTCTTTGCTGGGCCAAATCCAAACCAACCACTGATCATGGCAAGCATTTCTATATAAGAACCATAAGTTGTTTGGCTAACCCCTCCTTGACCACCACTGGATCTTCGTTGAACCTTGCCGTCAGCGCGATTGCACAGCCTTAGTTGGCTTTCCTCGTCTTTGCTGGCCCGTAGCTCCTGTGCTGATCTGTGCTGTGGCCTCTTATGGGAACACCTGGTGCCGCTAGGCCGGCTGAAGGACGCACAGCTCAAAACGCACAGCTATCATGGGCACCGATGAAATTACTACAGTCTCCCCGGCAAATGGGTCTCCAATACGATCCGGGGATACAAAAAGGATCCATCATGGATTGCCCATGGCATGTTGCCGTGATGCATGACAGAAGGTTCTGGAAGCCGTCACTGTGACCAATATAAGCACTGTTTCATGTGGCTGTGGGTCAATAATCCGCACCGCTAGTCAACATCCCCCAAGTAACCAAACTTCTCTTTGTTTGGGATGTCGATCTGTCCATGCATCATTCAATGTAGGATGGTTGATTCTATTCGAACAGACCAGCTCCTCCTTCACTTGCACCAGCTCTTTCTGCAAGGTGTCTGCCAAAGCTGTCTGCTCAGCCTTGGCATCGGCTATGAGCAGCTCCTCAATGAGCTTTGTTGGGCTAAGGCTGAGCCTATTGCTGCATTGCTATGCATTGCTTGGCATTGCATAGCATTGCTATTTCGCAAAGTTGAAGCATGTTGATGGTCAAATCAAAATCTACACTGCAAACCTTGGTTTTGACCACAAAGTATCCGGTTGTCCCACTGGTTTTCTTCACCATGTCTGGCTAAACGCATTTCCAAGAAGATTTCTCTACCATGTAACTCAGGGTGAGCCAAAGTATCACCGTTGATGCCATGCACGGCTCTTGATTCAAAACTCCCGTGTCACCGAATCATTCCCATCACTCCAGCCCAGCGCTCGCGGCCAACTAACAGTTACTTAATGAGATAGTGAGCGTTGTCTACTGGGTATCTGGCCATTCTCAGTCAGTGCCAACCATCAATCAACCTTCAACCAACCAGATTGATCATCATTTTAATTCCCATGGACTACGCAGATCCGCTGAAATCAAGGCTGATTCCAACCCACCATCTGCCCGCCAAAGTGTCAACAAATGAACACCTGTGCACTGCTGGCCAGGCCCCGCCCAACTGGTTCGCACCCTTGGTTGCCCCTGTTTGTTGGGGAGGTCTTACCGCACGCTCTATGGCTGATTCACAATGAAGACAACAACTTGATGAATACCTGTCATTTACATCAACAAGGTTGAATGATGGCAAACGGCGGATGATGGTGAATGATGTTGAGTTCCCTTCGGCTTCTTTGCACACTGACCCAGCAGCGCAGCTGCAAGGAAGTTTTTTGGTAACATTTGGCCTGTCCCTTTTGGGACCATCACGGGCACACAGGGACCTTCCATAAAGGAAGCTCTGTGTCCTCTTCCTTCGCCTTCCGTAGCCTTTGACACTCAACAGGTTGGTGGGTTGAGCACCTGTTGTAGCTCATGGGCCACTTGGGAGTTGACCATGCTGACGATCATGAGGGATGGTCTAATTCGGCATAAACCCAACAACCAATCAAGAACGATCTGGCGGCTGAAAGCCTTTCAACATCTGGAACTCATTCCACGAGATTTCTCCACCATCATCGTCGTCAATAAAGCCTTGCAGCCGCAAATGCAGCAAGTGCTGCAGCCATGAGGTCAAGAAACAATTTCTTTGGCATGAGTCATGATGCTTTTGAAACATATGGCCAGAGCTTAGGGGGCAAAAGTGTGAAAGCGGCAGATCCAACACGCTGACGAATCAGTGATAATTACAATGAGCATTGAATCTTTTGAAATCCTGGAACACATCGATAAACGACTGCAACAAACATACATGATATAGTAGGTCATAGAAGGGTATGTAACAAGAAAAAAAGTTGTCTACCAAATTATAGATACCCGGCCGGCAACAATGCCACAAATCCATCTTCACACCTGAAAAGCTTTACGTTTGCTCGATGCCCAGCAGCTAAAAATGGGCCCAGATGGGCCAAAGTAGCCCACCTTGTCCAAAGCGCCCTCCCACTCATCCCGCTCAATGCTTCCCCCGCCATCCTCATCCAAAGCTCTCCACAGCTTCCTGACACTGACTTCATCGGAAACTCATGATGATTCATTCTGGTTTGTCTGAAAGTGGTGGTACCTGACAAACCCATGTACTTGGTACGGCAAATAGGGGAGGTGTTGTGTAGTTCTGGTGTTGACTTTACCTCGGATGTTTGTCAACTGAACGACACCCTCATTTTTTTAGCCAAGTTTCAACGTTCGACTAACAAACTGCTGAGGTTGCGCTGTCCCAACCTTCTAAGCCACACGCCTACTCCCAAACAGATGTGCTTAGCCAATCGAACGGTGAGAATCAGCAGGTGATACTTTCCTTTACGCTCAGCGGTGCTGCATACCCAACAGCTTTGCAAGATCATGGTCCGTCCGTTTCGCAAACGGGATGTTGCTTCCAATAGCTGGGGTTACCTGTGTGACAAATGTGCCGCGACATGATCTGAGTGGAGCTGTGGAAAGTGCAGCGCAGGGGAAAGGTGTGGGCTGGGTGTAATTTGTGTAATTCAATGGTTGAGTGGGCCACGCACCGTCACACACCCCCTGAAAACAACGACAGCTACACGGAAAGGATAGCCAACAGACTACACCAACCCATCAACCACAAACAACTACATAACCAACTGATCCAGTCATGAATCATTGCCAGCTACCAACATGAACCAATAATTCACAACAAAGCGCACAATGTACTCACGACTGAGATTCTTCAAGGGATCTTTCCCGAAGGTTCGCGAAGCCCAGTCCATGAATTCAAAGATGGAGAACTCCACTTCTGCCCAGAAAGTGTCCAGGGTCAAGAACCTGAATCCAAGGGGGGTCCCCTCACACTAAGCGACCCACTTATAAGTTGAGGCGGGAGGGGGGTAGGACTTCCATAGATGACCCTGGTTAGTGAATGGTTAGTTTTATCTGGCAACCGTGGCAAGTTCATAATGGATTTAGAAATCATGGCTATTGCAGTAACGGTCATGGAATGGTGAGTTCATGGATGTTTGTGGTTGATCCGAGTATAGCTAGTGGTTAATTCATGGTTGAAGAGATTAGCTGAGCACAGTTGAATTCTCGGTGCTATGCATTGATAAATCTAGCTATGACTGGTTCTTGATGAATCTACCAGATTGGTTGATTCTTACTCCCAGCTATCATGAAACAAATATATAGTAGCGCATTCGGCAACCCTGAGGGTCCTCCCTGCAGATCACCAGTTGATGACAGCGTGCTGATCCCACTAGATAATAGAGATCTGGTAGCAAAACCGAGCACGGTATAGGCTTTAAGATGTTGAATGGTTTGCACCAAGAATTGATACATGCAAATGTGTTCACTACGCCATGCATGTGAACGTTCATAATCGAAAAGCTGCCAAACAGCCATCTTGCCTTGTTGGCCATTCTGTTCATGACTGGCTGGCAATGTTTCAATGTAAGGGTGCAAGGTTGGATTCTGGTGACCATAGCAACATACAAAGAATATACAAACATGCATTTTGAATGCATGGGAATGTGGCAGTGGGTCAAACCCCTGTACCCCTGGTTCCCCTATCATTATAACCATTGTTTTCCACCATTATCTCGTGATTATTATCCCCCATGATTGTTGGTTAAAGCCTTGACCCATGGGCATGTGAACCCACACCCTACCCTTACGGCCCCCTTCCATGCGTTCAGCCCAGACGCTCATCTTTGGACACCTGTCCTTCTCCACTGGGATCCAAAAATCGAAAGACCGCCGTCCAGCGCTGCTTCTCGTCCTTTCCTGGGGAAGACGCGCGGCTGGCGCTGGCAGGCCTGGAGCCTCATGGACGAAAACCTGCGGTTTCAATCGTGGATTTTCCATCGCTAGTTCATTCAGGTTCTTGAAGAGACCTTGGCACCAGTCATATCGTGGGTGGGGTGCAGGATATTCAATGAGACTACCCTTAAGAGTGGGCGTGTGGGGGGTTCTCTCCCGCTTCCTGGGCAGCTCGCCATATAACTGCCCCCTGGAAAGGTTTCGAATATCCAGAATCGTCCAGACAGGACCCCAACATTGTGCAGGTGGAAGCCCCGTGATAGGTTGGCCGCAACCATGCTAGGTGCTGCATGTTTGATCGATTTTCAGGTGGAAGCTGGTAGATGTGTCGCCAATCCTAGGACAAAGCATTACCCGACGTTGAATTTCTGGTGGGTAGTGGCATGTTTGGTCCATAGGCACATCACACCATGACCCTCTTTTGGTGATGCCATGATCTAAAAATGCGATCAAGATTGGTGCGGAAGCCAGGATCCTCATACCACCACAAAATATCACGATTCAATAATTTCCTGGCTTGCATGCCTAAGAAAGCAATAGAGAGGAGGAGGAGCAGGCCATGGAGAACAGGTCATGGAGACATTTCCAAATCCTTGTTCTGACCATGGGGTGGGGGAAAAATCCAACTTGGCGTAGCCTTAGCAGGCATAACCAGTGTGGTTCACTCCCTGCGGTCCAGTTTCCTTTGAACTTCTTGCACTTCAGCTGTCTGGGGAGAGCGGACTTCACAGATGTACTTCTGAGAGGTTTTGAGTTGGATCACGATCCCTCACCGATAGCTAGACCACGATGCTCCCTAGCTCCCTCTTTAAAGGCCCTTTAAAGGGCCATCTGGGTACCCCTGGCATCCCAACCAAACAGCCAATCCCATGGAGACATGTGGCAACCAAATTCGCCCCGCACCTCATGCCCTCCTCAAACTCGCGCAGGCCCAGCACACCATTACCGTCTGGACCATCAAAGGCTTCAAAGGCCTTGTGGGTGTCTTTGAACTTGGCTCTCCTGGGTGGTGTGCCAACATGTGCCAACCTCCCTGGTGGAAACATCATCGAAACAACACCGAATCACATCCCAGAGTACATCCTGGTTGCAGCATAGGATATCATCTGACAAGCAATGCAGCTGCCACCGTTTTGGTACGTTCGCTCACGTCTCCTGGGTGATAGGAGGATGATTACATCAGTTAGTAGGATACATGTTACTGACGAGAACTCTTCACTGGCAGCATCCCAGCTATTGGCAACCTGTGGCCACTTTACTGACCTTGAAGTCTGTTTCATGGGCTCCCAACAGAATCCCGACCTTTGGACCTATGACAGTGCTGGGGCAGCAATGACTAGTTGTGCCAGGTCTCATCCAAAACAAAAACTCCAGAACATCTTCTGGTGCCTCATTGGCTGCAGCCCACCAGGTCACCTTTTCTTCCACCACATCCACCTTCCACTTGCCATACTGAGATAGCAAGGACTTCCGCAAAGCAAACTTCCGGTCTTGCGGCGAGCATTTGTACGTGAAATGGAAGGTCCCTTCCTTGGGCATTCCTTACAGCAGCGCAGCACCATGAACGGTCGACCTTCAATTCTCTAGCCATGCGCCTACGCCAAAACCTTGGGCTCCCCCTGCTCAAACTGCCTTTCGTTGGAGGTGGTTTTACTGGTTCGTGGTTGAACCCCCCTGTAATGAAGAATGGTAGTCAACCGGCCAACTACATCCAACTACGAGCATTGGATAATACATTTATATAGGAAAATGCAAACATGTCAATCAAGCCACCAACCAGGAGTTGTTTAACCAGTATTGGTGCTTGTCACCCCCTATTTATTAACCACTATGAAGTAATGGTTTATACATTTATACCTGTAGAAACCACCAGCCAGTCCTAGATTGATCAGCTACACCAGCAGGGGCCTGGCATTGCTGAAATCTTGAGGTGAAATCTTTGCACATCTTCATCCCCATGCCATGGCTGAGACCCCGCAGCTTGGAAATGATCCAACTCCCACTCCACCAAGTTGCTGGAAAACGTGTCCCAACTGCGAGGGACGCCCTGCTCCAGCTTGTCAATGGTACCATCCGGAAGGGTGTAGCGGAAGTTCGCAATGTTGTCTCTCTTCTCGGCATTGGCCAGATTGAAAAATACATTGGCAGCCAGCCGTTGGTCATACTTGGCGAAGTCAAAATCATAGGTGACCTGACACTGGGAAGCAGTTTCCCACACAAGATGATTTCTTCCAGGGTAGTGGAAAAACATGGAAAAACATGGAACAAATAACGATTCTATGGAATCCATGCTGGCCTCCTGGATATAGAAGAAAAGCTTAAGTATCTGATGACAGCTGTTCTCAACACATCTCAGTACAACAGGCTGTCGCGGTTGTGAATGAACCCTGCATTTGAGGGCACATTCGCTGTGGTAACAGCCTATATAGACTGGTCACAAAAATGGCAAAACAATGGTTGTTGACAGGGTGAAGCCCTGAGACCTTCCCAGCTGAGGCAACCTGCGGAACTATTCACAAGCGGCTTGGGGTACGAAGCTGGCCGCGCGCGCAGGAAATTCATGGCGTTTCCCCATTCCACCAGGGCAGCTCCCAAAGATGTATATCTTGACGAGGTTTTTGAGGTGGAATCTTGTAGCCTGTACTTTTGGATACTTTTGATCCCAAAGTCAAAAGACCCTGCAGTAGCCTACACCGGCCGTGCAATATGTTGCGATCTCACGCACAACGCCACTACAAATTTCGGGATGATCTGTGTTTTATCTAGCCAAGCTAGACCTGACTGACACAGTTTGTTGCTCCCCCCTTATTAGGGTGGGATATGTGCCGAAGTGCGGTGACCACAGCCCCAGGTTGATAATTGCAAGATCAACAATATAGGAAAAAGATCTGCTAATTCAAAACCCCTCGAGGAGCGCTAAGCAAACTTGCAAAAAAGTGTTTCTGACTATGAAGTCTACCCACCAGTACCGCGGAACAGAGACAAACCTGGAACGTGCGGACATATTGTAATTTCGCACTGCGCATGTTGTAGCAATTCTCCTTAAGCCGTGTGTTTTGGCTTGGCTATGTCGTAAACTTCTTGGGGCCTTGGAACCAGGTGGGTTTCCAACTGTGTGTGCAAGTGAGCGGCTTGTTCTGGCTGAATGTACGCGAAAAAGGTGCAATACCCCAGTCTCCTGAGCGCAAATCAGAAGCCAAACTGCCAAGACAACATGCACAACTGATCGCATACCTAAAATCACCCACCACACTTCAACATATTCGAAGAGAGAGGAAATTTCCTTTGCGCAGGGCTCCAACTTATGAAGAAACGGCAACCAGTGTTTTTCAGCAACCAAGTTGCGCATTGGCTTTCAAATTGCTAGCAAGTCTCGCACGGAGCTTGTCAAGTTCAGACTGCTCTTCATACCGAACGCGGAAGATCTTCTCATTGTGGATGTCCTTGGGTTAATGGCGGATGTGGATGCCGCTCTTGCGACCGAAGCCCTGGCACCCAAAATCAAATTCTCATTTGGTCATGACTCCAGCATGCTGGTGAACACCCCATGATTAGTCTATGCCGGACAACCGGACAATGAGAGGGTAAGCTATCTTGAGCCATTCCATTCAACCCATAATGCCACTCAGTAAGAAAAGAACGCTGCAACTCCAAAACTCAGCACCTGGATTCCCTGCACACCACCACCCTGGCCCCACTGTCGGGGCACAATGATGCGGAAGAAAGTGGTGATCAGAGCCTCCTCTCTCAGCTCGGAATACTGGTAGACACCCAGCAGCTGTCGCATCTGCATACTCGTCAGGTTCAAATGGTGTGCCTTGGTGACCGTCACCGGGTGGTCCATGGCGGTTCATGCGTTAAGATGTGCGAAATCTCCAAGAATCAGTTGGCTGGAAGTTGGTGTACCATTCAATCAAATTGAGGCTAGCTTCCTGGTGAAGCATAAGCATCTGGGGCGTGAAGCTTTGCTGAATAGCCCTTCATATAGTGGACAAACATTGCCCGAATCAAGAAACTTGAATAGTTCACGTGGATTCACAGGGCCCGTTCACCATACCCCTCATAGGACTGGACATGACTGGACATTGTGCGTCAACCACCATGATGTTTTTCATGTAAAGCACCTGCACAAGTTTAAGCCCGTTCATGGTAGCAATTATCAACTATGCCCATGTCCAGGACCCTGTGACGGCCCAGGGACCAGGTTTCGAGTAACCTTGATCTGGGTCGTGCCGTCACATTCGGCTTGCTGGAGAATGATCATGAAGCGCTTGAAGGTCGCATCATCCAACACCTAAATGCTGACAAATGAGGGCAGGAATCCAAGAGAATCCAAGGTTTTCAGCCCATCACCCAAACCGATGATCCCTTTGGAGAGATTCCCATAACAAGTCATTTGGTGGGTTGCTTAGTCTTGCCTTTGCTTCGTATGCATGTACAAGCTATATCCACCGATCTACTTATATTTCAATATATCTATATATCTACCTCTCCATCTCCTTCTAAGTATGTCTAGTCTATATATCTAATCATATGTACATGCTAAATCCCACAATTCATTGATTCATTGATTCATCCCTCACTGGGATGTGGGGGATAAACCCACTTCCAACTTGGGCGTTACTGCAATGATCCTATGTACATCACCAGCTGCGGCAACAAACAATCATTGGTTTACATCCCCGCTTCTCTGCGTACACACGGCGAAATCAGTTCAGCGTTGTTGATATATCTTGTCGAACAAAATATTTCCACACGTTTAGTACTCTCAGCTTCTTCTCTGCTGTCACACGGCAAAATTTCTAAATATGATATCTACATAAACTGACATACTTAAACATATATTTTGTCACACTCAAACATATTGATGTCTTTCTCACTTGAGACACTTCAACCATGGCAAGGCTACTTGCCGCCAGGATCTCCCTCAGTGCCAGCGGCACCCCATCACCAAGGGGCCGCCCCCTGGCAGTCAGGCCGTTGGTTGGTGACATAGTCCAGCTCCAGGATCTCCTTCTCCGGTATCACCTGCAAGGGCGGTCCTGGTTGGTCCTGGTTGGTGGTTCAGTGATAGCTATTTTGCGGGGTAAAACTTGAGGGTTGAATGGATATAATTTGTCATCAGTTGCATGGTTAGTTACACAAAGGCTAACTGGACCATGGTTCATTAGTGGTTGGTAAAAATGAGTGGTAAGCAATGGTGAAAACCCGCCGAAACAATAGCGTGGCTGCTCAAAAAGCACATTTCACTGTTTTCTCCAAACGAAAACGCGCATCTCTTCAGCCGCTGACCCATTGATCGAAGCTCTGTAGTCCAGTGTGCGGCCCCAGCAAGGGCTCCTGCGCATACCTACCTCAGCTGTGGCAGGTTGGAGTCCCAAATTGAGTCCCAAATTCCTCTTCTGATTAAGCATCAGGGGGGCACCGTAGGACATGACGCAGTTGAAAACCCAAACAAACCTGCACCACTAGGGATGGAAGAATGCCCGTATCGTGAACAATGGTGCAAATCAAATATCAGCTGCCAGATTTCTTCGACAGGATGATCCCTCATTCCCATAAAATATCAAATTGTTCATGCAAGCAATATGTGGCAACCATGGCAGCAACAGCTCCATCCGAAGTCTAGCAAGATTGCCACCCTATCCTGAAAGGATTGGAAGCTTGGAAGCGTCAGCAACACATGCAGCATCTTGACATGCTGTACACCGCACCAGGCCGCCGCACTGCTTTCTACATTGTAAATGATGGCAACCCTACATGTTGAAAATGCTGAGTCTGTCCAGTTAGTTGCAAGCTTTGCGGGTCCCGTGTCGAACTGTATGCAGGCGCAATCATGCAACGAAAGAAAATACCTCTTGTTCTTTCCTGCATCTATCTTCTTGGCGGTTTTCCGGCACCATGAACTCTAATTGATTCGAAAGCACATGCAGCTCAAATCAAGGGAAAGTTTTGCTCTCGCAAAGGCACGAAGAAGTACTTGCCACATCTCTCCATCGCCCTCCCAGAGGTTCAGCTAAGGCTTGCCACATCTATATAAAGTGTTTTTTTCCCTTTCCCACTCGGCGACTTTCTGGCAGTCTCCGCCCAGGAGCAATTCCGAACACATGAGAAATCCTCAGCACAGGAAGAGCTTCACTTAGTTTGTGACTGCTCCACCCCCTCTGGGTCAGGGGGTCCAAGCCATGGCACCTCATTGTTCACATCACAAAAATGACGGAATAGTCCTCTTCGTGGGGATGTGAACTGCTTTCCCAGACTTGGGGTGATTGGTACGAGTATTGACCCATACCCATTTTGTGAGCCTTTAGCAGCTTAGGTGAACAAACAATGTCAATTTCCCATTGACAATTACTACCCCATGATGAACCATTGCTAATCATTGCAATCATTCTTAAACCATTTAGTTGGCCGCAAACCATGAACTATATATATATATATATACATCACCGGATCTCCCATTCACCCGTTCATAGCCATCATTTGTCATCTTAGCATTGTTATATAGCCGGTTGCCACAACATTGTTTGCATCATTTTATTTTCATGTTTGATTAATGTTGGTTTCTGATTAGTGTAACCCCCCTAAAGTAATGAAAATAGATGAAACCAACAGGTAGATACTAATCAGAACCCAACATTAATCACCACTCATGAAGTAGCCATTATTGAACCGTTTCACATGATGAGACTAGATTCGTTACCTTGGTTCCCGGCCATCATTGATCATACACGTGATGATTCAACATGACTCAATCAAATTAAATCTATTACATATGACTAGTATGACTAGCTTTGACTGACCCAAATTTACAGTAATCTCCTGAAACCTCACCCGCTAAGCCTTCCTTGCCCATGGTTGCCTTGCGCTTCGCGCCCAGCGTCCCCGTTCTCCGAGATGTCGATGAGTTGCTTGCGCTTGGCGAGGCCCGACTCCCAGCGGTCCAGCAGCGCCAGGGCTTGGGCCACGTAGGCCGAAGCCGTGTTGCTGAGGTCCAACTTGTAATGCCCCGTGGGGCTCTGCGGGTTGAACAGCATGTACCTCAGCGGGTGATACCATTCCCATGGATGAACACCATACAAGCTGCAGGTGATTGGCTTTCTAATCCGATGACCGCGGGTGATACCTCAGTGGGTGTCTTTTTTGTGTTTAAATGCATGGTTTCAGAATAGTGGGGAATGAAGATGGTTGATCGTGGTTAGAGCAGCAACAGCAACAAAAAGAACAGCAAGATAAAACAAGAAGCTCAAGAAGCTGACATCAGCAGTGGGAAACCGCTGTGCTACCTTAGTCCTGCTTGATTTGTGGTGAGCTTCTGAGGGAGTTCATAACGGCTACATGCATTTTCTCCACAGGCTTGCTTCCCTTGCAAAACAATCAGAAATTGCAAAGCCAGGAAAGAGGCACTCTTTGCACAAAGTCAGCATCTTGATAAACTCACTCACATTCTCCACCTTTCGCATGGCCATGTTCATTGAAAACTTCCCACCAACCTTGGTTCGCCCCGGCTTCGGCCGAAAACAAACCGCTGGCTCAAAACCACTGTGGGGTCTCAGTTGGAGGCAGTTTGTTTTTCATCCCCTTCTCAGGCTTAGATAGCGGGGCTAATGGCGAGCAAAGGCCACCAAAGACGGATTGAAGTCAGCAATGATTAGATTTGAATGGATTTATTGCATATGCTTCTCTCAACCGTAGTGCTTCCACAAGACTTTGAGATGGCATCTCAAATGGCCCTGTCTCCACAAGCGAAATGACATGAGATGGCCTCTCCACAGACAATGAGATGGCCTCTCAACAGTGCTTCTTCAGCCAACCACAGCCATTTGTGCTTCGCGTTGTTGGTCCCTCATCCACTGAAGCGACAAGGGCTCTGCTATCGAGCAGCAAGGGTCGGCAGCAGCCGTGCCACCGTGGTTCCCACCATGGCCCTGCTGGAGAGCTGTCGCAGATGTGTAGCAGTAAAGACCTGAGCGAGCTGGGCACAGAGTGGTGGCCCCCGGCGAGTTTAGGTCATAACTAGGGTAACTACCAGTATACTATAGATATAACCCTATAGGCTTGGTTTATGTACCTGACCTTAATTTAGGTCTAACTAGTTAGGGTGGATATAAGCACTGTATACTATACTATACTTGGGGAGTTAATAAGCCAACTGATCACCAGGGGGGTTTCACTCTGCAACGAGGACACCCAGAGTGACATCCACGCATGCCTGCTGTGAAAACGGTTGAAGAAATGTCCTTCAGACGGGGGTGTTCTTGGATGTGCAGGTGGGGCTAGAGCCATGGTTATAAGCCTTCTAAGGGCAGTTGATCATTGACCAATTGATTACTAAATCGATAAAACACCAAAATAGCTTATAACCCCTAAACCCATGGGAATTGGGACAACTTACTAAGTCGGGTTGCACATCCAAGTATGCAAACCACTGGATTTGTCCACCTTGCATGCGCCAAGGTGGCAATTCTCAGGTCCGAGGCGCGAAATCCCGTCCCAGAGCTGATAGCATGGCCAACTGCTCCTGACAAAGCAATACAAAAGCGAGCTGGGTCAAGCAGTTGACCAACAAGATAGGTGGTTAATGGTTGCTACTAGGGGATCATAACCAGCAATAGTAGGGGATATACCAAGGATAATATACCAACTATATGGCTATGGGTCAAAGCAGATAACCAACCATATTAAGCAACATTTTCATAGGGAAAACCATGGTTAATGATGGCTTACCATATGGCGAGCTGGGTCAAGCACCTGACCAACCCACGTTCATGGGGGAGAAGTTCATCAACAATTTCATAGGAAACCAATGGTCAATGAAAGGGGAAGCAGGGGGACTAAGGGTGAGCTGACCTGCAGCCATACAAAAACACAAGGGAAACTCTGCAGAACAGCAAGGACCAACTTTGTGGAAAATCACTGAGTGACACAAAGGTCCAGATGCATATGGGGCTAGAAGGACCTGACAAAATAACATCCAACAGCATCAGAATCAGTTCTAGTATGTGTGGAGGGGAGGGTGCCAAATGCAAAAACATCAGCCAATCAAATGATTGAATTCCTCTTGTCTTTCTGAGATCCCAAATGATTGACACCCTATGTACAAGGAAAAAATCATCTCCTTGGTAGGGTATCAAGCTGGAAATCCATTTGGTGCACAAAAGTGGAGATGCTTCAAATCATCTCAGCATGATCATGGCTCAGGTAAGCACATGTAAGTGCCTGTGGATCATGCAAGGGCATGCATGTCCAAAACCAACATCAGTGCCCAGGTGCAGCTGCATAAAACATAATCAATATATAGATTAACATGTTGAGGCTTATACCTTTGAACATATACACCTATACAACTGCAAAACCTTATAAAGATAAAAAAGAAAATAAGAATATAAATAAATAAAGAAATAAATACATAAATAGAAATATATAATATATAAATATATATATATATATAGAGAAAAAATAAATACATATGCAGTGTCAAGTAAAAATATAGTAATATAATTCTGCATGCACATCTATGCATTTGCGCGCACAAGCATGTACCTATAGGATTGGTCAATGAACTAAAATGTACTGCATGTGCTGAGCATCTGTACACGCATGCGTGCAAACAAATGTTCGTCTCTTTCCGTCTGTCTAGGTCTGCGTGAATCTTGTTTTCGACACATTACTTACTGCATCCTCTGTCATCGTGCGCCTGTGCAAATGTAAATTTGTTTTATCGGCTCAAACAGGTATGAGCACATAGGTGCAGAAATTTCCGGTGCCTACGCGAAGACAGATACATCAATGTTGACAATGTGCATCTCAAAAAGATCTCAAAAGAAATATGCAAATTCACAATATATTCGAAGGTGTCAGCGAACGCGTCATGCAAGTGAATAAAAGCGTGTTTTTTTTAAACAAAGTACACAACACCAAAAGTAAACAACCTAACACTGCAACTAATTGACCGATATATCAGGTGCACTAAGGTGCGTGTGAACTAGCGCCACCTCCACAACTCTCCTGCTCATGACCCTCCAACCGTCTCCACTGAGCCAACAGCGGAATGAGCTTTCGAAAATGCGGCGTGAAGCGCATCACTTCGTTGTACCTCTGGAGGCAAGGATTGGTTTCAACGAAGCAACGTGGACAGGCTGGGGTCAACCGTATTACCGAGGACCTGGAGGGAGGACCCACTGTTTTAAGACAGGGCCACTGCTCATTGAGGTGTGCACTTCATGGTGGATGGAATTTAGACCGTCTCTATATCTATCTCTACTTTTTTTACCGGGGCATTTCAGAGGATCGGCCCTACCACAGCACCTGCAACAAAACATGCAGGCATGAGTCTTTAACTCTACTTGCAAAGAATAATGACCTGATTGACCACAATGGAAGCAAGAACTCGGCAATACTTTGCCGTGCTTTGAACTGCATGAGTTTGACAAACTGCATGCGTGCATGTCAAACAAAAACTCTGTACATGTTTCCTTTTAATACCGAGCTAGTTCTGCAAGACCTGCAGGTCCCCAAGTTAAATCCACTTCTGTTCCGCCGAGCCTGGACAAGACTTCACCAAAGTTGTCCTCTGCCACTCCTTTCACTGCTCTTTGGATGGCTTTCTCAATGCTGAAACTCAAATCCAATCCTTAAAAGCCGTGGGGCAGCCCTCTATGGCTCACAGCTTTGACCGGACAAAGGTTCCCGAAGCTGGCACCAAAAATGTATGAATTGGAACACTAGTAGGCCCAGCAACTGCATTCAAAGGAAACATGTTAATAAAACCCAGAACAGCAACACACACAGGCAGCAAGAAATACAACTCTGTTCTGCAACTATAGGCGGTAATTCCTTCCCCCTAAGATTGTCACCTTCAAGAAATCGCGAATTTGGAGGGGAGGGCCATTCACATTAATTCGGGCCTCCCAGCATTTGGTGTTTCATCATTTTAGGAGAAATGGGTTATTGATAGAAAACCTCAAAGCCGGTTGGAGGTTCTAAGCCATCTCATAAATATTGGCCAATCAACAACCCGTTTCTATTTGTGAAACAAATGCAATACTAACCACCGAGAGAATATAACCATAGTATATATTTAATCAATGATATAACCACAGTATATGGATACGCGGTATATACATTCAATCAACATTTCCATCAATCCGTCTCTAATACCACCACCTGGAAAGTTCTATACATTGAAATGGCTACCGACGTCTTACTGTAAATCCATCTCTGCTTTTCCCTTGCGCCAAGAGGCGTCCCGCACTCGGCACCGGCCAGACGCCAGTGGGACCGGTCTGCCCTGGCAGGTTGAAGGAGCCAGAGTCGTAAGAGCAATCGTAGCAGGTGTCGCAAGGCTTCAGCTGCAAGTTCTGGCCAACTTTGTACCTCAGCCGCCACTCTAGGTGGTCCAAACTGAGGGTCCCGTAGTTCTTTACTTTCGTGGGATCGGCTCAGCTTCTGCCCATGAAGCGGACCCCGGTGGTTCTCTCCCCAAGTCAGTTGTGGCCTGCCTTGTGGCCATGACGATTTGCGTATGCATGCCAGGGCACAAAATACGCAACAAAGAGCGATGGTATGGACGGTCCAGATGCAAAGAATAGCTGCCACCGGGATCTGTGTAAGTGAATACCTTCCAGCTCCGGTCAAGGTTTCAACACGTTGTGGAGGTTGTTGTCTCCACAGTTCCAGCAACGAGTACGGCTGTGGGTGCAAGACGATTTAGCAGCATGCGTCCAAACATTGATTCATTTGGGGGAGGTCCGATCTGGAATCACTTCTTGTGCTGGACTTGTTGCTTTGTTCTCTTTGTGAATGCCAAAGCCAAATAGAAATGAACAATGCCATGGCTGCTCAACCATGTTGCCTGCAACCACCGACCCAGGTTTCGGCAGGTAGCCTGCAAAAACTACAGGATGAGGGTCCTTATCATATCTTAGTTGGTGGTTTCAATCCCCATGAAAAATATTAGCCAACAGTCAGCCAATCGTTTGTTAATCAATGAAAAAAGGAAAACATGTTTAAAACCACCAGCCAATATCTTATCTTATCTGATTGGTGGTTTCAACCCCTTTGAAAAATATCAGTCAACCAACCAATTTTTAATCATTAAGAGAAATCCATCCCTAGGGAAAATAAAAAATAGTCAGCCAACAATCCCTAGTGAAAATAAAACATGTCAATCAAACCACCAGCCAGGTAGTCGTTTAACCCCTATGGTTGCTTATTATCCCCTATGATTCACCATCATTCATGGCTGTTATCAACCAGCCATGTGGCTGGTCCCAGGGGAACTATCCCAACAGGACATCCTGTTGGCATCCGCCAACACGGGCGCCTGAATTCCCTCCATGGAGGGCATCAGCTCTCCGGAGAAGGTGTTCTCCATGTCCTGGTCCGCGATGAACGTCACCAAGGTGCAACGGGTGGGGTGCCGTGATGAGGGCTACAGCTGAACTGACCGTTTTTATACCACAACAGGGGCAATAAGTAGCAAAGATCATCAGTTCACAAGATACCAGTAAGATAAGTACCGTAAATCCATCGCAAAATCAAAAAAGAACAGAACCATCAGCCAATCAATTCACAAAGCTACAAAACAGTGATTGATTCAAATCCCCTACTTCGACTAAGTTTAGAATGATTGATGCAGCACTTAATGACGGTCTGTAAAATCTCAAACCGCCATCGCTTAATAACAATCATCCGGTTGCTGGTTACAACCCCCATGAAAAATATCAGTAAACCGACCGATTGTTAATAACTGGTAAGGAAAATAAAATATCTTTGAAACAAGTTCATTGGATTTTGCCAAGGCTCACTGATATTAATTACTGATTCCCCAAATATTTGAAACAAATATATGAAACCAAGGAAAATAAAATATGTCATCTGAACCTACTATTATTAAAAATCACCAGTGGTAAACCATCCACCAGTCATCTGAAGCATTGGATTTCGCCAAGGCTCAATGGTCACCAAGCCCGACTTCTCCCGCGCCAGTAATCGCAGCAAGCTCCGTAAGCCCATGATCCCCAGCGGGTTGTGGGCCACGGTCCTAGGCTCCGAAGCACTGCCAACCGTTGCGACACACACAACCGGCAGTTCCGCAACCAAACATTAAAGTAACTATATAGTAGCTATAGCCAAACATTAAGATGCTATAACATATTTTACTGCTATAGCTGCTATAGCTGCAACATTAACTGCACACATTGGCATTACTTGGTGCGGAAGCACTACCAAACAGTAAAGACTTTATTGCATTTTACTGCTTTAGCTGCTATAGTACTGATTAAGATGGTGACTGTGTAAGTACTATACGTGGGAACCGTGTGCCAGGTACATATTTGAACTAATTGCTAATTCACCATTCGTAATGCAACTGGCATAAGATCACTGCTAGAATATGGTTCATGGATTTGTTTAGCCTGGCACCGAGGGGTATCTCTCTCCATCGCTTTCCTGCAGGTATGTTTTCATGTATTGGGCTCATTGGCTGTGGAATGTAGTTGACGACAATGGTCCGGTAGTGGGGCAGCAGGCGAGCCAGCAGGCGAGCCACACCTTATGGGTGATGCAACTGTTGTAGCTCGCCTGGCAAGAAAGAAGCTGCCTAGTGATGTCAAAGCGGAGCTGGTCTCTGGCTACGAGCCCATACTCAGTTTTTTGCCTGTGCCCTCCCTATGCTCAGTTTAAAGCTTGCGATTTTGGTCCGACTCATGCAGCCTCTTACAAAATTGTTGGAGGGATTCGAATGAGAGCCATGCACAAACTGGCGTCTTTATATACATACCTGGATGCAAAAAAATGCCCGCATAATACCCTTTCTGATTCACCGATTCACAATGATTGACCATAATTCCCGGAAAACCACCAAACACTCCCGCAATACTGATGAACATAACACGCTCTCCAGGTCCTAATATCTCATGTTATACCTGTAGTACTAAACCACCCGGTTTACACTTAAATAGCTTGTAACCACCCCAGTTTACCTCAAATACCTAATGATTCACCACGAAGTATGGGTGTTTATGGATCTATGGAATGCAAAGTTGAGGTAAGAAATGCTGGGGTCCTTAACAGGTCTTACTAAAACTCATTAGCGGTCTTACTTTGAAAGTTGATGTCCCTCCTGGAATCGCTAATCCAAGGGTCAACGTGGTCAAGTTCCTGCTCTGCTCTAAGGCATCTTCGATCACCTTTGCCAAGGAGGGAACCGCAACTCACCAACTCCCAGAGATTCCAGGCACGTTTTGCTCTTGAAACTATGCCTATGCCCAGAGACACTCCAAAACTAAGACATTAAGCACTCAAGTAATGTTGAATTACATGGACGGGTCATTAAGCACTGAATCTTCAAATGACCCGTCCAGTAATTCAACAAAGAGATAGCCACTGAATTGGGATCAAATATTTGGGTGTGTCATTGAGCTCTTTGTCCACCCAAACAACGCAAAATCGTGACAAATGAATCACATCCCCCAATGTCCACCAAGCTCAGCATTCAAAAACGACAGCGATCGAAAAGATAAAATATGATGATATACGATCAAATTGTCATGCCATACAATCAAGGATTGTTCTAAATTGTTTCGTCAAAATGGTGCCATGTTGTGCGTTGGTTGTGGAAAAGTCATGGGATCAACCGAAATCAGAGCTAGGGCAAGACATGCCATCCATGCTATGCCTGCTATGGATTGGACACCCATGTGATTCGTTGCTGATGCGCCACCAGTGCCCCACGGAAGTCGATGCGGTTCATGGCAATGTCCAAACTCTGCAAGGATACCCCGTGGACCTCAGACGACGCAACCATCAGAGAAGCTACGTGGATGATCATCCCATCCAGCAACCTGGGTTACTGACCATGGTTACTACCCTAGCACAGGCGACCCAAGGTATCCAACCACTCCGCAAGTCCCACTTGGTCCTTCAAACACATGATTTGACCCAGCCTCAAGACTCGGAGATCACCTCTGAACGGGGCAGTGAAATGGTGTCATCCGGTGGTCTGCTGGTGCCCTCCTACGTGAATCTCACTCCACTGCTGAGGGCGCTACCTCGTAGCTCCAAATTGCTCCCCCTTTACCACCAGAACGGGATACCCCTCAGCTCCCTCCCAAGCACCAGCTCCTAACCCATGGGCCACCTTTTCGCTCGAGTCCCGAGGCGCCAGCTCCTCGATGAAGTAGACACACGGTGAGATGCTCTGATTCTTCTGCGAGCTCGCTGCGCAGTTCGCCAAGCCCAGCTGCCTGCCGCATGACATCGCGTGGTGATGCATGGTAATGCCTACTTTTCATAGCGGCTGCTGTGAATGATAGACCTGAACCAGTGAACCTGTGGCGGTATCTGCGGGTAAATTCGGTATCAGTTGGTCAGTTGGGCGGACGACCCACAGATACTGATGATCTTTGACATGGCTTTCCACCAGAACTTCACCTGAAACCCCGCAAACCTTAGCCGTGACTGGGCATGTCAGTTGCTGCCGAGGCGCCGTAGATTCTTGTTCTTGGACACTAACTCCCCCAGGAACTTGAGCTCATCTGCTGTGAAGCAATTCCTGAAGTCTCCAAGGTTTGAAAGGCACCAACAACCAGTGACTAATAAGCTGGCTAATGACTCATGATAGTAATGCAGCCATGGTGAGTGATGAATGATTGACTTGTAACCATGCTACTAGCACTGTAGCCCTCATAATCCACCAAAATCATATGGAGTCACACCAACAAAAATATGAATGGTGTGATCAATCAGCTGCCTATGACGGTCAACCATGGTTCATGGGGCATAACCACCAGTAAGTGCAGTTTTCAGCAAATTTGGCGGATGAATCCATGTTGTCTTGTCGGTTTTTTCGACGCAAATCGCAGTAGCATGGAAATCCTGACTGATCTCCATCAGCATCTGGGAATACTAAGCCAGTAATCCCCCAACTGTCCTAAAATTCTTAGTGTCACCGGAGACATCATACGATTTGGAGCTAAACTCATTCATAACCAACCTGCAAGATCACGTCATTTTCCCCGACTTTCCAAGTTGATGTCCGCGTTAGCCGGGCGTTGCGTTGTCTATCCCCACCACCGATGTCTTGACCAACTGGAGCCCAACGACTGGATGCTGCCCGGCTGCCATCCCAGGTCCAGCGTTGAAATGCCCGGTTTGGCTCCACCCAGGAGCCGTTGCAAGCAGCGCTTCACATCCATGGCGCCACGTAGCCCCGAGTTGCTGAGCTTCAGCGTCTGCAGGCCTGAGCGAACATGGCCGGCATCACCGGCTGAGTCATGGAATGTTTCAAGCATCTTGGCTGAGGGAATAAGGATGGATTATATATATATAATATAATCAACTCAAGAATACTCAACCATTTCCTATATCTTGAATATTCAACAATTATCAGCAATATATGGATAAATCAACTCAAGGATATTCAGCCATTTTCTACAGCTATAGTATTCAAAAATAATCAGCAATAACATGGATAATCAGCAATATCGAACAATTTTCTATGTGTAAACCGTCTGGGCCATGGTTGAAGTTAGCTTCCACCGAGTTGCTCCGGTGCTTCTCCACAGCTTCGCAGAAAGGATCCAGCTGTCGCATGGACAAACACACTCCGCTAAGGTCCAAATAGCCTCAGAGGTGGGGCAGCGCTGCTGCTCTGGGTCTGGGAAAATCAGCCAGCGATGGAAAGCGTAAACATGTACAGAGTGGTACCCCGCTGCTTTCAAGCTGGTTTATATAACCCACCTAAACCAAGTTATATCTACACTAGCTGGGAGTTACCCTGGTTATATCTGGTTATAACCTGAGTTGACTAGCTGGGGGGTATACTCCAACACCGTTCCATGAGTCTCTGTCATCAATCTCATTGTCCATGAACCTATTCTATACCGCTGCATTCATCACTCTAACATAAATTGGAATGGTGTTTTGAACATTGGGAGACACACATACATAGCAATAATTTACGCATATGTAAGAATTAATGGATGCACTTAAATAGTGAACACACAGAAATGTATTTGTTTGTTTAAAACATATCTCGCTCACTCACTCTCTATATGGCTGTGGGTCAAAACCCCGTACCCCTGGTTCCCCATCATTCACCTTTGTTTCCTTATCATTAGTGGTTATTAACCCCCATTATTGGCTGATTAATATTGACCCATAGCCATATTACTCTGTTGATCTTGCGAGCAGAAATCCGAAAAACATCCCCAAACAGAAGTGAAAAAACATCCCCCATGCACCTCCATGCTCAGCTGCCACCCTGGGCATCCCTTGGCATCCCTGGGCGCCCCAACGTAACCGGGATCCACCGTCTCCCTGCATCAACTTGACCAGAGCTGCCTGGGCAAGGCAGCTGATGGCGTAGCCCCCCATGGACTGCCATTTGTTAGTGAACATCCTTGTTGGGTGCGCAGGAGATAGGTACAACCATTGCCTGTTAAATTGCGAATCTTGATGAATCTTGGGGGTAGGACGCAGTACAATGGGTAGCCCTCCAGTCATTGATGATGCTTTCCGTCTCCATTTTCTGCGGATGGTTGGTGGCCACCCTTCAAACCCTCCCGGCCTGGGCCATGCGAGACGCATGGGTGCAGTCTTTCAGACTCAATCTCTCCAGTGCCCCCAGGTTTTGAGGAGACAGCAGCACTTCCTGCCAAGGCTCGTGCGAGCGAGGTATGCCACAGTGCTGCATCTGCATCTGTGCACGTATGGTGCTCGGGGGGTGGGGAATTAGAAATGGTTTTGGCACGCAAACTGCACACATGTGGGACCATATATGCATGCTATTTCAAACATATCATACATATCTAATTAACTATTCAATGTACATGTACATGTTTGCATTCAAAGACACAAACACACACAAACACACACACACACACAGCAAGAACATGAACCCGCATGGACAACATGGCAAACTGCTGATACCATTCAGCGGGAGGAATGACAAAAATAAAAAACATGGATTTGAAGATAGCGTCTGAAAGCAAGCACGAATCTGATTCCGCGTGGGAATGTCAGAGACACTGATGTGAAACATTTGGCGTTCGAGATCGATTTCAAGAAACAAATGCATTCTCTCCCTCAACAGGTCCTCGAAAAATCTGCCTTAGTGTCAGGGGTCATGGCTTGTCTGATCGGCGTTTGAAACAGTCTACCGCAACCAATGTCTTCAATATTTTCTAACAGGGTACCCCTGTTGACTCTGCATCTGCATTTCGACGGAAGCAAAAACCAAACCAAAACAACCACAAACACACGCACAGCAGGCATAGCACAATGTGTCGTCTCTAAATGTCTCTTTTGTTTAGAAACGGGCACCCCTGCGCCACCTACGGTAAGCCTTGCTGAGTGAATTCTGGTACTCTTGTCTTCTCGGGTTGGCTCTCTCACCATTGCATGGTGGTGAGTTCCTGCAACCATGAACCTCAAAACCCAGCTGCAAAACACAGCACCATGGCAGAATGGTAGCCACAAAACTGAAACTAACTGGTTGGCCTGACCCTAACGCCATGACCTTAGCAACTCAAAGCCCCAGCCGCATGATCTCAGGAATCATCACTAGCGTCGTCATCACCATCATCACCATCATCATCGTCATCATCGTCATCATCATCATCATCATCGTCATCATCATCATCACCATCATCATCATCATCATCATCACCAATGTCATTCTTATGGCATTTGCTTCCTCAAGACTCTCCTATAAGCCCCCTTCAGCTTGCACATGTTGAAGCATCAGGGCCCATGACCGCTCAACATCGAGCGACCCAGGGCCATATCGGACAGCAACTTTCCACCGCTGAGATTCACCTCAGGCCGGAAGACATCGCTGGGTTACAGTGGCAGGGGGATCTCATGCAAAGTCACTACCAGTTTGGCTGTAACCAATCATAACACCCAACTGATACCTAGGGCAACTACCAGTCAACCCACCTAAGTTGACCTAAGATAACCCAGTTATAACCAGTCAACCCACCTAGTGACCTAAGATAACCATCCCCTGGGTATGTTTACAGCGCCACCAGGGGAGGGGTGCCACCCGCCTCCTCGGCTCCCGTGGACCGGCCCACGGCGCAGAGCGTCAGCAGATCCGAGTCCACCAAGGCCTGGGGCACCGGTCCCACGGTTGGGTGGTCAGCCATGGTGGGTCATCATGGTGGGGCCCCATGTGTTGACCCGATCTGATTTTCATGAGGATCACTACATGGTGCATCATGGTGTTCAATGGTGAATCATGATGTTAACCAATGATTAATCGTGGTTTTCAGGGTGAAGAATGATGCTGACTATATGGTAACGATGTTCCACCAGTATCTAAAATTGTGGAATCGAATGATTTCACCATAAAACGATGTCACGCAAGGTGAATCACGACCTTGAGTGGTGGAATCATATGGTGAAGAATGATGATTGACAAATGTTTACTTGGTTGAGTACCATGGTCTTGTTGGGGGTTTAAACCTGCCGTTTGGGGCTATTAAGCATGTTCACCCATGGTGAATAACGATGATATTAATTATTAAAGTTTTGTGCGGTATTCAACGTCAATTAACATGGATCTCCCATCATGTGATTAAAAACCAGTAATTACATAGGGCATGAATGCCCACGACATGATCCAATACAGCTTCAAGTATACATGCTCCAGATTTAAGGATCCGAGGCTGGGATGAGCAAATGACTAGAAGAATCGATCCCAGTGAGATTGCCGAATGCGTTCCAAGGAAATGATGTTGCTTGCAACTCTCAGGTTCTGAAGGAGTTCCACACATCGAAACTGGCGAAAACATCCCAGCCTTGCCACCGACATCCACCTTCTTGGAGTGACCTGTCACAAAGCTCGTAGGTACAGGCACCACCTGGCGACTGACGTCGCGCGTGTGCTATGGTTTCCAAGCCCATCCACTTCCCCCAGCCTCAATCCCATCACTCTCATCAGCAGCGCAAAACGCCAAGTGTAACGACCCAACTGCAACGCCCACACCAAACCCCCATCATTGCAGTGGAACCGAGGACTTTCATATGAACCAACTCATCGCATGCCATGCCCCACCTGTTCCCTTTGGCAGGCATGGATGTACTGCTTGGTCGGGGAAGCAAATTCTTCACCCAGCTCGTCGCAAATGCCCGAGTCGCTGTAAACAGGCACCACGGCATGCTCCTCAGCAGCTGGTTGGCAGGGGGAGGGTCATTGGCTTCACTCAATCACTTTAGTCTGTGCACACCGTGTAGCTGAAGGAATCGCACAATGCCCACGCCCTGAAAAAAAACGGGAAAGAAGTACTAGGGGCCTGATCTTCTTCCTTCTTGTAGCACATTCCCAATCAAGCAAACTTGCTCCAAGTACCCCACGTGTCTCAATGTTGGCTGGCTTCTTTCTGCAATTATGTGACATTATGTGGCATCCCTTCATCTGGATCTCTCTCACTCTCTCTCTCTCTCTCTCTCTCTGTTTCTCTCTCTAGTCTCTTCCCCTGCTCTTTAGATGCGTGTGCATATGTGATTGATTGTATCTAAATACTTGTTTGCACTTGTTTCGCGCATGCGTGCAAATCCGAGATACATGCCGTAATTAGTTCTAAAGGAACATACACATAGCGCAGAACATTGGTGTCTCAAAGCCAATCTTTAAAAATGTGCCACTGGATAGCAATCACTTTCAACCCTCAATGTCGAAAAATCTGAGTTGTAGCTTGCCTGAGCCACATCCCGCCACCGGTCACTCCTAGGGAAAAAACACGCCTATGACAATGACCAATTTGGCCATCATTCATGCAGCTTCTATCATAGACCCAATTCCATACAGCTTGTGTGCAACACCGGTTCTGGCAGCTCACAGGGCATAGCTGAGCATCGATGGGTGGCAAATGTCCGCTTTTATTGGAGCGTCTGCACACGTTGAATCCAGTGCGACTGCTGGATGTCGTGGCATCTTCATCTGTTGGACATGGCCTAGGTGAGCCATGACCGTAGGCCATTGGGGTAGAGGGCCTTACGGCGGTCGACAACCAACATAGGGTGGTTTGGGCACTGCTCAAGTCCCTGTTTTTAAATATACACCAAGGGCACCACCGAGCTCCTTGCGTCGAGTTGTTCAAAAACTCTCAGGGCAAAAATGGGCAGCGTCTCCAGCAAGGGGGGATCCGCACTCTATATACTTTGACCAGTGCCATAAATCTAGGCCAATCTGATATATGCTGTGGTCATTCCCCATGATGAGGTCTGCATGTGGGTGGTTTCTATAGTCTGTAGCAACTGGTTTGACAAGTCATTTCCTGTGAGCTCTATCTCTTAGTGTGGGTGTGGGTTGAGGCGTATATGGGACTACCATTCCGTGAAGAAAACGATCCTTGGGATGTTCACCTGGCCAGTAGTATCTGGGATGGTATCCCGATATATCCTACCGAATCCTACCACATTTTTTTCCTTCGCGCCAGGACCACGGAAAATACAGTTGCCATGTTCCAAACTGTCCCGAAATCATCCGGCCTCATCTGATTGGTGGTTTCTCTCTTCCCACTGCCCATCCGACTCTCGCCGCGGCAGCTGCATCGAAACTTCCCTATCGACACAGAAAACAACTACTCCCTCGGGACTCTGGAACGTCAGCAAAAAAGGCTCCCAGCAAGTGCTCAAAGAAAAATTAAAAAGTTTACCAAAAGCAATTCCAGATACAGCAAACAACAAACCATGCATGAATCATTACTGGCGAAAACAAAAATGTCAATCAAACCACCAACCAGTCATGTCTCATCGTGTCTCCTTAGTTCCCTGGTTCAAAGAGACTTCAACGGACCACGGAAGACCGCTGGCAGCCCAGTGGCCCGAAGTGCTGTGTGGGGCAATGCTTGGAGCCCAGTGGCTCTGGAGGCCGCCGCACCGCTGGGGGCACCACGGGCAAAAGTGGCGAGCCGCGCTTGCGGGCCATGATGTCCTCCGTCCTGAAGCCAAACGTTCTATAGTTACATAGTCGGTAACCAGGGAACCCCTGGCGGAGGGTTAGCTATATAGGTAAGTGGAAGGGTATTGGTGAGCCAAATTTGCACATGTGAATGTGGGTCCGCATCGAGATCAAGTACAGAAGCATATCTGCACCTCATCTTCGCATGCTAGATTCACAACGATTTGTCGAGATCTCGAATCAACCCCATCCACATTTGGGGCATCCACCGCGTTGCACACACATCTTCATATTGAGCATGTATACACATGTGTAAAAAAATGTGAGCACCCAGGCGCGTTTATGAATGCATATAAGAATGATTTGTTTGGAACACTGTGCACGAGTGCGAGGATTTTTCGGTTCCAACCAACCCTAATGCGCACGTACATCTCCAATCGCATGCATGCCCAAATGTGCAAATGCTGGTAATTAACTACAACCGATCGCAACACGACAATAAGGGGAACCCAAGCTGACCTGTTTCTAAGCAGAACGGCTCGATGACACTCCTACAATCCCAACCTACTTACTTGTTGTGGAAACAATCAAAATCAACATAGATGTTCAAAGTATCCGAGTTCTGGCTAGGTCCATGTACACTTTGATTGTCTTTCAGTCTGGACTCGTTCTTGTCACAATTTTGGATTCACGATGGGCAAATGAAGACCAAAAGAAGCTGCAACAATCAGAACTGGCACCATGGGTCCAAGCCATCCCAGCATGCGATGCCGTCCTGGCAATGGCCATGCGATGCTCTTCCAAGCCAGATTGGTACCACCACATCTTCCG
>VSDK01004929.1:17595-42491 GCA_009767595.1 Symbiodinium kawagutii | reverse complement strand
TTCCGATCCCCAGGCATCAGGCGCATAGAGGTGGGCGGAGTGAAGCGGTCTTGATCCAGTTCAGCCGAGGCGGCCTCCTGGGGTCCCAATGCTTTCCCAAGCGTTGTGGGAGAAACCACAGTGGCCTTCCAATCTATAGGGTCATCTGTTGAGTTGCAACCCCATGGTTAGGAAGTAGGTGGTTTACAAGCCATCTAAATTTACAATTTGTATCTGCTATGACTGCTAGGTAACCCTAGTCATAAGCTGCTAAAACGGGTAGTTATACACCCCACCTGGACACGTCCCACCGAGGCATCTGCTCCTGCAAGGCTTCAGTTGCCATCAGCCCGGGCACCGGTCGCTGCAGGGCCCGTTTAGGCGAGCGCTTTCCGCGGAGCTCAGGGGCAGATTTCACCGTGGACAGGCCACGAGTTGGGGAGGAAACGGTGGAATCCTCAGCGTGAAACGGTGACCAGCAAGGTTCAGTGCATCACCAGCCACCTGGTCGTTTTGGATGTCGTAGAAGTTTCTGCAAGGTGGGCTCCCAACCACTTGCAGGTTGGTCTTGAACTGACTGAAGTAGGGTTTGCTACCAGATAGAGGGGAGTTCAATATCAAGGTTGGTCGCGGTCGCGGCAGTGTCATTGACAAATGATCCAGTGATTTGTTTGTCCATGCACTTTTTCTAGCCGATCTAACATTCTTCGAAAGGATCAACGAACTTCAGAATCGAGAGCACAAACACCATGGACCCACCAGTTTTTTCCACCATGGACTCACCAGTTTTTTCTCACCAAGCTACGTTGCTCGTTGGCTATGACCAACCACCATGAATCACAGTGGACCATTTTCTAATTGTCATGAACCGCGACCAGTACTACAATATCATTGTCATTAACCCTCATCATGATTCATCATTGCCCATTCTGATTCAATCATCACAAATATCAAATGTTTAAACAACCCACATTCAAGAAGTATCATACATAGTTGCATTTTAATCCAGTATGTAGCCCTCATTGAACCAACAAATAGTTGTTGAACCACTCTTGTTGCTCATTATCCCCTACCATAGGCCCTAGTACCCATCATTAACCAGGGTAAAAAACATGTAAAACCGACCAACACCACATTTCAAGCACCCAAACTCCAGCCAGGGCACTGCCAGTTCACTGGGGCGTCCTGGGAGGCGGGATGATACGGGTTGGATCCAGCCGCCGTTGAGAGCCGGCAGATACAGCTCAATCTTCGCCTCAGGTTGCGGAAGTGGAAGGGCTGATCAGTTGGTCCATGGCTGCTGCTCTTAGCGATTTAATTGGCTTGAACGGCTTATAAGCCAATGGCAATAAATGAGAATAGTCCATATTCCATGTATAATGACTAATAGTCCATGGCTAGTAGTCCATGGCTCAATTGGCTAATAATCCATAATAATCCATGGTTAATGATGGCTTAAATGGTGGTTGATTATCCATGATTACCAAACTGATGGCTATTTAATGATAATGATCAAGCAGCACTGACCATAGACAAATTGATTTGTAGGTTACCAACGCTAGTGATCAAGCACGTTGACTGGCCATCACCAACAATGGTGATTGACCAGCAAGGGATGTTAAGCCGGTTAAGCTGGTGAGCAAGGGATGTTAAACTTCTATGGCGATCAAATGGCTTGATGACAAAGGCTAGTCCACCATCGTAGTTTTTATTTGTCCTTTCATGGCGCGTTGACCGCAATAGACTAAATAGCCCGGCACCCTCTTGACCAACCAGTGACCGTGGCAGCAATAAGCTCAAAGATAAATCTGTCAAAAGAAAGGTGCCTGCCAAAGAGTCTGGACCATTTGTTAATAATATTTGGTAATTGCATTTGGGATCATTTGGATTAAAAAAATGTCAATCAAAACACCAACTATAGGAGTTGGTTACTAAGCCCCTGGGACTCGCCTGGGATTGAGTCATGCCTAGTGATGCCTAGCTCTCCTTCACAGCAGCTCGAGTCACCGGTGTGACGGGGCGTGGATCGCCCTTCCGCGTTCCTCGATGGAAGGTCTGCCAGAAGCCATGGATTCGACGCAGCGGTTCGTCGCTGTTGGGATCCACATCCTCGTGCTTGGCCACCTGTAGGAGCACGTTTCGAAAGCAGGGACATGCATGTCTTAAGCGTTAACCAAAGGCTCTGGTAGATGAAAATTGAATATTGGTTGATAATCATTATATATATATATATATATATATATCAGCATGCGCATTTATCAAAATGTTGGTTCTGAATAACACCGTAACTTTGAGTCAGAACGACCTATGGCGATATCAATCAAATGGTGGTTACCATGGACTTTGCACGGCTAAAGTTAATCAATTGATCACTGATCAAGGCTCATGAATGGTAAAGAAATGACCAAGAGATACCAATAGTGGTTCACCTGGATAGATGGAGAATCACCTTAGTTATTTTGCAGGGAAACCTTCAGAAACCATGTATGAACATGAACGGGCAGTTTTCCATTGGCAGGCTAAACTACAGAGGGTGGCCGGATGGATCGTGATAGATCTGGATCTGCTAGATGCTAGAGGCAAGTCAGTCGAAAACATTAGTTTGCTGGTGCCCCCAGTGGAGTACATATCTACCAACGCCGTAAAACACATTGTTCATCCCGAGCAAGGGTTTCTTTCCGCATGATGATGTGACCTGCATGCATGCATCACGTATGTAACAACAAGTGTAGTGCCAGGCAACGTACTATAATGTAATGCATGTACCTATCAACCGAGCTAGGTAGGGGGCACAACCTATTCCTGCCAAAGCATGGCAAAGGCCAACTGGGTCACAGTCATCCACAAGTTGGATCCAGCCTCTACCATGATCATGGAACCTGGATACGCCCCTGGGGATATACATCACCCAGAATCCCAGAATATGATTACAATCTGGGTTGTAGCCTCTGTAACCACGGTTGATAACAACATACTCACCGGGGACAAATATCTACGATAAGTTGTTAGATGAGATCATGAGCCAACCATGGGTGCGCCGAACACATAGAATCATAGAAAGCAGCAGCTTCGGCCGCATTGGTGTGCATGGTTGCTGAATTGCTTGCAGACTATACCTCTTTTAAAAATCGACTTGGGTGGTAGCACTTCCACACCATCCCCCCAAATTGCCGGCATTTTGCCTTCCAATGACCTGTTCAGGGTACCCGTCCTAGCATGTGAACACTGCCACTCTTGCTCCAAGGCGCCATGGCTTGTTGTAGCGCCTGGGACTTTTCCCGCTCCATTTGCAGGATGTACTCCTGTGCCAGCAGAACGGCAGTTTTCAATAGCAAAAAGACATTGCAATCTATACGTGTACATTTTAATATGTATGTCATGTGTGTGTGTGTGCATGTGCGTGTAACATTGTGCAATTGTGTAGGCACACAATGGCATGGATCATTGCACATGCAAATATTATAGATGGAAATCGTATCTGTGTGCATCCGTGTGTATCATGGCCTATCATGTGTCATCCGGCAAAGGAGAACACAGAAACCAGCAAGACTGAAGTCAACGTCCGGCTCAGAATGGTTGCCCCCACACACCAAATTTTGATAGGACGCCCCTTCCTATCTCCCTTGGTGAAAATGTTCATACGGATCTCTGGTAATGTTAAACATGTTTTTAGCAGTCATCGTTTTTACAACCTTGACATGGCATGATCGCATCATCTTCCTTCGTCTTATATCGACGCCTGGGCAAGCACAGTGCATGCTTTTCAGGTTGGAATGCTCACATGGGATATATTCTAGCGGTAGCAACGCATCATAAACTGTTAGCGGTATGTGTCACATCTCACATAATCTTTTTCATCAAACGGCCTGGTCAACAAGCCTGGGCCCTGTAAGAGAAAAGAAAACTATCATTTATGATGGTTGATAAAGTTTATCATGGTTCATCATCCATTGAAAATGGTGTCTTGTAGATATCAGGTTTGTTCACCGATGTCCAAACGGGATGCGCCCTCTTGGTTGGATCCTCCATACAGCCTCAGGGCCATGGGGGTCCCAGCTGGGCCCTGCACCTCCAGCTCAGCTTCCACACAGCGTTCCATGTTGTGGTGCATATGGATTCGTCGCGACAGCTCTTGCAGGATGTCAGGACGTGTGACCCAAGCAGGATGCTTCAACTTCTTCCAGAAATTTGTTAGCAAATCCATCCTGAGCATTGGCCAAAAGCCCGTCTGGTTGACAAATATTCCTAGGAGTTCCAGTAGTTAGCTTACTTGCGAAACACGTGTTCCAATATCTATTTTGGGGATACGAGCCTTAACTGAGAAATTGTGAACATAATTTTGTGCAATGCGAGTGTTCGTATGATTTTTGGCGCCCTCGGCACCAATCTCCACCAATCCATTACCCATACGACCCCAGCAATAACTCATATATAATTTGTTGCTTACTCGGACCTGCGGCAAACAAGCAGGAGCTACAAAATCGTGAACTCCAAATGAATACATGGGCTTTCCATGACTCACCAGCAAACAGTGTCACATCTATTGGGGCAATGGAGAAGACGTGCCGCTGACACTGCTGCGTTCCTGCTTGCTACCACCGATCACATAGAAAAACAAATTGATTGCGATTTTTGACCTGCCCCGGGTGGTTCTTTTGCCTAAGACCCCATTTCTGGCCCCACGGGTCTTGCCTGCTTCCCTTCTTGCAAGGACAATGATCGTATTGGGGTCGGGTTTAAGGTGGGCTGGTGTCAACATGGATCTGGAGTTGCACTCACGAGTAACGGGAGCATCACTGACGGGGTTAGGGTGAGGGTTGGGATGAGATAATCAGCAGTGATAGGGGTTGGTGTTGGGGTTGCGGTTGATATGGGTTGATGTGTTCTTCTGTTTGTGTGCTCACTCTGTAATTTGTTGGCTGTGGGGGGCCATCGCCAGGGAAAAAACATCTGCTTTGCAGAGGCATCTCAACAAAAACAATCACGTTTTTGCAAAAAGAGGGGGTGCACACCAAAAGCATGCGGGAAAACATCCATATACATCCCTGTAGGAATCCAACAATCCATCAATCCACCAATCTGTGATTTTTATTCAAAAGGGGATCCATATATACAAAATATGAAATGGTAGTCCACTCAAAGGATTCGTGGGTCCAAAAGCTGAGCGAAGAAACACATCCCAGCGAACCTAGAGAAATAATGGAAAGAAACATCAAGCTGTCTGCATGGACGCCCACCCACATAGCGGCTGCAAGGACGAGCAACAAGTTCCATTCCAAGCTTTCAAAGTTGATCAGGGCACGGGCATCCTGAAAGCTCAGGATGGTAGGGTTCATTGAGACGATCACCCATGGCCTTACCATGCGAGTTGGATCCAAATGAGAGGATCATCCAAAAAAGAAAGAAACACTCTGATTTTTGTACCCTTACACAAAGCTTATGTGAGTTCAAAGTAACAAAGTGACCTTTGAATCTTTGCGCACGCACCGATCCGAGCTTCCATGTGCATAGGCAGGCAAGTTTGTACGCAACTATAGTTATACTATACATGCATTGGTTTGTTCAAATTCAATACATGAGAGCACAAATCTGCAAATATGAAAACCTGATAGATACATCTGCAAAGGATTGCAAAGGTACAGCGTCGCAGATATGCAAATTTTAATCCTTCAACTTTCCATGTGAACCATTATGAACCATCACTATCAAGCATTATGGACCAATCCATACCATTACTACCCATGGTTAACTAGGATTGTGAAGTATGATTGATTGCTGCCCAGTATCAACCCATCATAACTATATGATTGATTACAATGATTGATTACTACCTATTATTAAGATGATTAACCAAATACTTCAAAAACATTAATGACTTGACTATGGTGAAACCTCCTCAGCTGCACATCCTGGCGTCGCCGTGCCAGCCAGTGCCGTGGCTCGTGGCCTTGTAGCTCTTCAGCATCTTCACCCCGGCCTCACTGCGCGAGGCTCGCCTTGCCATGTGCTGCCGGGACTTGGCGTCGCCCAGGAGCCTGGGCGACCCAGGGACTCTGTGGTGAAGTGTGGCGATTCATCCACCAACAAGAGGGAAATGTATCATGGAAATGTAGGGCATCTATGGGAATATAATGGCCATTGATGATGATGATGGTGGTGGTGATGATGATGATGATGATGATGATGATGATGATGATGATGATGATGATGATGATGATGATGATGATGATGCTGGTGGTGATGATGATGATGATGGTGGTGATGATGATGGTGGTGATGATGATGATGATGGTGGTGGTGATGATGATGGTGGTGGTGGTGGTGGTACAAGTCTGCGATGTTCCCTTGACAAATGCTCGAAGTGTCAGAAGACGTCATGGCATGCAACCATGAGGAAAATGATGATTAACAATCACATGCGCATGGCCTTTGTAGAACCAAACCAGGGGCGTATAGTCTGAAAGCACATGCGCATTAAAACATGTTGAGGATTCTTTCTGCCCTTGTTCTTTACTACTCGGAATTCCCATGCCTTGCGTGGCACTGGCATCTGTCAACCAGGTGCGGAGCAGAACCGCTACAATGATCCGCACGCGAGCCACGAAACTGGAACATGCAATCCATATCAATTGTACTGCTAAGCTGCTAGGGATTCTGATGTTCCCGAGAGAGATGACAATAGCTGACAGCGGGTGACATGGACAACCAACAAAACACATCAATATACATCAATCAACAAGAGGTCTCTGAGTGGCTGTGACAGGCGTCTGTCTTACTCCTGGACAACAAGCTGTCAATTACATTGGGAGCCTCCGACCTACAAGCAGAAAAAAGGCAAAACCTAACCCGATTCCACTCTGTTGGAAGCCGAGATGTTCTGACTATTCAATCAGCTATTGTATAGGCCAATAGCTAGTATTCGCTTGAGCACCAAGAAACATTACCAGCAAAGGGTGTCGACTCCTGGTCTTTCTTGACACAAAGTCGATGAACATGCCATTGGCACCCCTGAAGCCGGCCTGCCACAATCGTGTGACTGACCATATGTGGCATTTGGCAAACACCTTCAAACAAATCAAAACGTCTCAAACCACTGGCAATTCGAACAGGTTCACGCAAAGGTTTTGCAAAAGGTAAGCCATCAACTGAATAGATATGAAAACTCAAATCAAACCATGGAGACACCATGGTCTTGGCAGCACGTTTGAAAATGTGTGATTATCCATTCAGTACTTTCATGCGTTTGCAAGTCATCAAAGCATAAGCACCGGCAGTTCATTATTCTTCTTCTTCCAGGGAAGTATCCGTCAGTACATACTGTACATGTGCAAGTCATGATGCCACAGCCGTTTGAGTTGAGGCATGACGGCACGGGACCCACCTTGCCTCGAGCCTGATAGGGACTGGTGCCAAATCCACACTCTCACCAGAGCTTTCGGAACCGAAGGAATCATCCTCCGAGGTGGTTGCAACGAGGGCATTGAGGGGCAATGAGAAGCACCTACAATAATGTTGGGGTTAGAAAGCACCCATCATTTTGGGGATTGAAGTGTGTTCTTAGGCAGCAATCTGCACGAGATGCCGGATCATATCTCAATACAGTTGTCATTGGCACCATTTGGCATCAAAGATCTTCTATCGACCTTGAATCAAATAACTTCTTTGACCAACGACAATCTGGCGAAAGTTGTGCCGTGGCAACATGTGAACGTACTGCGTAGATTGCATGGAGCCACTGAAGCCGACTAAAGCGATACAAAAAAATACAAAAAGGATTCAATGAGTGGTTGGTGGTTGAACCCCCGGATGGTTAAGTCAACCAGCCAACCATGTGCCAATACTGGGTAAAATATAAAGAATGTCAAAGCAACCAGCCAAATGATAGTACCGCAACTGGGATGATATCTCTAATCCAGTCACATGGTCATCGGATCATATCAAAATTACCACCCACGCACTAGCTTGCCTATAGACAAATGTAATGCACGGATGGTCAATCATGGTCATATCCTAGAGAATTTTGAAGATGTTTAAATGATGCAACCTCCTACAAGAAAATCCACTAGTTCTGGGGGAAACAAATTGCCAAATAGCTTCCCCAAAAAAACACACGAAATTAACTTGGCCTAGAATCGTCATCATCAAAGTCATTCAGATCTTCTGACTCTTCAACCGCTGCCAGTGCCATCTCCGCCAAAGGCAACGTTCGGCCATTGGACCCTCCCCTTCAGGGTGATCCCTGAGCCGCGGCCCCCCTTGAGCCAAACGTGGTGTTGCAGTGCCATACCATTGCTGCATGGTGCCGGGCGACTGTATCATGCGACTGCATTGTGCGACTGTATTTTGATTGCTGTTTTTGCGGTGGGCACTTGTAGTTTGAGATTACTGTGGTATACTTATAGATGATTTACCGTATGACCTTTTGCCTTTGGCCTCGTGTGTCCATTAAGAGTGCTTATTATGCCAAATTTCTCGTTTCTGGACACCCAAGCTCCTTGGGAGTTGTACCCTCTGGCAAAGAGAAAATCGAACAATTATTGCTGGTTTCCTCAGGCTTTCTCCGTAAAATATGGTGATTTTCAAGCCAGTTATCTTAGATTACCAGGGTGCAACCAGGGCCAACCTGGGACCCCACGTGCAGCCGTAGCGAAATCTGCTGCAACTTGGCTTCTGGCTTCGGCTCGCTTTCCCGACTCTGTGGCTTGGGACCTGGAGCATCGCCAGCATTGCCACTGGCATTGTTTGAAAAACATGTCACGTTGGTTGCTGAAAGCTGAACCTTGGCTCGGACGCACTTGTAGCTTCACATTGTCGAACGATCTTGAATTCCGTCGATTTTTCGGAAAAGTTACTCTAAGTTAGTAGATCTCTTGACATCCGCAGTTAGAATATATTCGAAATAGTTCCTAGTTCCTAGACTTTACACAGTTTGAGATCTTGGTTGATATCTGGCTGTGGGTCAAAACCCTGTACCCCTGGTACCCCACCATTAACCATTGTTTTCCTTATTATTGTTGGTTATTATCCACCACTATTGGTTGGTTAACATTGACCCATAGCCATATCTCGTTGCACACGGTTGCGCTACCCTGGTTGCCATCCACAGGTGCCATCGCTGATCGCCGCCCAGGCCTCAGCTCTTCCTCGCGAGACTTGGATGCCTTCAGCTCCTGTGGGGAGCCAAGGGGACTGGGAGCAGCCTGGCAGATCGTTGCGGTGATCACAACTACCGTAGCGCTGCTGTGTGCTGCTGTTGATGGTTTGGCTATGGGTCAATATTAACCATCAACAATGGAGGTTAATGACCAACAAAAGTATAGGGAAAACAATGGTTAACAGTGGGGGAACCAGGGATACACAGTTTTGACCCACAGCCATTTAGCATCCTCAAAGTCAAATAGTTTTATCAAATAAGGCGGTCGATAAACCATGATGTAATGGGGTAAGACTGTAAAACCTCAAAATGGATTGGTGTCTAAGTCTGAGTCACTGGGAATTAATTGCAGTTCTGGAATCCAGTTCTACCCAATCTCATGCGACTTAGCGCATTTTTTTTTTGCCAGGGCCTCACTCGGATTTGCCCTGATGGTGTCCGCAATCGTTTAACGACCGGCACCCTAAGTCGCATCTGGAACAAAATCTTTTGTTTACATCAGTGGCTAGAAAATACTTCCACAAGGTCAGAGAGAGGTCTATCTTCAATGAAAGGGGGAGGTCTTAAATCATTTTACCAACTCAACAAATATCCGACAAACATCTGGAAACATGATGAAGCACGTGCTTGTTCACCACGCATGTCCGAACGGTGCTGCTGCGCTGACGTTTGGAAGTCCCTCACTGCCTCCCCGGGTCCTCTTGTGCCTGCTTGCTCTGGCTGCTCACTGAAGCCTGAGCAGCGACAGCGCAGGGGGCCCACCACAGGGCACTGTGGGATGATTCTAACCCAAGCACCGAGCACCTGTGACTTTCCAGATGGTGGTTGGCATACCCCTGCTGTTGTTGGTGTTGGTGGTGGTGATGATGATTAACCATCATGAAGTAGTGAAGCAGTGCTTTAGTGCTGGTCAACCGTAACCATAGTTGACCATCATGAATGTGTATATGCGTGCCATTGTATACCTATCGTGAACCACTCTGATCCACCCTGAACCATTGTCCATCATCATCATCATCATCATCATCATCATCATCATCATCATCATCATCATCCAGCATCATCATCATCATCATCATCATCATCATCATCATCATCATCATCATCATCATGATCATCATCACCAGCATCATCATCATCATCATCATCATCATCATCATCATCATCATCATCATCATCATCATCATCATCACCAGCATCATCATCATCATCATCATCATCATCATCATCATCAGCAGCAGCAGCAGCAGCACCAGCACCTCCTCTCTGTCCACTATTCAAAGCCATTACCCAGCATTCGCATATGTATCAACCATGGTCAACTTATGTGCCATCATCAGCCATTGACCGCTGCGCATACCATGACTCAGGAAATGGCAGGGCGGGGCCCAGCTGAGACTTCGACGTTCTCTGCTTTCATGGACGCCAGTTGCTGGGTGGCCTTGGCCACTGGCAATATTCGCGGGAAGCTGAGTTTGGGAGTAATTCTAGAGTGCTCTGGGGTCCATAATTCACCAAGGGATCTATATCGTGGCTCGACATGTTGCGCTGTAAAAGAAACCAAGCATCACTACATCAATCAGTACAAGTGAAACGGTTCATGATATTGATTGCCACATCAATCATGATATGCACGGTGAATAATGGCTGATGGAAACCCCAAAAAATGTAGCGACTCCTACATAAATCAACACATCATCAACATGATTGATGAATAATCATCCAGCCATCCATATAGCTATCAACCTGGATAAATCAACATATATCAACATGCATTCCATCAATCCCTATATATCAACATAGGTAATCAACCTTATGATTGCCTATTTGGCAGTGGGTCAAAACCCTGTACCCTTGGTTCCCCTATCATTAACCATTGTTTTCCCTATGAAATTGTTGGTTATCATCCACCATGAAATTGGTTAGTTCATATTGACCCATAGCCATTTATAGTTGATATATATATATATATTATCTATCCCCTATAAATGTTCATTATCATCCCCGATTGTCAACCATCCCCATAAATGGTGGCTTATCCATCCCAATCAATGCTATATCAACATGACTCCTCCAGCAGCCAGGTCAGCTCTGAGCCCGGGCCGTGTCCAACTCAGCTGTGCGCTGGTCCAACTCAGACCTACGAACTCACGGACCAACGCGGCGGGCGGTGCATCCACGCAGCATGGCTGATGCAGATCAGGTAGTAGTTGGTTATTGGCATTAGTTAAATAGCTACTAGATGTAACTACGTATATTAATTATAATATGATTAATAGTTATTGGATGTTATATAACTAATAGATTGGATTACCATTACTAATGCAATGTCAGTATTTAGTTGGTAAGTTAGGTATCTATTGTTACTAAATGTTACTGACAATGATTGAGTTCGTTATTGGTATTAGTGAACTAGTGAATTGGTAGTACTTATTTAGTTTCCTATTGTTAAAAACAATGCTAATGTATATCTATTGGTTATTGGTATTAGTTAATCAGTTCGGTATCTATTGTTGACGATTGGTTGCATATCAGGTATATCGGCAGAAAGAAACAAGCAAGAACGGAATTGTCCAATCGTTCTTTTGAAATTATAGTAGGTAACCAAGTCCGAAGACAACAATATTGAGTATATGGTTATCTTTTGTCTGCTGTAGAAGCCATCAATCGAAGCTGATAAGCGATATTTCTAGATATATTGTGGCATTATTGTGGGCTTCTATGTCAATATTAAGTAGATACTAGTAAGTTGTCTATGATTCACACTTTGGTTAAAAGGGCGCACATGGAGCACTAGCCACAGGGTATGACAAGCCAGATTATCATTTGATCAGTAGTGACATACTTTGCATATTTTTCGGCACTTTTTAGCTACCTGTTGTCGACTGTTATGCCTGATTGATTGTTCGTGACGTTCAATATTTTTGGCTGAGGCAAGTTTAGTCCCAAGGCGAAAAAAAACAATATATATATATATATAACTTATACCTGCCTAAAGTACCAAAAGGATCCACAGGTATGCATGCAATGCAACGTAAATAAATGTAATTGCATGCATGTATGTGTAGATCTATCTATTTATCTATCTATCTATCTATCTATCTATCCAGCCATCGATCTAACTATGGATGGCTGGATGGATGGATGGATTGATCGATCTTTGTGTCTCTCTCTCTCTCTCTTCGGGCGTGGCGGGCCAGCCGCCGTCTCACAGAGACGCCCAGGTGGCGTAACGTGTATCGAAAAGGGGTCATCTTTCTATGTTTTTTGCTTCGTCTATATAAAAATCCTTATCTATCTCTATCTCTATCTATGTTCTATGTATCCATCCATCCATCCAATCAAATTGAAATGTATTTATGCATGCATGTAATGACTTCCCATTCACTCTCAATCTCTTGTACATGGGATGCATCAGCTACAAATATCATGAGATATTACATGGGCAACCTTCTGTCCATGACCGGTGTCGCGCATGCAAAATGTGCAGTCCGTGTGGGGCAATGATCACTCTTCTTCTTTGGGATGTGCCCCTTCTGTCTGATTACTGTAGTTAATGATTAACGGCCAGGATTGACCAGGTCAAATTGTGGAACCTGCCACTCGCTACCGCGACCAAAAATAGATGCAGCAAACAGTCAAACATGGTGGAAATTACTCCACAACCACTGAATCAACCACTGCAAAGCGTGCACTAAAGATGTCAGTCAAGCCACATCATCTAAGATTGATTCGATCATCCGGCTTCACAGCACGTGTTTTTTTGTTGAATCCAATTGATATGTAATTTCCATCCTGCTGCCTGGGATTGCACACGGCATTCCCGCCAAACATCTCAAAAACAACCACCAGCCCAGTCTCTGGGGCCCCGAAGATTCACAACCACCGAGCTTAGTGGACCTGCAGCAAACATTCCAGGCCTCATCCATTTGAGTTGTCCTTCAGTATTGGCTTCGTGCTCCTCCAAACCTCGTGGGGGGCGGTGAATGCATCGAATCAAATGATGCTCAAACAGTAAAAAATGACAACATGCACCACTCAGTACCACCAGCAACAGCAAACAACCACCAACAGCACCAACGCCAACACCAGCAGCAACAACAACAACAACAACCTAAAAAGGAAAAGAAATGTCAGGAACGATAAAAGCACTAGGGCAAAGTGTGCCACAAAAAAAGCGTGCAAGATTGTGCAACCCTTTGCTGGTTGAATGGGTTCTATGCTACTTCTTTTTCTTCTACATCATCCTCTCAAGAGTTTAGCCACAAGCTAAAAAGGAGAGCACGCAACCTAATGCCAAAAGCAGTATTGCAGCAGCCAACTTTCGTGGCCAGCTCCGATATTTTTATACTCCAAGCATCAGGCAGCCGAGAAACTTCTGCGTCTATACAATATATAAATAAATAAATAAATAAATATATATATATATATTATATATATATGTATTTATCTATTTAAAGCTTCACAAACATGAGCGCAAATGAAAACATGCTAGGAAACTTGAAGAAGGAGGATATGAAAATTAAAATTTGAAGAATGAGTCCAATAGTTGGCAACAATGGCATCAAGCAGATTCGACGAATTCCCGGCCATACAAGTATGTATACGATAAGTGATTTTCATCGCCAGCAACAATACACCCATCAAATTCGAAACAGTAGCGGTGGACCGAGTTGTTTGGTTTGACTTTTGATCTTGTTGTCTTCAAGAAATCTTAAGTGACTTAATTCTCTGGCGGCGCATCATGTTGCAGGGGCTACTGTTGGGTCACAGTAGATGGGTTGCCGGTGGTTTCCCCAGCAGCCGCGCCAGGGAGATGGTCTCATTAACCGTTCGCGACGACGCTGGGGGTTCAGCACAGTCCCAGGTGAACGTATCCAGTTGCATGGGAAACATCTGCGTATGAAAGCGCGTGCAAACCAGCAAATCGGATGATCTACACACGCAATTACATGCATTTCCATGCAATAGGAAAGCCACATACACACAAATGAAGGACACTACTTGGAATATTTGCCAGTGAGGGCCCAACATCCCATGGCAAGCTAAGTGCTGCTGGGGCGCTTTCAATTCGGTCTCTCAGTTGCCAATCCTTGGTCAATGTTTCAAGCCGGGGGTAGATGAAATTTTGATGAACATATAACATATATACTATAAGTACAAGGGGGATGACGAACCAAAATGGAGCATATCGCACCTTTAGAAGAAAAACAAGAATTATTGGATCAACATGGATCAACCCACTAGCCCATCAGTTGGACTAATCAGTCACGAACATAAATCCACCATCAGAAAAAGTACCAAAGAACTACCTTCAAACATCTTGAAACGAGATCCAAAACATCCATAGATATCCCACAGTAGATATCCATAAATCCTAGATATCCTATGTAGGATATACCTATGTATCCTGAAGAGGATCATGAACTCCTCCTACATGCTTGGCCCCCAACGCGCTTCTTGACTTCTGCCACCTTTTGATCAGCCTCTTCCACCTGGTCCGGTCAAACCACATGCGGACACCTTTGCAGCCGCCTTGCATCTGCAAAATGACCATTTTTGTGGGAGGCTAAGTGCTGGATATGGGTGCCAAAAGAATGGCACCCCCAAAGCCAATGGTTTCCGACTAAAACTATCTTCGTGGGTTATTGCTTACCTTATTTTCGCACATTTTTTCCAGCGCTATCAATTCCAGTCCCTCCATCTTGCCACATACCCTAAAATGTTTGGGGCACTCTGTGGCCCCAAAGGACTGACGCTTAGCACCCGAGCTATGTATGTACATACCTGATGTGACCTGATGGCATTCCAAATGCAATGAAATAAACATTGATAAACCTGGATGATGATCTAACCATGACATGCCATACATGTCCTGCAAAGTTCACGGCATGACTCTGGACCGCCCTGAGCCCTGACATCACTTTTTGCTTGGAAAGAACTCTGCAAAGCGCACGGTGGTCGACACTGACTTGGTGGTGGGTCCTGGCAATACTTGGATAGATCTCCATATCTATCGTCAAGCACAGAATACGCCAACAAGCTCTAGCTGTGAGTGACAAATGGTATCAACCATTAACCCACTCCCTTTGTGAAACTCGATGTTCTAGCCATGGCCTTTAGGAAAACTCCACGGAATCTGATGTTGGGATCATCACTAGCTGCAGGTATGACACATGAATGCACACCACCATGTATCTGGGTGCTGTTTGCTGGTGACTCCCTCCAAAAAAGGTAACCAAAAGCATTAGCATCAAATACCATAGGTTTCTTGGTTTCTTGGTTTAGGCTTCCCAACCACGTGACAATGACATATGTGTCATGTATTGTCACAACCTTTGCATGCCATTTCTGGGTGCATGTGACCTTCGCATCCATGCAAAACAGCTCTTGGAAGGGAGGCCATGGTGTTTGTTCAGAGGTCGGCCCTTGTTCCAAGGGTACCGGGATTGGGTGAAGCGGCAAGGGTTTTCCTTGCTCACTCCCTAGTCTCTCTTGGTGATCTGGGAACCTTTGTAGCCAGCCGTGGCACGGTGGCTGGCCGCTTAGATCAACTCGTGGTGTGCCATGCAGTGACTCGCGGATCAAAGGTTTCCCAGGTCACCACTTCACAGCTTGAAGCCCTTACCCGGCCATGCTTTGCTCCCGTTCAAGGGAGAGATCCGGACAAGAGGCCGCATCAGTTAAACCCAAGAAATAAGCACATGGTCTGATCCACTGAGCAAATTCCAAGGTCAATGATTTTCTCCGCTAGGGATTCGCAAGCGTTAGAAGTTTGGAAGTGTACCTCCAATCTGGGATACTTCAGAGCTAATATGGAAGTAGTTTTGACAAGCTGAGGCCACTGTGGCTTGCCATCACCTGAGCTCATTCAGAAGAGACTTTGGTGTCAAACTCCCCTGAAGTGATGCTTCTGGCAAAGTCCTCAGCTTCGCGCAACGTCGTAAAGGTATGTATGTGTTCGGGAAGGGCAGGCCCGAACCCATCCTGCAGGCCATCACATCTACCAATTCATGAGGATTCATGAGGAAAATCAACCCCGGGTAGCAGCTTCGTGCTGATCGTTACTGCCACTCCTAGTTACACCCTTGGGGAATTGAATCCATGCTTCGTTGGGAGATGTGCCGGGCCAGTTTGGATGTGCCACCAAGGCACATGGAGACTGGCCAACCGTAGCTGATAGCATGCCTGGAGGATAGCAACACCAGCGCGAACAGCAACCAACAACAACGACAACGACACCATGGACAGTCATAAGTTCCCTGTAACTGTTCAAGATGCTCGCCAACATGCCAACCTGGTTGCACATGTTTTTGATATTGCTCGGAATACGCTGAAAACTACATAATTCCCAGAATGCCACAGCGTGAAACAGTCCAGCCTGTACCAAATATCAATAACCGATCCATATGTTACTGGGCGAGTATCCCATCCCTGGTCCTCCCCGTCCCCTCGAAATACGGACAAAAACACAAGCAGCACATACGTGAGTATGCCCAATATATCTATATATAAAGAAGATATTGAAAAATATGTCATAGGCACAAGCATCGTATGCACTTCGATGCACTTCGCATATGGCAGTGGGTCAAAACCCTGTACCCCTGGTTCCCCATCATCATCCATTCTTTTCCCTATGATTATTGGTGGTTATCCCATAGTGATGGCTGGTTAATATTGACCCAACTCACCATATCCTGAAATGAATGGTTGTTGGTGGAAATCCCCTATTAATTAGTTGGTTGGTTAAAATTGACCCATAGCCATGTAGAAATGCCTCTCTGTGGTCACCGGATCCTTCACCTGCACAGGAAGCTGATCACAACTCTCTGCCCCGGCGGCCTTCCGCACCCTGGACCATGCCAAGGCCGTTTCGGAGATGAACACCTGGCCCCACGCGTGGATAGTCATGGTGAGTGATGGCTAGCTCATAATGGCTGAGAGTCACCGACAATCATGCATACATATATAATAAATCATGCATATATAGTATCAACATATTTCTATTTATAAATAAAAAGTTAAATACATATATATATATATATGTAATATGTATATATCAAATAATGGCAGTTTGTTCGAAATGGGCCAGTGGGTTGTCAATATGGTTCTGCAATGTGTAGCTGTAAAAGACGGTGTATGTAAACTATATGTTCTGTTTTTTGTTGGTATTCATGGCTTCTTGCCACCCACCAACTCACCAACCACCATTAGGTCCCAACAACGGGCAGCCCAGTGCTGCTTCACCAGCGGCGCAACGGCTTCCCCACGGCTTCCCACGGCCATCGCCTTCTCCTCGTCGTGCGCTGTTTGTGCCAATCGCCTCGTTTTCCGGGCGGCCCTTTGAGGCGATGTTGACACGGTCAGGGTTGAAGACCCAAGGTGGCCAATGATTTGTCCATGGTGAAACATGGTCAAACATGATGTTTAAAAGATCATGGTTGACATGCTTCACACTGGTGAATTATGGGGAAAATCATGATGTTTGATGATGTACAATTGTGAAGGAGTGTGGTTGACAACGGTCAACTGAATGAATTGATCTAGATATATAATTAATCTTAACATCCGATACAAATTCTTAACAACTTAACTTGAGCATCATGACCAGGCCCCTGCCGGCAGTAGTGCAGTAGTAGCTCTCAAACTTACCAAGGCGTCTGTACACTAAAGAAATTGCTGGATGACAAATGCCACCAGCAATGATGGCTCATCAAAAAAAATTACATCTCCTTACAAATCACCAAACAAATGAGCGATCATTTCTGGTAACAAATTTACATCTCCTTACATCTCCTTACATCTCCTTACCAATCACCAGGCAAATGACTGTTGTAATTGTGAGCGAACAAACTTTACACAAAGGCGCCAAACGACTCAGCGTGGCCGAAACTGCAGCTCAGTGGCTTTGACAGATTCACCTGGAGCACAGTACTGAGCGGCACTGCAAGGGACTTCACCCATCCCAGGGTTGCCAAGACCAATCTCACAAACATGTTCTCTGATGGTACTCAAAGGTATTCCACACCGTGGTGAAAAAGAACACATTGGATCCAATGTGTTGTGCCGGAGTTCCCCGCCAACTTGAGTGTGCAACGTTTCGGTGCATCCCCACATCTTTTTTTCTGCAGCCATGTGGGGATGGTGGAAGGGCGTGCAGCCATGGACAAGACCATCTCTGTGATGTCTTACTCACCCAAAGCTGAGGCAAACCAGGAAACCACAGGAAACCACGTGAGATTAAAACTCACCAGGGATATCCAGGGATCAAAGCGGCCCACCAACAGAACACACAACTAAACCCATGGCAGCTTTGCCAAATCCCCCTAGCAAGTGACTTGCCACTCACAAAAAAAACATGGAGCAACAAACAGCGAACAAAAGCCTCCTAAATTCCTAGACCCACCTTCCAACACTCAGGTCGTGCCAAACCCTGGGCTACCCCAAGGCCAGCAAGCGCCTGTGCTTCAGCATCCTTGGCCATTTGCGCTTCCATCTGCTGGGCTCGAAGCTGATAAGCTTCGATCTCTTCATCTGCCCTCTGCTCAATGCCCTGCAGAAACTCGGCGCTGTCCAAGCAAAGAACAACACATGGGCTGGGTCATGCTGGGTCAAATACTTTTTTTGCTGGGGCGTCCAAGGGATTTGCCCGACAACCTGAGCTGAAGAAATACTTGTATAAGAAAAATTCTCCATTGTGAGCATCAAAGGTTGGTGGACTTGTTGCATCGCCCAATTTTCTGGAACAGCATGAAGCGCCTGCAAATGTAAGTTTGGGAGCTGCTGTTGGCAGGTCGAGCAAGTGAACCCCCAAATTGCCACTCGAGCTCCTACAATCATCCACCCACCGATTTGCTTCATCCACATGTCTTCCTGGAGAAGCCTCGCTTGCCATTGTACAAGGGCCCACCACCAACCACCAATCACTGACAGCCGGCGCTGATAAACATCAATCACGAGACATTTCCGGGAATTCATCCGCACCTCGATCTGGGACTTCCATTCCTGGGCCTCTTTGACAGTGGCTGTGGCATGCCTCTCCTCATGGCGAGCCACGTCCTCCGCAGCTTCGTAGATACCAAAGACTTGGTCCTCGTTGTGGCGCTGGCACCTCGGCAAACCCAGGATCCAAGGTTGCCATACCTTTTGTGAGGGCTGGGCCATGTCCTCATTTAAAACATGTTCAAACTCACCAATGGTTTCAACATGTTTAAACACAATTTCTACGCAACCGTGCCTGATTGTTGGACTGTGACTGGCCATGAAATAACTATTTGCAAAGTTGTTGGTAGAGTTGGTGTTGTGCTCAAGCCTTCAACTGTTGGACTTGTAGCGGCAACTGGTGTTGGATAACAACTGTTGGTATAACTATCCTAAAAAGTGTTGGCATCAGTTTTGGTCTTCATGAACCAGTGGAATGACTTTGCCACGTAAGCGCCACGTATGCCGCGTCCACACCAACAACCTTTGCGAATGCAGGTCCCACCTCCAAACCTGGCAACGCGCACGCTTCAAGGCCCAGCGGCTCCACCACAACGTGGGAGCAGTTCTCCTTCAGTTCTTTGCTTTTCACCTGCATAAGGTTCCCTCACTGCAACATCTCCAACTATGCCACTCTCAGTTGCGTCTCTATGCCAATCGGTACCACGTGGGAGGGGAGGGGAGGTGCTCTGAAGCATTGGCTTCACTATCAAATGGCCGCCTATTGAAAAATGACAAACTGCATGGGTTCTGGATCTGGCGAATACGCATAGTGCTACACTCGATTGCAGGAGAACCACGCATTCGCAACAAAAGAACACATCGAACCCGGGCCGCCAAAAGAATTTGTGACGTCAACAGTTCATTGAAAAAAACATCATGAGGTGGAGCCGGTACTGTCACATAGTGAACAGTTCACCTTGTAACAAATAACAAGGTGTCACGTGCCAGTAAACGAATAACAATTGTTTTGCTGAAGAAGTTGTGCATGTTTGAGGGCCTATACACAAATTATTTGCGGTTTGCATGCTTATGCGGAATTCCAAGCATATACAGCAAGCATATATATGTGCATGCATGAACGCATGTATGTATGATGTATTGTATTGTATTGTATTGTATTGTATGGCATTGTATTGTATTTTTTTGCTGGGGCGTCCAGTGGGTTTGCAATGTAATGCAATGTAATGCAATGTATGTATGTAGTGTATGTATGGATGTGTGTGTGTGTGAGTGCGGTGCTCATTCAACTCTCCCGCGAATTAACTTCCAGTCAGTTCTATCTCCCACATCTTCGACATGCCCTGGGGATATTCCAACAGCTAGGTAAGTCTTCCAAAGGTCAATTTTATAAGCACATTTCTCTCACTCTCGTTCTACCATGCCAAAGGCGGCAAGTTCCCGTACACATTTATTCAAATGTAAAGATTTGTATGTGTACTATGGTGTGCGTACATGCATGCATCTACGCACATATGTCAAGTATGCATCTCCGTAAACAAATCAGCATTAATATGGGTGTGTCTGAAAAATGGGGGATCCAAAAATTGTTGGTTCATTAAAACATTCCTAATTACACATGATTAATCATAACTGGGGGTGCCCCTATGGCTTGAGAAATAACCACATGAGATCCCAGGGCCCGCGGCATCACGGTCACCTCCAACTGCTCAGTCCGTTCCTTCATGTCTTTGGTCACCGCTTCAAAGGCCTCCTGGGAGCGCGGCTCGAATGGTAGAAGCAAATGAACGCATTGGGTACATAGCACTGGTCATCTTCATCTGCTTGGTGTTTTCCAGTTTTCAGCCCCTTAGAAAAAATGTCAGTCGACCAACCAGCCATTTAAGGTAATACTATAGGAAAAACTAAAAACAAGTTCCAAACCACCACCCAGTCATGATTATCTACCATCTGGTTTCACCACTCCCTGTAGATCTTTAGCTCCCCCTTGAAAGGGATTGAACAGGATACCCCTGGCTCCAAGTCGCTCCCTGAGAATCACTAGCTAGTTATGATCTTACCCCTCCTCTCGAGGATCTTACCATCGCTGGTGACCCATCTCCCCATCTCGTGACCCCGGCTTCGGACCTGGCGCCGTATCTCGCAGCTGCGAATCTGCTCTTCCATCACCGAGCGATCTTGGCGCCAGAGCTCCATGATGGAACGCATCCTGCGTCCATGGCGCCGCCGCACAAACAGGACGTTGGACTAAGCAATCGGTGCGCATGATATGTTATGACAGGAAACATGCATTAGCTACACATGATATACATTGCATTGCATTGCATGGGATTACTTGACATTGAAACGTTAAACGCAACTATATACATATTAACACACATACGACTGAAACATTCATTCAACCAATAAGAAACATTATTGCATTTGTGCAACACTGGCTTGATCAGCATTGTAGAAATAAACAACAAATCCACAAATATGTATAGGCCATAAGTGGATGAATCAAACGACAAACCTAAATGAGAACTGGCTTGCGTTCCAAGCATCAATGATATCGGTGCGGCGGGGCGGTATTGCCAATTAAACATGTGTAACGAGGTTTGTTGGGACTGACCCAGACATAGTCGATGGGAAATCTCCACGAAACCTGTAGTGCTAATGGTTAATCTGTTAAACTGCCGGTTTTGTGTGGATGTTCACATCAGCCAACCCGGTGAGATTGACCATGCACGACCTGTTGAATATCAATGACCCTTGCAACTTTCAACCCACAAACCAGCCCTCTCATACCCAGCAAAAGCCTGGAACTATCATACTATTATGAAACCATATCATGCAACCTCTTGGCAAAAATGTCAGCAAATCAAATCTGCCCACTTTGGGAGCCGGGATAGCAGTGGGTTGGCCAGCAACAAAGCCTAGCCAGGTCGTGAGTAGTAAGGACCCAGCCATCCACTTAATCATCACCCGACATTTCTGGGCACCGGCCAGGCATCACTCAGTCCCCCATGGCGAACGCCAACCCGCTGTCTTCGCTTGGGTCGAAGCGTGCAGCTCTTGGAACTTGGAATGCAGGTCATCCAATTCCATCTGCGCAGGTGCCCCGGCTGAGCGCTGCACAAGCTCAGCCGAACCACCAATGGCTGTTCTGATGGCAGCATCTGAACCAAGCTTTTCTCAAAATGGCACTTGGCTCAGTGGAATCCTTGGTGAGGTTGGTTTCGCTTATCTGTTATTTGGTTTTGACCGACAACTATCTTTGGCAACTCTTCTTTTTGGTATTTTGAAATTGCAACTAGTTACCTTCAGCTGAAATAATGATCTACCAAATTTATTTCGGGTGGTTTGCTAACAGCTGGATCTCCCACAATACCAAATTCAGGCGCTCATTTAGAACACACCGCTGATGTCCAAGCCACCTGCTTCACTCCAGGAAAGTGATGGCAGTGTGAATCAAACCCAAGATATCCAAAACGCTAAACCGAAAGCACGTTTCAGCGTGGCCGGCCCGATGATTCACGACCAAACAAACTGCACAAAAAAAGATCAGATGGACAAAAAATGGTCTCTTCAGAGCACCTATACTTACTGAAAACTGCCATGTCTTACAACCTGCAAGCAGCATCACCAAACATCACCAGTAAGCCTTGCTACCCAGCAGTCCTCGCTCCCCACCTGCAAGGCCTTTCGCTTGGCCTCCGTCTCCTGCCAGGTGTTCTGAGCTTCTCCGATGGAACTGATGAAACCTGGAGCAAGCTGCGCAAGCCCCGAGGCAACAAATAGGCACAGCTTGATGGCCAGCTTGGAACTGCATGGATTTCTATGTGATTCTTTGGGATTAAGGAGTTGCAATCCCCAAGTGATCGCACCAGCATGGCCCCAACTCATCTTGGGTTTGGATTGATTACCCGACCATGAGTACCCTTGCTTTGCATCAACTTCGGAGGTCGATTCTTTTTCAAAGAAATGACATTTCACTTAGCTTCAAGGAAATGCATTTACCTTCAAGTCACATATGATGCAGGACTCAAAGTGATGCTGGCCATTCAGCAAGTTACTCTGCCCAGCATCAGGCTTCAGCATGCAGTGTTGAGATGTCAAAGCAAAACGCAATTTCCTTCATTGACGGATCCATCAACCACCTGAATGAATCAAACCATGGCAACAAAAACAACACTGTGGCTGGATTCGCGAGGAAACCATCAAATCCAAGGCCAAAGCCAATCACTGACATTTGCAAGCAATAAACCACCTTGACTATCACAAAGGACTCCCAATGACCCCTGACAAACCATTGTAGTCACCTCGGCAACCACTTTCCAAATCCCACAACGAAGGCACCAACCGTGCCCAAGGAACTCTCAAGCACCTTTGATTCCAACTCTTCAAGCTTGCCTTAAGGGCACACGGACCATCAGAGCTATGGGAGTTTTCATCTTGACGGGGCAACAGTGAATGGCAAATGGTGAGTAGCCATAGATGGTGGTTTCTAGAATTGGGGAACCCCCAAAATCCCTGGTTTCGCTACTAATAACAGCTATGAACTTGGATGGTTAGTAGGTACCGCCATTTGTAGACAATGTGAACATGTTCAATGACTGGTACCCGGCCAAATGGCAAGTATAGAATGCATATATGATTCGAAGTTTGTGAACATATTCACTGCACACGGCAGAGTAAATAGAATAGTTATTAACTATAGGGTCAGTGGACCCAGAGGGATAAAGCCATACTCGGAGGGATTCAAGTCTGACCATGAACTGGTTGTGTCTGTGAAAGCGATGCCTGGCACTCTTGGTCTATCACTGCAAATTGTAAGGGGCCAACAAAAGGGGAAACTGTCAGTTGAAGGTAGAGGTATGTACACCATTTCCCGACAACCCTGCCCACGTGGCAAATGCAAACGGAACAACCACGCAACATCACAAAACACGTTTAGTAGCTTAATTAAAGCTTAAATTGACAAAATTGAAGGCATAAAATCTAGTAGACTTCGAGGACATCCAACGATTCATCGAATTCCATCCTGCTGCCCGCGTTGAAAAAAGACACACCGTCACTCTGTGCGTCCTCTGAGGCTTAGGCTGCTTCATTGAAACCCCCTGTGGCTACATGCAACCCCAGCTTCCCAGCCAAGCTCCGTTTCGCGCCAAGTGGCGTTGTTCGTTTCGCGTGTTGGTCAACGCATCTTCTTCGATCTTGGAGGCGTTGAGCTTCGCCCGCTGGATCTCTTCAGTCATCTCTTCCCTGACCTGTGGAGGTCGGGAGCTCCATTGAGGTCACTGTGACATATGGTGATGCCGGTCCAACGTCGGCACCCATTTTTGTTGAAGGGTTGTTGGATGACCTGAACTATCATCCAGCTATGGCGGATGATCAACTTTTGGGGGAGCTCAAATGAGGTCGCATAAGACGATTGGGAATAGCGTGGACCTGAACAAAAAAGGTGTCGAAATTCGACCGGTCAAACTTGAACTGAACTGAGTCAGAAAAATACTGTCGTCATCCGTCGTTGAACAAAATTCTACTCGGATCATCATCATCACCAGCATTATCACCATCACCATCACCATCATCACCATCACCATCACCATCACCATCATCATCACCATCACCATCATCACCATCACCATCACCATCACCATCACCATCACCATCACCATCACCATCACCATCATCACCATCATCCCCATCACCGTCACCATCACCATCACCACCATCACCACCACCACCACCATCATCGCCATCACCATCACCATCACCATCACCATCACCATCACCACCACCATCACCACCACCACCATCACCATCACCACCACCA
>VSDK01004929.1:0-17092 GCA_009767595.1 Symbiodinium kawagutii | reverse complement strand
CATCATCATCATCATCATCATCATCATCATCATCATCATCATCATCATCATCATCATCAATAGTAAACAGGCAAGCCCGTGTCAACAAACTAGTCCAGGACCCTTCCACAACTACCTACAACTACGACGGTCACGACAAAGGCAAAAACAACATAAAACAACCATCGGAAAAGAACAACAAATGAAATATCATAACATTTCATATAGCTACACATGAGCTTGGAAGAAAAAAACACATGAGCTCAAAATGTCCTAAAATATAATGAAGTAACCCCCGCAGCTTTACTCATGAACCATGCACCGCTCCTGAGCACAAAAAGCTTTGGCTTCCCCCAAGTGTCCAGTGGTCTGGGAGATCTTTTCCGCCAATGCCTGGCAGGTGGGCTGAATTTCTCACGTGGCTCCCGTCGTTGGGGCTGCATGCGGCATACCCTTGGTTTCTTGATGAGAATCCTCTCAACGTTCGCCCGTGGATTGTGAATTGCCTGATTTTTGGGCGGGGAGTCCTACCCAGAAACAACTATTGAATAGTTAAAATCTGGTAAATAAGCATATCATAGTCACTGGTGTCGAACATGACCAGCCAGGACTCACAAATTCATCCGTCTTAACATGTCCTGGGTCCTGCTAGTCATTGTATGTCAATTGTCATTGTCAGTTGCTAACTCATACCGTTTGTAGATTTTCCAGCACCACAACTAGTGGATCCATGGACAGATCAAGCTCCTACTTAGACCCCACTCCTGATCCCGGTCACATCACCCATGTCAGCGTTGCATAGCGTTGCTGGGTGCCAAGCATTCAAACAAGCATTCACTTTCGAGATGGTTCATGTTGCTTCTTAGTACCCAATTCCTGTCAGTTGATAGTTCATCTTGGCTACTAGTAGCTGGTAGCGCTATACAATGCTTGATTTTTTCCCAAGCATAGCATACCAGTTCGTCAGCAAACTTTGATGACGACGATGGCAACTAACACAAACCGCCTACTGGATTGACTTAACCTGACCACAGCCTCGTCGCTTCGCAAGCGAAGTTGATAGGTCAGTTTCTCCAGATCCTGCGATTGTGGAGCAAACGGATGACATGTCCCATCTCTAATAAAAAATACGAGTATAAGTATCAAATTCCATCTGGATTGTGGACCCCTTAGGGGTCACCCCTATGTGAAGAAAATGCCATCCTACTGGTATGAGTTATGCCCTAAGTACAGTGCTGTGGGGTGCCCTTGCTGTGATTCCTCCAGCGCCATGCTGGCGCAGCTCGCCACTTCGCAGGTCCTTCACCTGCTGCTTGGACTTTTCCTCGTGCAGCTTCATGCGGGCCTGGCCAGCGCTGCTGGGTTTAGCACCATCACCCTGTGGGGTTTCTCATGGGGAGTCATGGTGTCCAACCATGGTGGAATTGGCACCATTGGTAGCACCCCTGCGATCGAACTGCCCAAGTCTGCCAGAATCTAGTCCCTTGCTATTCCTCCCTCCTACTAGAATTTATGCAACGCTCTCAAAACAAAAACCGACCCAGGGCGTTTGTGTGATAAACTGCCCGTCTTATGTTTAATATTTGGGGAGGTTAGAAATGGGGGGAAAGGATTAGCTTGGTCTGTTTGCAACAACGATTCGCCATTCTGACTCACACTACCGATTGCCACCAATTCCAAACCCAAAGTGGGTGAGCTGGGGCCATTGGCTTCTATGACATTGCACGTTACATGTTGCCTTGGTGCAGTTAGGGGCTTCTAGAATCGTGGCACGTGCTGAAAACGAGTATATAAATCATATACCCATAGCAATCGGTCGATAGCCTCATTGATTAGCGACTCTCACCATTGCCATCCTATTGATTTGCAATATTGGTAATATCATATTATCATCTATTAGGTGGAGATGGCATATTGATTAGCAAGCCTCCAAGAGTAAAACCGGAATCCGTACACCACCCCAGCGAAATGACGCCGCAGTTTCTGGCGGCCTGCGCCTGGGTCCGGGTGGTTTGATGCATCTCTGCCACTTTGTCACAGTGCATCACTGCATGATGTCGTTCCGTCTCCTTGCGCCTGAGACCTTAGCTGAGCTGAACAAAGCTGTTGGGACCACCGACCCGCCACATCACCACCCAGCAACCAGCAGCTGCACAAATAGGTGACAGTTGTTAGTAGGGGCTGAAGGGGTTTGCAGCCAGACATGGCGGACACACTTCATGTTTCGGAAATCTCAGCTACTTGGTGTGGGCGAGTGCCTCAACATCTTACGGCAGTTGAGACCATCTGGTCGTGCGAAAGTGAAACGCTCACCTTGCATAGATTTTGGATTGCTGTTGCAAGTACACCACCCCTTTGACCAATGTTAACCATGCGGCTGCCACAGCATGCCCGGATGACAATCACCGCCCAACAAAATACACGCAACAAGCAAGCTTTAGCAGCTTGGCCTCTATTGCTCTGAGCATCTAAGGCTATCATTTGCTTCCCTTGTTCATCGTTTGTGCAGCTGGAGTCGCTTGAGTTGGTGTGCAGCAAGATGTTTTCGACAAAGGCCTCAGCAGGGTAGGGAGACCGACCTATCTCCAACATAATCCTTTAGAATCCATGGCTGGATGATCAACCTTTTCTGCTCTTTTGAACATGGCAAGTAACTTGTGTCGTTTTCACGTTGAATGAGCAGGACAGTTGCTATGCACGTTGGCTCAGGGTTTGACCCACCTTGTGATGTGGAACTGACTGTCAATTGTCTACCCTATCTAAATTTCATGTTGACATATCCACTCTATCCATCTATCCATCGATCGATATTTTTGACGTTCTGTATTATTGGAACGCTTCAGAAATGGGGTTCCCAGAGGTGACCCTACAGCTTGCCCACAAGAACATTGTTTGTCATCACTTAATCACATTTGGCCTGAAAACACAGAAGCCTATCACCCTGAGAAGTGTTTTCACATGGCTTTGGAAAATACCAACTCTCAAGGTACACCTTGGTAAACAACAACTTTGAGGTATATCATCATAGCTTGTGTCTGCCATGTGATCACCATCCAGTTGGCTACATGATCTACCAGCTACCTGCCATGATCCACCAAGCATGAGCTGTCCACCATGGCACCCCAGCCATCCGGTGCCCAGCCTTGGTCTCCGCTTGCCGTGCTGCCATATCTTTCTGCAACTTCTCCTGGAAGGGATGAAGTTGGCGCTGGGAAATGTGAGGGCAGTGGAAGCTATACGACACAGTAGAAATACGAACATATATGATTTTCTTTTCAAATATATATATATATATATATATATAGATATAAATATATACAATAATATATATGCATTACATGCTGGACCACCCTGCTTGGCACCTAAGCGAGCACTCTTTTCGCGTGCCAGGGCCAAGGGCCTTCTGTACTTAGGCTGTGCACCACCTGCTATTTCGGTGGTGTCGCAGCATCAAACTGCAAAAAGGGCAGTTATTCTGCCAAAAAGTCAAAGCCAAAAGCCACCTATCCAGCTCCTCTATCCACGCGCCCCAACCCGGCTGCCGTAAAGACTGCTTGGGCAGCACGGATCTTCTGGCTGGATGCTTGTGGAATGGATAGCGTGGCAGCTTCTTGAAGGCCTTGGTCCAAGTAGAGACGGGCAGTCTGGATGTGTTTCCAGCGCCCTTTTTCCACTAGCTGGTCAAAAGTTGCCCCATTTCGGTAGGCCGATGTCGCTCCACCTCTCCTCAAGCTGTAAGGAAGGTAATGGAACTCAGTCAGTCCCAGATGGGACACCACTGACTTCCACAGCTCACGAAATTTCTGGGGGCTGTCCTCCACCAGAAAAGTTTCGGCTTGTTTGCCTTTGCAGAGTTCTGTCAGGGCATTGATGCCCAGCTGTTCTTCGATAATAACCTTCTCCCACAAAAGTTGGTTTCGTTGGGTGGTCTTTGTGTCCTCCAGGAATATGACTGCTCCCTGGTTTTTCTTTCGCGGAAGTACCACATGCTTTCGACGAATGTGGAACATTTCTCCAGTACGGAGCAGCCCGCAAAAGCCCACCACACTAAGTAGTGCCAGTGAGCGCCACTGCCACTGGAGCAGGGTCCCACAAAATGCAAACAGCATCTTGGGATCCAAGGGAGTAGCCCGGAGGGGCTGCTCAAGTTTTGACCATAGCGACAAAAGTCGCCAGGGTCCTTTCAGATTCCCCTTGAGGGAAGGTTTGTGAAACTGAAGGCTTGCCACAGCATAGCTCGCCATGGTCTTCGTGTCGCCTTCTTCCCATAGATGTTGAATGTAGTCATTCAACACCGCTTCCAAGTCACTTCTTTGTAAAAGCGCTCCTTCTGAGGAGCGAACAAAGATAGCTAGATCCCTTAAGGCCTCGGCATATCTTCCTTGCGTGACTTTAGTCACCCTCTGTTCATCCAATCGACCAATCTTTTGCCGCTCCACTTTGCGCTCAGCCTTGCTTTGTTGGTACCTAATTGTTCGGGGCATACCTTCTCGAGGGCTCGTCTGCTGGGTTCAGACGAGAGCTGATCCAAGCCCACAGCGGATATAGATCCAACGCAAGGCAAAGGCTGTGGATGCGGCGCAACAGTCGATTGATCCTTCTGGATGAACTCCTTCCTTTGGTGAGCACTGACAAGCAAATTTGCGAGTCGCTCAAGTGCAAGAACCTCATGGAGCAAAAGGCTGCACTGCGAGCTCGCCACTCCAGGCCTTGCAAAATTGCCCGCAGCTCCAGGATGTTGATGTGTTCCTGGGTCCTCCAGGGATAGCTCTGCGCAACCTCCCACACCCAACGGTCTGGGTTGATGGAGGTGCGAGCCACTGCGTCTGGGCGGTAGGCCACCTGAAGATCCAGCCTCACATCACTTCCTCGGAACTCTGTCCTTCTGAGGAAGTGGTGCACCAAACGCATGCTCAGAAGCTTTGGGTCCCTACACCCCAAGCAGGGGTCCTGAGACTGCCTGAGCCATTCGATGCGTTCTGGTGCCAACTCACTGAGAGCTTCACTCAGTTCTGCCTCCGAAGCTGCTCCTGTACTCGTGGCATCATCAGCTGCATCGGATGCTGACCCCAAGCTCTGCAGCCCAATTTCCTTGTGCCAGTCACTGACGATGGCCTTGATGCCCTTTGGGTCCACGATGACCCCTGCACTCCAAAGCCACAGGTCAATGAGACCTGCTACCACCACCGCATGGAAGCTGTTGCCCAGAGCGGCCTGTCTCTCAACCTCCTGGGCCTCTGCCTCCTTGTCGTCTGCTGGCTCCTTCTTGAACAAAGCTTTCGTATAGCCTGTTCTGAAGCCCATCAATCTTTCGCGCTCGGAAGCGCTAGCAACTCTAGCCATGCCTGGAAGCTGTCTGCAGCTGAACAGGTAGGCTTCCTGATACGTGTATGGTGGGAACTTCATCTTGTCCAACCTCCAACGCTTCAGGGTTCCTTCATCGCACAGATGATATCCAGCAGGCGATGGTGGGGGCTTCTTCCTTGGAATTGCCCTCGTGAATGTTGGGAGCTTGAGCTCCTCATCTTCTTCGGCTGCCTTCCATCTCCACCCCATGTCAGGGATGCTCTTCAATGGTTCAACCTCCGCCTGCAATTCGATCTCATCATAATGAGCAAGACCAAGCCGGGCAAAGCTTGGGTGATCTCGCATCTTCACACTGCTCCAGAACAGCCTAGGCCGCCGCACTCTCGACAACTTGCTGGAGCACGCCTTGATAGGAGTCACCCTCAAAGCGCGACTCATCTCATTCACGTCAGCCTCATCGGCCTGAACATTCTCAACGAAGTTCAGGCACCAAACCTCCAACTCCAGGCAAAGCTGCTCCACCCAGTTCACGACATTGACCATGTCGTAAAACAGCTTTGAACGTTCGTCCTCCAAGTGGGTCCTCTCTGACGACAACTTGGATAAACCTTGGCAGGGTGATCCTCCTCCGCAAATGACTCCTGTCAACCCTGGGACCGATCTCATCACTTTCTCGAGGTCCCTCTTTGTGACCTTAGTGATGTCATTCCACAGGTCACACCCTGGCCACCTGACCCGGTGTAGATGACGGCAATGGCTGTCCTTTTCGATGACCAGGAGCCGAGCCACTTTCACTCCTGCCAGCTGGAGTGCCCTTGACAGACCTCCTATGCCCGCAAAGCAGTCAATGACGAGGATCGTCTGCTGCTCATTGGTTATCTCATCCTCGGGCACTTCATCCAGGGCTTTCTCAGCGGCCAACGAATCTCTCACTCCTTGGCTGGTGAGCTTGCTTCCTTGCACCAGTCCTCCCCCATGTTCACTCGCATCTGAGGCTGTCACCACCTCATTCAATCCAGCTCTCAGATTGGTAAACCTCAGTGGCTGACAGCAGCCTGCCATCAAGACCTCCTCAACCGACTTGACCCCCAACTTTACCATGGGCTCCCCTTCTCCGATGTCCTTCCACAGGTAATCGAAGATGGCAAAGAGAGGCCGTCGAAATTGGATCGTGTGGGTTTCCTTTCCCAGGAACACCTGCAATGCTTTTCTTGGGACCCTTTCCTGCCTCAACAGCCAGCACCCTAAGGAGATGCTGTCCAAGGCCCTCTTTGTAGACCCCTGCAGGATCCCAGACTCGCCATCGATCACCGCACCAAGTTTTTCAGCTTTCTCAGCCCGCACTCCGGCCTTTCCCAGGCTCACAGGGATACCCCAATGGGCATAGGCCTTCCTCAAGCGAATCTGCTCCTCAGGCGGTTGATCCTTGAGCTCTTCTGCGAGTCTCTTGTCCATCACTTCCACCAAATTCGTATCGTCCAAGTATAGGCTCCACAGGCTGTCCTCTACCTCGAGATCTGGGAACACGGAGTCCCGTCTGATCTCGCACTGGCCAAGGAGACCCGCTCCTCCTGCCAGTGGGCTCCGAAGAGCCAGACGCCTGTGGGCGTGCTGCAGCACTCCTACGGCTGATGCCCAGCCCATCGGCAGCACACGAGCCCCTATGTGAACTGAACCTTCACGCTGAACTCCAAGTACCCTCCAAGGCACTTGAGGTCCAAAGGTCATCATCCTACTCCAGCCCTTTGGAAGGCTGATCAGGTAGAATGCTGACACGAGGTCGTCTGATGACACTCGTATCACTTTTGACCCCGGCAGCACTACATGCTGCAGCGATGGTGCTCCTGTCAAGCTTCGCACGTCCCCCTCAAGTACTCTGGTAACAGAGTTCACTCCTCTGAAGTCCATGATCAGACGAAGAATGGGACGTTCGTCTTCTAAGTACTTTCCCGGCTTGACCACACCAAAGGCTCCGTTGGTGACGATCCTCCCTCGAATCACCAGGGGGTCTTCAACTGCTTCCACTAGGCCTCGGTCAAAGAGTTCTCTGGCAATAGCTTGCCACTGACCCTCATCACAGTGGACCCTTGGCTCAGGGATCTCCTCAGGCAGTTCCTCTGGCTCTAAGAGGTTCCCCAGTGGATCCTCAAGCCGCTTCCTGAGCTCGCCTTCGCAAAGTTCCACCAAAGGCACTGATCCACCGTAACCGGGTGGGGGTAAGCCAGGCAGGATCTGGGCTAGGGTCAGCCTCTGACCCTTCTCAACCACCTCACCGTGGTAAGAGATCCTCACATCGCCCAGCTTTGCACCCCAATCCCCCACCGGGACTGACCGAGGCACCTTCTCCTTGGACTCAGACGTATCGTCCACGAACCTTTTCACTGTGGTCCACAGGCGGTCCATTGCCTTTTGTTGGGCCTTCGTCACTCCTCCTTCATGGACTTGTCCTCCTTTTCCACCTCCTGTCCAAAGGGCGTTGATCACCATTGTGACCAATCCATGCCACACCAACAAGCCAGTTCGCCTTGATGCCTTTGCTGCCTTTTCTTTCCCAGGCCGTGTCTTCGAGCTTCCGCTGCCGGCCAACTTCCGGAACTCCCCCGTCTCGAAGAGGTTCCTCAGGGCGGTCACAGAATCCTCCAGCAGTGGCAGGGGGAGGAGACTCCGTTGCCTCCTTGCCCTATCGCCACGGGACCCCGACACGCATTTCTTGAGGTAATGACCAAGCCCTGTTCCACTCCTGTAAACCATCAACGCAAGGAGGGCCCCGGATTGGGATGCGCTTGTACTGCCGGTCTCTTCCGTCCTCAGCCATCTCTGCAGCATTTCGATGGCATCCTCGGCAGCTTCATCTACTTCTGTTGATCCTGCTGTGGTGTAGCCTTCTCCCTGATCGGGGTATAGGGCTCCTCCTGGGACCCTTTCCTTTCATCTTCCCCCGGCCTTTTCCTTTTCCTTTCTGCTTCCTTTGCCACTTCCCGGGTCTTCGTGCCCAAGCTGGTTGCCGGCTTGAGCTCCAAGGTGTCTCTTCTTTCCCTGAGTTCAACCGGGTTTCTCTTTGGTCCGGGATCTCCTCGTGGCTCTCCTTGATGCTCACCCTTCTTGGCGAGCTCCCTTCTCTGCCTTCCTTCTTCCAGTCGTTGGGTGGCGTCACAGGGTTCCGCTTCTGAGCCTGACCCCTGCCGCCCCATCCCTATTTGTTGCCGCTGCTTCGGCTCTTCTGGATGGCCTCTTTGAGTTTTGCGCTCGCCAACTCCTGCTTTGCTGACCTCCTGCGTTCCATCTCGCTGGTCAAGGAGGCCCCCACTGGTGGGATAAGCTCCTGATGGCGAGCTTGCTGCCACCCTTGGTCGTTCAACGACGACTCTAGCGCTTTCATGCGCTGCATCAGCAGGTCTCCCAGCTGTGCCAAGTGGCCGGATAGGAGTAAGTCGATGGCGGTTCCTACCGTCACCAACTCCCTGTAGTTTCGGATGCCCATGGAGCTTTGAGGGTGTTGAGACAGGATGACCTGGTTGACGTAGGCCATCATCCGCAGCTGCATCCACTGGTCCTCCTCCGGTACGCCGACGCTTTCTGTCCGACTCGCCAAGTACCTCTGCAGCTCCATCATTCCTTGCCTCAACAGCTTTCCGGGGTTCTTTGTCGACAGCCGCCATAGCTCTTCCCCTCCCCCGGACAGGGGCTTTCGAAAAAGCGACGACCGCGACCCTGAGGATCCACTGCTTCTGCTGCTAGTTCCTTTCTTCTTCTTCTTTTTCCGGCTCCGACTCCTGCCTCGCTCTTCCTTCTTTCTTTTTCCTTCCTTCTGATCCAAGGCAGCTCTTTGCTCAGCTGCTTTCCTTTCCAGCAGCGCTCCAACCGATCCACGAGGCCCAACTTTCTTCTCCTCAGGCCTTCCTTCTCCTTTTGGTCCACTCAGGGGGGCTCTCTTTTCAACCTCCTCCTCAACCTCTTGCAGAGCCTGATCAACTCCCGTAACCGCTCTCCCCCTACCCTCAGGGTGAGGGCCTGGAGCTGGCGGCAAGACAGGCTCAGGAACCGTGGGGACGAAACTTCTCACCCATTCCTTCAAAGCTTCATGTCCCAACCTTGCCAAGTACGGGGTGTCAAGCATAGCCAAGGGAGTGATCATCCGCCACTTCTCTACATGGACCACTTCTCTGCGGTCCCCTCGTGGAAGGCGCTCTTTACAGTCCTTCCGTTTTCCTCCACAAAAGTGATAAACACTCTTGTCTGCTTTGAGGTTCTGACGCGCGTACCAATCATAGTACCCGTCACTCGCCAACACGTGGTCGGCCTTCACCATGGCACCTCCATAGTCTGCCCACTCCTGGAGTCTGATGACAGCTCGCCCTTGAGCTCTTCCTCCAGCATCGTAGCACTCATACTCAGCAAGGCTTCCTTGAGTCATCACTCGCCTCGCCTCTTCAGCAGACTCGGTTCCTATCTCTTTGCTGTCGTGCCACTGTTGGTCCAGGGTGCTAAGCCCTCGAGTGAGCGCCATCCCCCAATCTCCGAGGGTACCTCCTTTCCTCAACAGCTCCTGCTTCAGAGCTTCCGTCATGGCTCAGGCCAATCTAGAAGCCAAATCCACCTCCAGAGAGTAACACCAGACTCCTGTCTGGCGGGACAGGGGCTCAAGCCCCCCACACTCTCTTTTACCCCTATCCTTTGCCTTCTCTCCTTGCGCCCCGCCAACACCAAGAGGGGCCTTACCCAATACAGGGCCTGGCCCCACTGCACTCAAATCTCACCAAATCAGCACCTAGGCAACAAAGCCCCCGGTGCTGCACCTGCCACACAAATCAGCTCAAGGCCAGGCCCCTTCCACCACAGGGTGGTCTGAGGCCCCACTCAAGCACACCCTGACTCACCCAAGCTCCCCAGCCCACGAGGGCCCAGGAAGCAGGGTGATCAGGATCCCCTTGAGCTACAAAAGCTACGGTTGGATCCAGCTTCATGCATGATACTCCTTGGGAGGTTTACATATATATATATATCAAAATAAATATGTTTAGATACAAATTCAAATATCTACATATTCATCTATCTCATGTCTTTCTACATATTGTATCTTATATCTATCTTAATTTTGATGACAACAATAATGAAAATTCCAGAGAAAAACATACATACAAATCAACAATCCATATGTGCTTTTTTTGGTTTCGAGAATATAATATATCAAAAAATGCACAACGTTTCCTATGGTCTTTCTATGGTTTGCCTATGGTTTGTCTGTCGTTTCCTATGGTTTTCCTATGGTCTTCCTATGGTTTCCTATGGTCTTTCTATGGTTTGCCTATGGTTTGTCTATCGTTTCCTATGGTTTTCCTATGGTCTTCCTATGGTTTCCTATGGTCTTTCTATGGTTTGCCTATGGTTTGTCTATCGTTTCCTATGGTTTTCCTATGGTCTTCCTATGGTTTCCTATGGTCTTTCTATGGTTTGCCTATGGTTTGTCTATCGTTTCCTAGGGTTTTCCTATGGTCTTCCTATGGTTTCCTATGGTCTTTCTATGGTTTGCCTATGGTTTGTCTATCGTTTCCTATGGTTTTCCTATGGTCTTCCTATGGTTTCCTATGGTCTTTCTATGGTTTGCCTATGGTTTGTCTATCGTTTCCTATGGTTTTCCTATGGTCTTCCTATGGTTTCCTATGGTCTTTCTATGGTTTGCCTATGGTTTGTCTATCGTTTCCTATGGTTTTCCTATGGTCTTCCTATGGTTTCCTATGGTCTTTCTATGGTTTGCCTATGGTTTGTCTATCGTTTCCTATGGTTTTCCTATGGTCTTCCTATGGTTTCCTATGGTCTTTCTATGGTTTGCCTATGGTTTGTCTATCGTTTCCTATGGTTTTCCTATGGTCTTCCTATGGTTTCCTATGGTCTTTCTATGGTTTGCCTATGGTTTGTCTATCGTTTCCTATGGTTTTCCTATGGTCTTCCTATGGTTTCCTATGGTCTTTCTATGGTTTGCCTATGGTTTGTCTATCGTTTCCTATGGTTTTCCTATGGTCTTCCTATGGTTTCCTATGGTCTTTCTATGGTTTGCCTATGGTTTGTCTATCGTTTCCTATGGTTTTCCTATGGTCTTCCTATGGTTTCCTATGGTCTTTCTATGGTTTGCCTATGGTTTGTCTATCGTTTCCTATGGTTTTCCTATGGTCTTCCTATGGTTTCCTATGGTCTCTCTATGGTTTGCCTATGGTTTGTCTATCGTTTCCTATGGTTTTCCTATGGTCTTCCTATGGTTTCCTATGGTCTCTCTATGGTTTGCCTATGGTTTGTCTATCGTTTCCTATGGTTTTCCTATGGTCTTCCTATGGTTTCCTATGGTCTTTCTATGGTTTGCCTATGGTTTGTCTATCGTTTCCTATGGTTTTCCTATGGTCTTCCTATGGTTTCCTATGGTCTTTCTATGGTTTGCCTATGGTTTGTCTATCGTTTCCTATGGTTTTCCTATGGTCTTCCTATGGTTTCCTATGGTCTTTCTATGGTTTGCCTATGGTTTGTCTATCGTTTCCTATGGTTTTCCTATGGTCTTCCTATGGTTTCCTATGGTCTTTCTATGGTTTGCCTATGGTTTGTCTATCGTTTCCTATGGTTTTCCTATGGTCTTCCTATGGTTTCCTATGGTCTTTCTATGGTTTGCCTATGGTTTGTCTATCGTTTCCTATGGTTTTCCTATGGTCTTCCTATGGTTTCCTATGGTCTTTCTATGGTTTGCCTATGGTTTGTCTATCGTTTCCTATGGTTTTCCTATGGTCTTCCTATGGTTTCCTATGGTCTTTCTATGGTTTGCCTATGGTTTGTCTATCGTTTCCTATGGTTTTCCTATGGTCTTCCTATGGTTTCCTATGGTCTTTCTATGGTTTGCCTATGGTTTGTCTATCGTTTCCTATGGTTTTCCTATGGTCTTCCTATGGTTTCCTATGGTCTTTCTATGGTTTGCCTATGGTTTGTCTATCGTTTCCTATGGTTTTCCTATGGTCTTCCTATGGTTTCCTATGGTCTCTCTATGGTTTGCCTATGGTTTGTCTATCGTTTCCTATGGTTTTCCTATGGTCTTCCTATGGTTTCCTATGGTCTCTCTATGGTTTGCCTATGGTTTGTCTATCGTTTCCTATGGTTTTCCTATGGTCTTCCTATGGTTTCCTATGGTCTCTCTATGGTTTGCCTATGGTTTGTCTATCGTTTCCTATGGTTTTCCTATGGTCTTCCTATGGTTTCCTATGGTCTCTCTATGGTTTGCCTATGGTTTGTCTATCGTTTCCTATGGTTTTCCTATGGTCTTCCTATGGTTTCCTATGGTCTTTCTATGGTTTGCCTATGGTTTGTCTATCGTTTCCTATGGTTTTCCTATGGTCTTCCTATGGTTTCCTATGGTCTTTCTATGGTTTGCCTATGGTTTGTCTATCGTTTCCTATGGTTTTCCTATGGTCTTCCTATGGTTTCCTATGGTCTTTCTATGGTTTGCCTATGGTTTGTCTATCGTTTCCTATGGTTTTCCTATGGTCTTCCTATGGTTTCCTATGGTCTTTCTATGGTTTGCCTATGGTTTGTCTATCGTTTCCTATGGTTTTCCTATGGTCTTCCTATGGTTTCCTATGGTGGATATTCAGTGGCTCGCAGCCAATGTTTAATCGGTGACAATGGTTGATACATTGTCAATCAAATATTTACAACTACACAGCTGCATATGTTTTGCTTGTAATTTTATACGTGCAAATTTATACAGACCAAACCTATACATTCAACATCCAATCAAACATGTATCCACGCATAGCCACAGAGGGGAAATCATGTACAGTAGCTAATGCTGACAATGTTTATCACTAGCCCCCGCATTGATATGAACAACCAACTAACCACGGTCAATTATGATATATTATGATTTGAGTGTATCACCCCCCCAGTAGCAGTTGAAAAACACATTTCCTTTAAATGTACCTCCGAAATTTTACACCAAGTTTTTTGCCATTTTGGGATACCCAGGTTGAGCACTCAGGTTAGAAATTTCATGAGTTGAACTTATGCCAACACGTCCCAACCCTTCTAGCCGAAACATACTGATTGAAAACCATCCCCCCACAACCAGTGTGGTTCATTCCCTTGGTCACCAAACCTCCAACATAGCCAAAACTTTTCTGACTTTTGCACTTTCTGTTTTTGTTTTCAATCCTCTTGTATTTTCTTACATTGCCTCTGGACGTGTTTTTGTGTTTTGTTTTTGCATTTTTCAAACCCAGGCAATGCATTCAAGTGCATGTGTGCTGAGTCACAATGGTCACAAGATGGCCCATTCAGAATAATAGACAAGTGACAATTGATGACAATTGACAATCGCTGCAGTGCGAATGCAAATGCACCTGTAGCAACCAAGCAGAAGGTTTAATGTTTTCCATTGGCGTTTCCCTTTGTCACTGTTTTGTTACAAGACAGCGTGTTTGCATGGCATTTGTTGAATGTCATCAACATGCCTGGTAGACAGACAAAAGACGTTTTTCATCCTAAAACCTAAATGTTAGGGTAAAGCATCCTAAGCCCTAAACTGTGTTGTGGAAAAACTGCGGCATTTCGTTTTTCTGAACACGTTGACAGCCAAAGAAACAACATCCGAAACCCTAAACTCTAAACTGTGTTGTGGAAAAAACGGCAACATTTTTTTTTTCTCGGAACACGCTCACAGTCAAAAACAAAGAAAAAACGAAAGACTACAAATTCTGCACCAGCGATCCCGTTCGGAGAGCACAAATTTTGCACCAGCGATCCTGTTTGGAGAGCACAAATTTTGCACCAGCGATCCCGTTTGGAGAGCACAAATTTTGCACCAGCGATCCCGTTTGGAGAGCACAAATTTTGCACCAGCGATCCCGTTTGGAGAGCACAAATTTTGCACCAGCGATCCCGTTTGGAGAGCACAAATTTTGCACCAGCGATCCCGTTTGGAGAGCACAAATTCTGCACCAGCAATCCCGTTTGGAGAGCACAAATTTTGCACCAGCGATCCCGTTTGGAGAGCACAAATTCTGCACCAGCAATCCCGTTTGGAGAGCACAAATTTTGCACCAGCGATCAGCCTCAATTTGTCAAGTTTTCCGGGTGCAAAATTTGTGCTTTCCATTTGTGGTTTTTTCTTATTAACCAATTTGTAAACAACCACAAATGGAGAGCACAAATTTTGCACCGTGAAAAGTTGCAGATTTCAATTTTCCTTGAATTGTAGGCCTCTCGGCTCTGGTCGTCTGGAAATTCAACGCGAGAAATTTTGCACCAGCGATCCCGTTTGGAGAGCACAAATTTTGCACCAGCGATCAGCCTCAATTTGTCAAGTTTTCCGGGTGCAAAATTTGTGCTTTCCATTTGTGGTTTTTTCTTATTAACCAATTTGTAAACAACCACAAATGGAGAGCACAAATTTTGCACCGTGAAAAGTTGCATTTTTGAATTTGCTTTGAATTGTAGGGCCCTCGGGAATGGCCGTCTGGAAATTGAACGCAAGAAATTTTGCACCAGCGATCCCGTTTGGAGAGCACAAATTTTGCACCAGCGATCCCGTTTGGAGAGCACAAATTTTGCACCAGCGATCCCGTTTGGAGAGCACAAATTTTGCACCAGCGATCCCGTTTGGAGAGCACAAATTTTGCACCAGCGATCCCGTTTGGAGAGCACAAATTTTGCACCAGCGATCCCGTTTGGAGAGCACAAATTTTGCACCAGCGATCCCGTTTGGAGAGCACAAATTTTGCACCAGCGATCCCGTTTGGAGAGCACAAATTTTGCACCAGCGATCCCGTTTGGAGAGCACAAATTTTGCACCAGCGATCCCGTTTGGAGAGCACAAATTTTGCACCAGCGATCCCGTTTGGAGAGCACAAATTTTGCACCAGCGATCCCGTTTGGAGAGCACAAATTTTGCACCAGCGATCCCGTTTGGAGAGCACAAATTTTGCACCAGCGATCCCGTTTGGAGAGCACAAATTCTGCACCAGCAATCCCGTTTGGAGAGCACAAATTTTGCACCAGCGATCCCGTTTGGAGAGCACAAATTCTGCACCAGCAATCCCGTTTGGAGAGCACAAATTTTGCACCAGCGATCAGCCTCAATTTGTCAAGTTTTCCGGGTGCAAAATTTGTGCTTTCCATTTGTGGTTTTTTCTTATTAACCAATTTGTAAACAACCACAAATGGAGAGCACAAATTTTGCACCGTGAAAAGTTGCATTTTTGAATTTGCTTTGAATTGTAGGGCCCTCGGGAATGGCCGTCTGGAAATTGAACGCAAGAAATTTTGCACCAGCGATCCCGTTTGGAGAGCACAAATTTTGCACCAGCGATCAGCCTCAATTTGTCAAGTTTTCCGGGTGCAAAATTTGTGCTTTCCATTTGTGGTTTTTTCTTATTAACCAATTTGTAAACAACCACAAATGGAGAGCACAAATTTTGCACCGTGAAAAGTTGCATTTTTGAATTTGCTTTGAATTGTAGGGCCCTCGGGAATGGCCGTCTGGAAATTGAACGCAAGAAATTTTGCACCAGCGATCCCGTTTGGAGAGCACAAATTTTGCACCAGCGATCCCGTTTGGAGAGCACAAATTTTGCACCAGCGATCCCGTTTGGAGAGCACAAATTTTGCACCAGCGATCCCGTTTGGAGAGCACAAATTTTGCACCAGCGATCCCGTTTGGAGAGCACAAATTTTGCACCAGCGATCCCGTTTGGAGAGCACAAATTTTGCACCAGCGATCCCGTTTGGAGAGCACAAATTTTGCACCAGCGATCCCGTTTGGAGAGCACAAATTTTGCACCAGCGATCCCGTTTGGAGAGCACAAATTTTGCACCAGCGATCCCGTTTGGAGAGCACAAATTTTGCTTCCTATGGTTTCCTATGGTCTTTCTATGGTTTGCCTATGGTTTGTCTATCGTTTCCTATGGTTTGTCTTTGGTTTTCCTATGGTTTCCTATGGTCTTTCTATGGTTTGCCTATGGTTTGTCTATCGTTTCCTATGGTTTGTCTTTGGTTTTCCTATGGTTTCCTATGGTCTTTCTATGGTTTGCCTATGGTTTGTCTATCGTTTCCTATGGTTTTCCTATGGTTTTCCTATGGTTTCCTATGGTTTTCCTATTTTTTCCTATCCTTTTCCCAGCACTTCTGGATCTTTCTCTGCAAAGAGCGCCACACGGCACTGGTCGTCGTCCTTGAAGTCGTCCCGCTCCGCACGGTGACTCGTGACCACGGACCTCACATCTGCCCGCTTCACTTCCACGGCCTGGCAGCGCCGGTGTCGTTGCCTTGGAAGGCCCTGGAACTGGGCGGTTGTAGCTGGTCATTGGCTGGTCATTAGCTGGTCATTATCCTAACCACCTGATGGTTTCTCAAGATAGGGGTGCCCCTGAATCATCGACTATTGAACATTTTTTTTGCCTGGGCTTCCGAGCATGTAAAGAGAAAAACCAACCATAACTTGGTGAATTATCACCCTAACCACCTAACTACACTTGACGTAGTTGATCATTGCACATTGTTATTGTCCAAACCACCTCAATTGATGTCTCTAATCCTAACCACTTATCATCAACCACCTCTCACTAATAACCTATACTTAACCATTAATCTAGTAGCACTCCTACTATAACCTTCATCATTTAGTAACCTGTAATGTTAGTTCTTGATTAGTGAACACCGTCGGAATAATGTAAAACAATTTTGAATTATTCAGAATCCACGAATAACTTGGAAGGGTCGGAATAGTGTAAAAAAAAAAATCATTGTTTTCTCAATTAGATTATTTATTTTCATTGA
>VSDK01004922.1:6236-33895 GCA_009767595.1 Symbiodinium kawagutii | reverse complement strand
GGTCCAGTAGTAGTTGCTAAGCTCAAAGCGTGGCAGTTGCGAAGGTGGAGGACAAGGAGGAGGAAGAGAAGGAGGATAAGTATAACTCTGATAAAATTAAATAATCCTTACCTGACAGGTAGGGAATAAATTTAAGTACTTATATTATTATAATCTTCCTTTCTGTTAATAACCTTTTCAGCCACCATGTCGAACTTTGGATCACAGCTGTAGCGAGTTGATAAGTTGATCTACAGAGATTCGGATTGTGTCACCAAAAGGGTTGATAAGTATCCTCTACTTGGATGTGCAGCTGGGGTTATAACATGTAATCGTGGGAAATTACCCCAAAAGATAGGTTATAACCCCCATAACCATGGTTTGTAATTACTTTCCAAATGGGAATGCACATCCAGGTAGTTACCAGCTTTCAAAGAGCAAGAATCTTAGCTATGTCACATCTTAGTAGATACATGTACTGGTTTATTGACGACAATTTTCTGGGCATCAACCTGATAAGAAATCAAGCCGCGCTCTTGACCTTGGTCCTAACCAGGTTTCGAGATATTCAGGGGGCAATGCTTGTGGTCACATGGTCGGCCTCCGCGGCTACTTGGCAATTGAACACCTGCCATGAGGTGGTTGGAGTGAGATCTAGCTGGCTAAACCCTAGCCATATGGTCAATCGCCAGCTACTGAGCGCTGGATGCATCGAAAAGATGATTTCCATTTCCAAGGATTGACAGTCAGGAAATCTACCAATAAATGAAGATCTAACCGTGGATCTTTTTTTGATTTCGATGCAATTCCCATTTAGATTAGTTATTCCTGATGGATTTCCCATCTAGATTAACCATACCTACTGGATTTTCTATGGATTACCCACATTTCAAGCGGATTTTCTATGGATTTCCCGTATATATCAACCATTTCTAGCAGATTTTCGATGGATTTCCCGTATATATCAACCATTTCTAGCAGATTTTCGATGGATTTCCATGGATTTCCCGTATATACCAACCATTTCTAGTGGATTTTCTACGCTCTTTCCCATGTTGATCCACTCAAATGAAGATCCTCATGGCACGGCTCACAGCCTGTCCACCTGTGATCGGTGCTTGCCGCGAGTCGCGCGGGGGAGTCACGGGACATGTTTCTACACGAGGATGTGACCGGTCACTCGGCTGATGTAAATTCATGTAATCTCTTAGGCAGGATGATTATATATCTATTGAAACCTGAGAATATATGTACATATGCAGATACATTATATATATATATATGTTGACAATTACATGTATGTAAATAATTAAATTTGTATATATATATATATTTATAAAAAAATAAATAAGTAAATATATAAATATATATACAATTATATGTGTATATATCTATATACTTCAGGTGGAAAAGTAGGCACTCATAGGCACCCCGCATAACATGTCACATTTTCCTAGCTCCTCTTGGAAAGCAAATGGCTTTCATGAATTTGATTCATTTTGCTTATATTTCACTCCAGAAACCATGGTGAAACGTGGGGAATCTCTACATTGGGGTTCCAAACAAATGGACGACAATGGAAGGGATTGGACTTCCCAACTCGTGATGATCGTTACCTCCTGTCCCAAGGGAAAACCAGCCATTCATCCAAGCTGAAGAGCTACCCTCTGGTAAACTAACCTGGCAATCAACAATCCACCCTTTTGTTAGGAAAACCTGAGGAAATCATCCATAGATGGTGCATTTTCGTTGCCATGTTAGTTCACCAGAGTGTATCTTCAGCCGCATGAACTGTGTCACGATCTGTGCGGATCTGCCAGTGGCAATGAATATCTAGGTCTTGAGCCGTTGGGTCACCATGGCTTGCTGGTCGAACAGGATCACCAACTCACTGACCCCAAACGACTCACTGGACCGTAGATAGATAGAAAGGCCCGTCGTTTCATAGAGGAATCCCGTAAAATTCAGGTTACCCAGTATCCTCAGGATGTACTAGTAGTACATTCAAACTCAATAATGCCGACGTAGTTGTAAAGTATCAACTGTTTTTTAGTACCCATGCATGTATATGTGTATATAAAACCATATCTTTTTTATGCAAGTATAGACAAAAGAAAAACATCCTATGACGGCTATCCTATATGGTGGTTGATCTACATTTCTGTATCTGTGCAAGTTGGAAACTCTACGGAAAAAAGCTTTCTAGAATATGGACGCATGTGGTCTTTCGTCGCATCTTCTGCGAGACTATCTCAAAAATTCGCACCAAACTAAATTATCAACAGCAACAATAGCATACAACAGCAGCAGCAATCTTTCTACTGGTTATTACCGAGTATGAGATGTTAAAAAAATCGTTCCCAAACTCTTTCGCCCGCCAAACCAAAACTTTCGCTAAGCCAGAAAAAATCATTCGCGAGATCTTGCGCGGTAACGCCTTTGCGGCCATTGCGATCAACAATACCTGCATGGACCTGTACATCGACTGCTATACGTTGGCAACTGCACACATAGAATTGCGCTTCTTTTTTAAGATGTATTTACATAAATAAATATATATATATATGCATATTTGCACTTATATGAGCATACACATGTTTTTGTGCATAAAAAAGGTGCGCACATTTGCATTTATGGCCTCCGACAAATTTTTAGAACGGCCAACTTGAGGGTAGAGGAGCGGGGTAATAATCGGGTGGCCATTTTGGGGGCCTGTTCTATAATTCGTTATTCCTGCATATTCCTGCATACCCAGGGTCAAAGTTATTGGGGGTCTTTTTCTTAGAATCGGCAGTTTGGCAACTGGTCATTCTAGAATTCCTGCCGGCGTTCCATAATCGAGATGCCCGGCGTAAACTGATGCCCTGATGCGTTACGAATTCCCCTTGGAGACCACCAAAACTGCATGTTCTATCATTGTGTCGGTATCCTGTTTTATTTGGACCATTCTGCAGGTGCTGGTGGCAAAGGATGAGGATAAGTAAACCAGCAATAACTGGCAATCCCCCATTAATCATAGAATTTGGTTTACTGATCAAAATTAGATAACTGTCCTATGATTTACTAACCAGCAAAAAAAATCGTAGAACAAAACATTAATAAATTATAGGACACCTTCGGTAATGTCTATTGGTTTTAAATTTGAGGGTAGCATCGGCAGTGAAAAACCGGTGACCAGCCCTCAAAAAATTGTTCTAAAATTCAGTCGGATCCTGTACATGTTTTTCTCAGGTCACAAAAAATGAATCAATCTGCATAATCCTAATGAGTCCATCTTCATCCTAAAAACTGGTACCTATCTATTGTATCTCTATTCTTATCTATCTAACACATTTATCTAAACCTCTCTATCCAATCTATACCGCTCTCTATACCATTCTATACCATTCTATACCCATCTATCTATCTATCTATCTATCTATCTATCTATCTATCTATCTATCTATCTATCTATGTATCTATCCATCCATCTATCTATCTATCTACCTATCTATCTATCTCATCATCTCTCTATCCATCCATCTAAATAAAAAAATAAACATATATATATATATAAATACAAATATGGGTGTTTCTCAAAATAGGGGTACCCCCCCAATCATCCATTAGTAGTCATTTATAGTAGTAAACCCAGCATTTTTCGGGGTACCCCCATTTTGAGAAACCACCATATACACAATATATAAATCTGTCTATTCAAAATGGGGGTACCCAATATTTGGTACCCCATTTATTTATCAATCTATCTATAGATCAATCTATCTATCCATCCATCCATCTATCTAAATACTCTAAATAGATAAATAAAAAAGTAAACAACTAAACATATATATATATATATGGTGGTTTCCTAAAATGGGGGTACCCACAAAAATGGTTGGTCTATTGTCAATAATGATTTCTATTGGATGATTAGGGGGTACCTCTATTTTGAGAAACACCCATACATATACAAATATACACAGTACATCAATCTGTCGATTCAATTCTGCTACTTCGGCTCACCGCGGCCCAAAAACATCTCTGGGTCTCCCCGGCAGCTGGGGCAGTTTCCACCCCGGTCACCTCCTCGCTCCTGGCGACCGCTGGAGGAGTTCCGCTGCCATGGTGAGTTGAGGGTTGATGATATAGGTTGGTTCCTCAAGTCATAGTCATTTGGCCATGGGTCAAGCAGTTAACCAACCAACCAATGGTTAACTAGCTGGTTAATGGTTAATAATAGGGGATAACAACTAGCAACTATAGGGATATACCAGCTATATATGGCTATGGGTCAAGCAGTTAATCAACCAATTTTATGGGGAATTATAACCAGTAATCATAGGGAAAAATATTAGGTTAATGATAGGGGAACCAAGGGGACTAAGGGTTTTGACCCACAGCCATATAAATCTACATGTGTAGATTTATATGCGCATCTGTATGCGTATACATATACATAGTTATTAATAGTTATCATATACATACATTATGTATATGTCGTCATCATCATCATCATCACCATCATCATCATCATCATAATCATCATCATCATCATCATCATCATCATCATCAGCAGCAGCAGCAGCAGCAGCATCATGCATCATGCATCATGCATCATGCATCATGCATCATGCATCATATCTCTACATCGAAACATGTAGATATGTGTGAACATTTGCATGCAATGTGCATAAAAAGAATATACAAATACAAATGCTTCTGATTACATTAGTTTCCTTGTTCAAACATGTGGAGAACGAACACCTTTGAGTCGCATTAAAAAGCATGGCATAAGCAGCCCCACCGGTGAATTTTTGGGGGATGGTCGCTGGTGGGATTTCCCCACACAGATGAAGAGCTTCTCTGCCAGTACACCCAGCAACTCAAGGTCTGTAAGTCGCTTGAAACTTTAGGCTCTTAAAATATTGCTTTCTGTTTTTCGGACTTCAATGTCGAAGATGTTTTTTGGACTGCAACTGCACAAATAGTTTGGATGCTTTGTGAGAGATCTGGAGTCGCGCCCTTCGGGGAATCCCTACTGACCAGCATTTCTTGTTGCGCCCGATTCTGGTCGGCGGAATCATTGCCCTGCTACTTGAGCGGCTCCAAATGTGCTCATTTCTCGCCACGCTTGAACACCAGCAACCCGTTGCGAAGCAGATGAACCATGGTATGTGCTACACCACGGATTCCCAGATCTGTTTGATCCAGCACCAGTTGGATGATCCGATGTTGATGATTGTAAATAAAAACAAATAAACGGCCAGAAGTATCCAGACCTAACCATCCACTGCCACCATTTTCACAGCACGACTATCGACTCGCGGAGGTTGCAACTCGCAGCGCAGCTAGGCTTGGCGGCGCGGGGGCCCCGCCTCGACCTCTTCAGGCCTGACGCAAGAATCGTTTGCTCGGGTGGAAGGGCGATTTCTCTGGGGTGATTTAAGGTGTTTTCTCAAAATAAGGGACCCCAAAAATGGATAAAAATGGTGGGTTTATTGCTATGAATGACTATTATTGGATGACTTAGGGGTACCCCTATTTCGAGAAACCACCATTTATAGCCATTTCTATGGTGATTTATGGCTTGTGGTGATTTCTAATGTGATTTCCATGGTGATTGATTTTGGTACAGTAACCCTTTTCTCAACTGTGGAACAATTTCCAGGGGTGATTTATAGGTATGCATATGTATTCATGGCTATTTATGGCTAAGGGCCGTGAATAGCCGGACCCAAACTTCTGGGTATTTGTTGGTCCACAATCTTTGGCGATGGCTACTTTGCCGGCGAACTCAGCGATCCGTGTTTGGTCAAGAACGGTTTGTACCTGGGGATAAGAATAGCCAACGATCATGGTGGGACAACGAACTATTCACAATGGATGCTTCGCAGTCTGGCTTTGAGGCTACGAATAGCTTCAATTCCTCAGCCAAACAGGTTCGTCTTGGAAATTCAGCATCCTTACCATGTTCGGATCAAAGATGTCATGCCAGTAGACTTGGGCAACCTTGTGAAGACAGATAGGTCCAACCAGCACAAATTTCACAAAAAGAAGATGAGTCAGCTTTCCTGAGGTGCTCCGCAAATGTGCACCCAACGATCCACCAGAAACCAAAAAGAGTCTTGGAACCACTCAGAATCAGAATTTGGAAGCGTTCAGAAGTAGTGTGCCCCAGAAACCAATCCAAAATATCCAACATGGAACAAAGTGGTATAGTCAGCTACATTCAAGAGCGAAAAAGGGAAAACAGAAAGAAAGATCTTGGGTATGGCTATGGATGGCCGAAACCTGGTACATTCCCACTGTAGCCGTATGTGTATGGTATGTTTGGCCATCCATAGCCATTCCCATGGCGTCATAGCTACGACTATGGACTATGGCTATGCTGAAGTCTGTCCCAAGCTGAGCCTTGAGAGTCTGAAGGTCGCTTCATGTCTGGAAGGTGCTTGTTTCACCTTGTGCGGGAGCCAGATCGAGGTGTCAGTCCACGGTGTCCAAGAGCCTCTGGTGGAGAATAGCTGGCCATTGGTATCATTGGTATAGTTAGGGTTATCATTGCTATACTTATGTATCATAACTTTTATATAGAACAGTTGGCCACCAGATTTGGAAGTACCACCAATAGGAAGCAAACATCGATGGAAGAGATTCCGAGACGGAACGCAGCCAATGAGCTGTGAAAAAAACTACGCGTCGTGGATTGCAGCTACGAGTTGCGAAAATTCAGGTTGACCCTTATCTGGTTGGTGGTTTCAACCCCTATGAAAATATCAGTCAATCAGATAGTTGTTAACAATTACTTGGGAAAATAAAAATGTTTGAAACCATCAACTAGTCATCAATTGCTGCAATTGTTGTTAAACCTTGTTGCCCATCAATATCGATTGATAGCCACTAGTGCGGGTAGCCATCTAACTGTTACCCATCATAACCACTATGCACGGCTATGAACAATGCCAAACCCAAATACCTATCAACAACTAGTGCCCACCCCCAAATCAACGAGTTAAAACCTCACTAGCTATGCGACCCGCAGTGGAATGTTGGTCATATTCACGTGTTTTCCCCTATTTTCCCAAAAAACGAGGCACGACTTTGTCAATTGTCTGTACCTCCTTCTTGCATCTTCTTTCTAGCTTGGTCACTTGGTTGCACAGCCTTTGTTGAATGCTTGTCTGCCACCAAGTCCAATGTCCTTGAGCTGGTCACTGGTTTAGTGCCCGAGTTTTATGGTGATACCACTGGTATGCGCCGTTTCTGAGACCCCATGGAACCTCCTACAGCTATGGGATTTGCATGGATTTGCCATACAACATAAAATAGTTGTCATTAAAGATTCACAGTAGTGGTTATCACAACTATTGGTATAGCAACTATTGGTTATCATCATAAAAATTGTTGGTTATCATTGGTATGGTTATCACAACAAAAGTATAGAATAGTCCGCCACCAGCAGGGATTTGGATGGACTTGCTCCATCAAACTTCTCACCAATCACAACACTGGGGCCCCGCCCCGCAGTCACACGGTCACCCTGCCGGCTTCAAAGTGACCTGGCGCCCCACCGTGCGCCTCACCGTGCTTGGAGTGGAACTCCTTCCGCTCCAAAGCAGTTTCCCGGCCATTGACTTTGATGGTCATCGTACAACCTGACGCGACAACTGAGATCCAGCCTGGACACAGTGACCAAAGACGTGGTGTCCTTGCATAAGTACATTTATATTATATATTTATATTATATATATGTAGGTATATGTACAAACATGTAGATGCATATGATATATATATAAATATATCTGTGATGTTTGCATGTTCGTACACCATTTCATACGCAGAATGGATTTGCAACATGGCTATGAATCGAGAGATGATCATTCCCAACTCGGAATCTGATTCTCAATTAATCAACCAGCCACATCGATTTCCAGTATACCTCAGATCCAACCATGATTCTTGGTCTTTCACCGCTATAAACGGCCACCAATCAGCAGTGGTGGATGGTTCCACAGCCCTTTCACCATGACTTGAATGACAAGGGTCCAAGGTCCTTAACCAAATGACAGGGTTGAGTTCCAAGACTTGCAGAAGGTGTGATGCTATCGAGCCAGCCTGAGGGAACCAGACCTTCCAACTTCAGCTGTACTTCTCCTTGGGGGCCGTTCAGGTCAAAGTGGAAATGGGCTCAGTTGGGACCAACTTGTGCCATGATCCTGCTTCAAATATTGATATCGATTGTCTAAATGTGAACTGTTAATAACCCTCATTGACGCGTATTAACCCACAAATTCACCATTCTTGACCCTTCCGTATTCACCATTCTTCACCATTTTTAACCATGATTAACGATTCTTGACCATTGTCCTCTATAAATATCGACCAAAAAACCATTGTTATCCATATTTAACCATCAAAAATTATCATTGTAACTATCGCTATCGCCTACAGTTAACGATGAAATAACCATCAAAAAAATCCCATGGCTGACCACTGCCAAGGTGCGTAGCTTCGATGAATAGCTTTGTTCCGTGGGGACACCTGCAGCGTTGTGGCGCGGCCATGGCTTTCCAATAACCCGTGGTGAGGCCCGGGACATCTGGTGGTACCGAGCCAGGACTTGGGGAAGCCCAAGGCTATCGTTGGTTTGTTACTCTGAATGGTTGATGACTTGGATGGTTTGTTACTATCAATGGTTTCTATTGGATGATTTGGGGGCACCCTCGGTTTCAGAAACCACCACGGGTCAAATGACGGTCAGGATATCCAGTCGCAAGATTTGCCCGTTGTTATGCCCATTGTTTGAGATCATGTCCATCATTATCAGACAAGATTGGCATGTATCCCCAATTGTGCTAGATCCGCCCGCGTTTGGGGAGACACATGAAAGGTTGACGAGCACCATACAGCCAAGTGTAAAGGCAAAACTATGGCACTTGTCCTGCAACTTCTTGAAAGTCAGCATGAAATGAAAACTGCGCCTCACTGAACTTCCAAGCATGGCCAGTAGATGCCAGTAGATGCCAGTAGATGCCAGTAGATACCAGTAGATGCCAGTAGATGCCGGTAGATGCCAGTAGAACCTTTGCGTATCAACCCCCACTCGATAGGTCCCATTCGCGTGGCCTTCTGCGTCATCGAGCAACTGCATGGGAAAGTGCACAGTCCAATTCGCCTGGTCAGCAAACCAACTGGCCAAAAGAGGAGGGTGCCCCAAATGGCTGTGGGTCAATCTTAACCAACAGATTGCTAGGTGAACATCCCAACAAATCCAATGCATGGCCAACCACTGGTAATTGGTTACAACCCAACAGAATACCAATGATTCATGGGTCTTCCCCCGCAGCCAAATAGAACACTGGCTACCAGGGATGCTCAACCCAGATTACAAACGCGAGGCTTTGGTCGACACCTTCCGCCATTGTTATGCCATGTTGAGATTGTAAATAGACAGGGGTACTCAAGAAAACACCCCGAACATGATGACGTTTGATGGGCTATCCCTATGGTCTCCTCTAAGGGGATCCTACGGGGAATCACTTGGCCGGTCATCTCGAAGTCGGTGCTGTTCTGAACCCGGCTACCTTGGACTCTCACAAGGCTCGGGGGTTCATCCAACTGCCATGCAAGAGCGACTTTAGACGCATACTGAAGTCGCTGAAGCCTCAAAGATTCGTTGACAATCATCTACAGTCTGTAATCAAGTCAGGAAATATGTATTAATATACTGTATATGTTTTTTACACATATATATGTATAATCATATTTATTTGAATATATGTATACAGGTAAAGACGATATAAACTATAGGTTGTATATATGGTGGTTTCTCAAAATAGGGGAACCCCCAAATCATCCACTATTAGTCATTTATAGTAATAAACCAGCTATTTTTTGGGTCCCCTATTTTGAGAAACCACCATATATATTACATAGATCATCATGTCTCGCTGGTTTCGACATGCTGATGGCAGCACCCCGACAACTGAATCGGTGGACCCGAAGTCACCCAGGTCTTCACAGCCTTCAAAGAGGGGCCCTCGGCCTCCGCCGTTCCAAGAAGGGCCGCCTGAGGCCAGCAGATTTCCGCCGGTCCGGGCGAAATGGGGGCTGCGCCATTTTTTTTATTTGATTTAACTATTTTGATAGGAAACCAATAGGAAACCAGTAGGAAACCAGTAGGAAACCAGAATCAACTATTTTGAAAATTCAATCAAAAGCTTGAAGATGGTTGTTTGATCATGATTGATTGATTCTGATTGATCATGATTGATTGACTATTTTTGATTGGTCATGGTTGATTCATGCTAAGGATCATGGTTAATGATGGTTCAATAATCAGGATTATGTATTTTATTGATCATGAGAACATGGTATACTCCCTGACCCCCGTTGATTGATCATGGTTAATGATTATTCATGGTTATTCATGGTACGTGATTGTAAATCCTTCAAGATGACAAGCGATTACTGATAGTTTATTAATGTTTAGTGGTTGATGATGGTATTGATTCTGGGTTTCAGAATGGTTAAATTTGTAATAGTGAATAATGATCAAGAATGGGTGAGTATGAAGGACATGGAAGGGCTAATGATAGTGAGATTACATAATGACCACGGCAATCCCCTTTTCACATATGTTTCATATTTATTGAATGATGGTGACACATTTTATACAAAAAATATAGATTTGCATGTGTGTTTGTGTGCGTGTTTGTCTATATCGCATCATCCATAAACCATTCATCACATTTCCACACCACCGGAGCGCCGTTACGCGGGCCTTCAGGCTGTTCGTCCGTTGCTTCACCGCATTCTTCAGCTCCGACCGCATGCTGACTCGCCAATGGCGAATTTGACCTAAGGAGATGATTTCATGACAGGGATGAGGTCCACAACGGTGCGGCTACCCATGGTTTCGCATGGTCAACAAACGTGTAGTCATGGTGCCATGCTTAGCATGTTTGGTACTGGAGATACACTGGACGACAAGTGGCTGGTGAGTTGTTGGAGCAGCTGGCGAGAAAAAAGGGCCATGTGGGAAAAACCATCCTTTGCAATTGCTCGGGATTTCTGGGAATGCTGGGCGTCGCAACCCCAATGGGTAATCACAAACTATCATCCTGGGGATGATTGCTCCTCAGTTTTGCCTATTGCCAGCAATGCTTATAACACTTGGCGTCAAGAGGGATGTGTTTATCGTGGATCACGCTGATGCAAGAGCTTCTCTGCTTCAAGATTTCCAGTCAAAAATCAGGCAATGGTGGATCCACTGTGCTGAGAGGGACGTTGGAAGGCCGAAGTCCATGTTAAAAGCGTGCGTTATACACAGTGGTTGTAAGTTGTAAGTTGAAACTATTTGGATACTAACCGTTCACCATTTTTCATTACCCATCATCATTGTCATTTTTCTATCATCATGATTCATGCTTAAAATGAGCACTATTGGCTACCCAATGCTTTCCAGAATTGCCAATAACTAATCACGTAATCAGCTCGCCATTCTTCAAACACAACTTTATGTCGCCTTGGAGTCCAGGTGGAATGGACCGGTCTCAAGACTACTTGGTCTCAGAATCATGAACACCAACAAGTGCCAGGCGGAGGTTCCGACCCAAAAACAATACCCTCAATACCAATTCATCAATTTACACCTAGTATCACTGTTTTGGGAGGATGTTGATCATTGATCCAGCTGATTTACCATCAATTAATCATTCGTAAACCGATGTCAACCATCATTGACCGGTAAAATAATCAATGAATAAATTGGGGCCAAAAGCACAATATTCAATCATTTCCCCCATCATAATCATGAATACCAACCATGAATCAAAACATGGGGCCACCGGTGCTCTTTAAGCTCGCCTTGTTTCAGCACCCTCCGCAGATTTTGAAGTGGATTCTTCGACCTCAAGCAGGTGATCTTTGATCCAACAGATCTGTGGCACATACAACGTGGGCCCCAAGGACAGCTCAGCTAATAATAGGTCACGATAAAGAGGCTACCAGCTATCGCGAATAACAACCACGAATGGCGAATCACAAAACAAGTCGCGGGGGTTCACAACCGACTGCACTCATCTTGGGTGGGTCAGGTTCTGGATTACTTGGCCCACAATTTCGCTCACCCAGGGGGCTCGGCTTGGTCCTCTGCCGTGGTGTCTCAGGTCTCACACCAGTTCTCTTGGTTCCAAAATCGGTGTGGTTGTGTCTGTTGAAAACTGGGCACATATATAAAGACCATACAGTGTATGTATCCATTTTTTGTGCGTGCATTGGATTATGCCATATTGTATATGATATATACTGTATGTAAATTATATCAGTAGATGTGCACAGCAACGAAGAAAACAAAATTCCACGTGTAAATGCCGCTCTTGACCCAATCCAGCCAGCATAACAGATCTCATCAATCGGGAATCCAGTAGCTGCGCTCACTATATAAAAGGTACCATGAACCAAGCATGTGTCCACTGTGTTGAGAATTGATTCAATCCTCAAGCTGAGAAGCTGCCACCAGCAGGCTTCTAGAAAACGATCCACCCGTACATAGCATCATTGAAGTCAGTAAGAGGATGTTAGCCAATAAGCATATAGCCGCTATAGCCGTCCATCATTCACCATTGCTTGCCATTGAGTGAACCTATTCACCTTTGTCAAAGCATAAGACTCGTATGATGCAGGCTAAACCAATCATCACCCAGGTGCTTCGCATCCCCTCCAGGGACCCCCGCTCCAAGGATTTTAGGACCTCATCCTTCTGGGTCTTCCACTTTTGAATGTCCTGAAAACGGGAAGATCCAAAAGTGGTTGGTGGTCGTGACCCCTATGAAAAATATCAGTCAGCGACTTTTCCTAGGACTTTTCCTCGAACTTTACAGAGGGTTCTCAAACTTTATCCCAAGATGTGCTCATTTTTGGGGGAAACAGCTCAGTGGTAAGCTTGAAAAAACATCAGCAATTCAAGTAGTAAACCAATCACTATTGATAGGATAATTTCCTAGTGGCACAACAATCACATAGTGCTCGATAATTTGCTTCGACACTCAGAGATTGTTGTAGATCTCCCACTGCTGACGGCCGAGGGATATCACCCGCCGTGCGCCAGGAGAACATCCTGCTGGCTACCAGCACCTATGAGTGAAGACCCCGTTGGAATTCGTTGATGGTCGAAGTGTTTGACAAGATTTCGACTGTCTTGCATGGTGATCTAGGATTCTGTCCCCTGTCCCAACATGGGAGTGATGTCTGGGTGTTTCCTCAAGTGCTGGTTCCCCACATCCATCGTTAAATGACCATTTTCAGTAGGGAAATGAACCGTCTTGGGGGGACCCTGAGCTCATCAAGCACCCACTAATGTCATACAGCCGCCCTCTCCAAGTGCCCCACCGCATCAGACCAACTTTCCCAGAAGTTGCCAGCTATAGGCTGCTCCTGGGAACATCCAAGTGCATCGTGCCATGCCGGTACTGGTCACTGGTAATTCGCCAAGTTCCCTTCAAGTGATCTCAAATGTCATTCTGTATAGTTGATCAAATCAATCGGGTTCCTCTATCAATAATCAGTACAGAAACATATCCAAAAATGATCCTTGCTGAGCTTCTTAAACGATCAAATATCATGATATTCCAAGAATTGACCATCAAAGAATACCATGGTAAATCTTTCCGTGGTCGATGGAGTCAATATCATAAGACCCATGGTCAATTGACCATCATAATGCTTCAAACCGGTATATAAGTAGCCATCACCTGTTCATAATAACAATAATGATAATAAACAATAATAATAGTAATACCATAGCTTTAGGCGCTTACCTAAAAAGAGTGTTACTTATTCAACAATACTTGGGTATGTGCCCAAATAGTGGTACCCCCAGACAACCAACGGTTTCCGTTTATAGAATGATCATTAGCTATAGTGGGGCCCATGGGGTACTCTACGGCTTGGCACATACCCAAATGACCAACAATCAACCTTCAATCAGCTATGAAATAACCCTCAAGGTACCATTAAATAACCATTGAATAGCCATCAAATGCATATTCAATACGTATCCAATCCTTCTCAGCCCTTGCATCAAGCTACCACCGCCCAAACGCTGACAAGCGGCTCGGCATCCACACTGACGCTAGTGGCTAGGCTCAGATCAGCCACAGATGTGCTGATTAGTAGTGAATTGGTGATAAAATTGGTAGATCATATTGGTAGTTCTGCTTGGTAGATCACTGATTGAATTTGAAGTACCAGTTTTGTTGCTTCACATTGTTCATAGTCCGATTGTTGATAAAGCAACGTGATCTTTTCATTTCGAATAATTTGAAGCAACAAAAATGGTAGTTCACAATGATAAAGCAGCAGCGCATCAACCAATACGAGGTGCAGCGAATCACCCTCTCAACAGTGGTAAGATATGACTCATCAGGGGTACAAACAGACCAATTGACTCACTCACTCACTCACTCACTCACTCACTCACTCACTCACTTCTCGCGAACTATCATCATTGGGTGTTTCTCAAGTCATAGGGGTACCCCAAAGTTATGGTTGCACTTTATTACTGCAAACGACTAATCAATCTGGGATGATAACTGGGGGTACCCCCATGACTTCAGAAACCACCAGCTCGATGCTGGCAGACCTCACCTCACCAGGTCGCCCCCGAAGAAGCCACTGGGCCAGTGTAAAATTCCATCACTTGATTTTCTACTTCCAGTCAACCCATCGTTTGAGAAGGTACAGCATCTATCGCATCATCCCATATCCGTTCCGAACATGATTTCATTTCACCTTCAAAGTTGGGACCTCCGATGGGAAAATGTCCTGTGACTTGGGCTTGCGTGATTGATGGACAAACCCATGTTGCTCTGCTAATGATTAGTACATAGCTTGGCTTGATTCTCATGTACTGATCAGACTCAGTGGCGGCAGGGTCATCATTGGCAGAAGGTACACAATGGCTGGTGTTTTGGATAAAACTATGCGGAGGTGAACAATCATTAATTATCACAATGATGAGGAGAACGATGAGAACGATGAGGAGAACGATGAGGAGAACGATAGGGAGAATGATGAGGAGAAGGATGAAGAGAACGATGAGGAGAATGATGAGGAGAAGGATGAGGACAACGAAGAGGAAAACGATGAGGAGAATGTTGGTGATGATAGTGCAACTTACATCTGCACACGTGTATACACTGCCAATACATAAATATCGATGTATAAATGTTAGTATCTATACATGTATTTATCAAACGATAGTTGCAGTTGCCATGTTGACCTGTTTATTTGGGGTTCACTTTGGCAGCCTTATAGCTATCCAGCCTCGTGGGATGCACCAAACTGTCCCACCACGACACCGCTCCTGGTTTCCACCTTTTCCTTTTCCATCAGGAGGGAGCACTTGCCAGGCAGGACTGCCAAAGTCCTTGCCAAAGTCCTTGCTAAAGTCCTTGCTGAAGTCCTTGCCGAAGTCCTTGCCAAAGTCCTTGCCGGAGTCTTTGCCGAAGTCCTTGCCAAAGTCCTTGCCAAAGTCCTTGCCGGAGTCTTTGCCGAAGTCCTTGCCAAAGTCCTTGCCAAAGTCCTTGCCAAAGTCCTTGCCATTCTTTTCTTTCCCTTTCTTGCCTTTCTTTTTGCCTGGAGCAGGAATTCTACACTCATATTCTGTTGCCTGCACCTCAAAAAAAAACATGTTGACTTGCTTGAAGTTCAGGGAACACATTGATAAACAGGAGTATCCAAAGCAAAAATCCATGGCGACAGGTCTGACCCAACCCACGGGCGGGCAGGACCCAGCGCCACACCGAGAAAGTGAGATTTGACCAAGACCAGCCATCAGAACAAGCAAGACTCTGAAACTACAACCCCAAAGAAACATAGAATTAAGTACGAGTCTCTTGAAACTACCTTTTAAATCCTAGGAATTGAAACTCCCATGAAAGTACCCTCAAATCCTTTGAGCTTTTGAGTAGGTAGCAACCTTTTGTATGTTCCAGGAGACTATACTCCTTTGCCTGTTGCAGCATAAACTGCTCTTCAACCCATGGAGATGTGTTGTATCAAACAAATGAAAAGAAGAAAGCTTATCTAGACTCTAGACATATATCTATATAGATATATATATATATATATGTGTATGTTTTTCTGTACGCATACAACAAAAAATGAGACAATTAACTATATGTACATACATAGAATTCGGTCCATGTTGGCCAATGATGAAGGTCAGCCACGGTCGATAGGAATCAATCATGGTGGTCCCCAACAAATAATCAAAGAAAAGACGGCATGCCTTCAGACATCAAAATGCACGATTAATTACTTCCTCCGCATGTTCTCGCTCTGCCACCACAAGCGCCTTTGCCCTTGAAAGGCTCGTGCAAGGGCGGCCCCGGGTGCTCCTGAGAGTGACAAGCAATAGCTGTCAGCGGGATGATGGGTACAATTTGGATTTTTGTGAAAATATGTGAAAACATGTGAAAAGCATGGCGCTGGCCTTGTTTGGACAATGACCGCTTTTGACTCGCAGCCGGCCACCATGCGTTGCTTCTCTCACAATTCTCACACTGAGGGACCCTCAAAACCCAACGGCTTCCTTCACCTCAAATATAAAAGTCAAACAAATCATTGCTGTGGGCATCATCTGACTTCATCAGATTCGTTGATGTCCACCACATTTCATGTTCCCTCAGGCAGCCCCTCTCCTGGCTATCAGCCATTCCAAAGCACCCATAGCAGCTACCTGAAGGCATCAAGGCAACTTCAAGCCGCACCAAGTCTGACCGGGTCTTTGCATCTGTCCATGTGTCATTTGTTTCTGTGTGGGTTCGGGTGTTTGTCTCTGTGCGTGTGCGTGTTTGTCCCTGTCTTTGTGTCTGTCAATGTGTCTGTACGTGTCTCTTGTGTTTGTCCGTGTGTGTCTTGCTGTCGCCAGGCATGAGTTTAGGCATCCACAAAAAAGAAACATGTTTGCCGAAAGCGGAATCGTCCCACAGCATGGCAAAGCATTGATGACCTGTACGCTATCTCCAGGACTTTGAACTTGGTACCCAATTGGTCCCAGTTCAGCTTCAGGTATCTCAACTTTGTGTTGTTACCAGGAGTGAAACAACTTGACAAGTGATTGCCTTTCATCCAATTCAGACCAATTCAAGGGAAGCCAGCTGAACAATTTTGAAGCTACATTTGCTCCCGGGACTTTGGCTCGGTAACTGCAAGCCCACAAAACCAGTGGTTGAACGAGAAAAAGTATGAATCAAAGATGACATGGTTTAGAATGAACAAACTGCATCAAATGCAGAATTAGTTCCTCGGCATGGCATGGTTTCATTCCTCTGCCACCACAAGCGCCTTTGCCCTTGAAAGGCTCGTGCAAGGGCGGCCCCGGGTGCTCCTGAGACTGACAAGCAATGACTGTCAGCGGGATGATGGATACAATTTGGAGTTTGGTGAAAATATGTGAAAACATGTCCAAAGCATGGCGCTGGCCTTGTTTGGACAATGACCGCTTTTGACTCGCAGCCGGCCACCATGCGTTGCTTCTCTCACAATTCTCACACTGAGGGACCCTCAAAACCCAACGGCTTCCTTCACCTCAAACGTAAAAAGTCAAACAAATCATTGCTGTGGGCATCATCTGATCTGACTTCATCAGATTCGTTGATGTCCACCACATTTCATGTTCCCTCAGGCAGCCCCTCTCCTGGCTATCAGCCATTCCAAAGCACCCATAGCAGCTACCTGGAGGCATCAAGGCAACTTCAAGCCGCACCAAGTCTGACCGGGTCTTTGCATCTGTCCATGTGTCATTTGTTTCTGTGTGGGTTCGGGTGTTTGTCTCTGTGCGTGTGCGTGTTTGTCCCTGTCTTTGTGTCTGTCAATGTGTCTGTACGTGTCTCTTGTGTTTGTCCGTGTGTGTCTTGCTGTCGCCAGGCATGAGTTTAGGCATCCACAAAAAAGAAACATGTTTGCCGAAAGCGGAATCGTCCCACAGCATGGCAAAGCATTGATGACCTGTACGCTATCTCCAGGACTTTGAACTTGGTACCCCATTTGGTCCCCGTTCAGCTTCAGGTATCTCAACTTTGTGTTGTTACCAGGGGTGAAACAACTTGACAAGTGATTGCCTTTCATCCAATTCAGACCAATTCAAGGGAAGCCAGCTGAACATTTTTGAAGCTACATTTGCTCGCGGGACTTTGGCTCGTTAACTGAAGACCCCGAAAACAGGCGACTGCACAAGAAAATGTATGAAGCAAAGATGACATGATTTAGAATGTAAAAGACTACATCGAAATGCACGATTACTTCTTCAGCATGGTCTCATTCCCTCTGCCACCGCAAGCGCCTTTGCCCTTGAAAGGCTCGTGCAAGGGCGGCCCCGGGTGCTCCTCAGAGTGACAAGCAATGGCTGTCAGCGGGATGATGGATACAATTTGGAGTTTGGTGAAAGTATGTGAAAACATGTGAAAAGCATGGCGCTGGCCTTGTTTGGACAATGACCGCTTTTGACTCGCAGCCGGCCACCATGCGTTGCTTCTCGCACTGGAGGACCCTCAAAACCCAACGGCTTCCTTCACCTCAAACATAAAAAGTCAAACAAATCATTGCTGTGGGCATCATCTGACTTCATCAGATTCGTTGATGTCCACCACATTTCATGTTCCCTCAGGCAGCCCCTCTCCTGGCTATCAGCCATTCCAAAGCACCCATAGCAGCTACCTGGAGGCATCAAGGCAACTTCAAGCCGCACCAAGTCTGACCGGGTCTATGTCACCTTTCATGTGTCTATCAATGTTTCTGCCCAGGTGTCTGTTGTGTTTGTGCGCGTGTGTCTTGTTGTCACCACGCATGAATTTAGCCTCCTACCAAAAGACATGGTTGCCAAAAGCGAAATCGTCCCACAGGATTGAAAAGCGTGTATGACCTGTACCCTTTCCCCCCAAACCCAGAACTTGGTACCCTGTTGGTTCCAGTGTTCCAGTAAAGTTTCAGGCATCTCAACTTAAGACATGATTGCCTTTCATCCAGTTCAGAGCAGTTAAAACAAAGCCTTCTAGCTACATGTGCTCGCGGGACTTTGGCTCGGTAACTGCAAGCCCACAAAACCAGTGGTTGAACGAGAAAAAGTATGAATCAAAGATGACATGGTTTAGAGTGAACAAACTGCATCAAAATGCAGAATTAGTTCCTCGGCATGGCATGGTTTCATTCCTCTGCCACCACAAGCGCCTTTGCCCTTGAAAGGCTCGTGCAAGGGCGGCCCCGGGTGCTCCTGAGAGTGACAAGCGATAGCTGTCAGCGGGATGATGGATACAATTTGGAGTTTGGTGAAAATATGTGAAAACATGTCCAAAGCATGGCGCTGGCCTTGTTTGGACAATGACCGCTTTTGACTCGCAGCCGGCCACCATGCGTTGCTTCTCTCACAATTCTCACACTGAGGGACCCTCAAAACCCAACGGCTTCCTTCACCTCAAACATAAAAAGTCAAACAAATCATTGCTGTGGCATCATCTGACTTCATCAGATTCGTTGATGTCCACCACATTTCATGTTCCCTCAGGCAGCCCCTCTCCTGGCTATCAGCCATTCCAAAGCACCCATAGCAGCTACCTGGAGGCAACAAGGCAACTTCAAGCCGCACCAAGTGTGGCCGAGTCTATGTCACTGTTCGTGTGTCTGTCAATGTTTCTGCCCAAGTGTCTGTTGTGTTTGTGCGTGTGTGTGTCTTGTTGTCACCAGGCATGAATCAGGCATCCACCAAGAAAAACATGTTTGCCAAAAGCAAAATCGTACCGCAGTATGGGAAAGCATTTATGACCCCTACCCTATCCCTTGGTACCCTATCTCAAGCACAATGAACTTGGTACCCTGTTGTCCCTGTTGGTTCCAGTCCAGTTTCAGGCATCTCAACTTTGTGTCGTTGCCAGGTATGAAACGACTTGACACATGATTGCCTTTCATCCAAGTCAGAACAATTCAATGGAAGCCAGCTGAAGCATGTTGAAGCTACATTTGCTCGCGGGACTTTGGCTCATTAAGTACTCATTGAGTGCAAATCCACAACAAAAGCGATCGAAAAAGAAAACGATAGACACATATGGAGCAAAGATGACATGATTTAGAATGTAAAAACTACATCGAAATGCACGATTACTTCTTCAGCATGGCCTCATTCCCTCTGCCACCACAAGCGCCTTTGCCCTTGAAAGGCTCGTGCAAGGGCGGCCCCGGGTGCTCCTGAGAGTGACAAGCGATAGCTGTCAGCGGGATGATGGATACAATTTGGATTTTTGTGAAAATATGTGAAAACATGTCCAAAGCATGGCGCTGGCCTTGTTTGGACAATGACCGCTTTTGACTCGCAGCCGGCCACCATGCGTTGCTTCTCTCACAATTCTCACACTGAGGGACCCTCAAAACCCAACGGCTTCCTTCACCTCAAACATAAAAAGTCAAACAAATCATTGCTGTGGCATCATCTGACTTCATCAGATTCGTTGATGTCCACCACATTTCATGTTCCCTCAGGCAGCCCCTCTCCTGGCTATCAGCCATTCCAAAGCACCCATAGCAGCTACCTGGAGGCAACAAGGCAACTTCAAGCCGCACCAAGTCTGGCCGAGTCTATGTCACTGTTCGTGTGTCTGTCAATGTTTCTGCCCAAGTGTCTGTTGTGTTTGTGCGTGTGTGTCTTGTTGTCACCAGGCATGAATCAGGCATCCACCAAGAAAAACATGTTTGCCAAAAGCAAAATCGTACCGCAGTATGGGAAAGCATTTATGACCCCTACCCTATCCCTTGGTACCCTATCTCAAGCACAATGAACTTGGTACCCTGTTGTCCCTGTTGGTTCCAGTCCAGTTTCAGGCATCTCAACTTTGTGTCGTTGCCAGGTATGAAACGACTTGACACATGATTGCCTTTCATCCAAGTCAGAACAATTCAATGGAAGCCAGCTGAAGCATGTTGAAGCTACATTTGCTCGCGGGACTTTGGCTCATTAAGTACTCATTAAGTGCAAACCCACAACAAAAGCGATCAAAGAAGAAAACGATAGAAAACATATGGAGCAAAGATGACATGATTTAGAATGTAAAAAACTATATACATCGAAATGCACGATTACTTCTTCAGCATGGCCTCATTCCCTCTGCCACCACAAGCGCCTTTGCCCTTGAAAGGCTCGTGCAAGGGCGGCCCCGGGTGCTCCTGAGACTGACAAGCAATGGCCAATGGCTGTCATTGGGATGATGGATACAATTTGGAGTTTGGTGAAAATATGTGAAAGCATGTCCAAAGCATGGCGCTGGCCTTGTTTGGACAATGACCGCTTTAGACTCGCAGCCGGCCACCATGCGTTGCTTCTCACACTGGGGGACCCTAAAACACCAACGGCTTCCTTCACCTCAAACGTAATCAGTCAAACAAATCGTTCTCGTGGCAACATCTGACATCATCTGATTCGCTGATGTCCACCCCATTTCATGTTCCCTCCGGCAGCCCCTCTCCTGGCTATCGGCCATTCCAAAGCACCCATAGCAGCTACCTGAAGGCATCAAGGCAACTTCAAGCCGCACCAAGTCCGACCGGGTCTATGCATCCGCCCATGTGTCACTCGTTTCTGTGTGGGTGTGGGTGTTTGGGTGTTTGTGCGCTTGTGTCTGTCTAAGTGTCTGTCTAAGTGTCTGTCTAAGGGCCTGTCAATGTGTCTGTACGTGTCTGTTGTGTTTGTGTGTGTGTGTGTGTGCGTTCTTGACACCATGCATGAATCAGCCTTCAACCCAATTGAAGAGAATTTTGTGCCCCTCGGTTCGCGTCAATCTTCGAGGTTCTCAACTCTGCGTTGTCACCCAGTTGGAAGCAACTTGACACATTCTTGCCCTGCCATCCAATTGAAACTAATCGAAACAAGGTAAACTGAAAAACTACATTGCCTGCGCAGCTTTGGCTTGTTATTTCAAAAATCAAGAAGCAAAAGACAAAACAACAAAATGTATAAGGATGATCAAGCAAAGCGATGTACAAACTACAGTACATCAAAGTGCACGATTGCTTCCTCGGCATGGTCTCATTCCCTCTGCCACCGCAAGCGCCTTTGCCCTTGAAAGGCTCGTGCAAGGGCGGCCCAGGGTGCTCCTGAGACTGACAAGCAATAGCTTACCAGCGGGATGATGGATACAATTTGGATTTTTGTGAAAATATGTGAAAACATGTCCAAAGCATGGCACTGGCCTTGTTTGGACAATTACCGTTTTTAACTCGCAGCCGGCCACCACGCGTTGCTTCTCACACTGAGGGGACCCTCAAAACCCAACGGCTTCCTTCACCTCAATCATTAAAAGTCAAACAAATCGTTGTCGTGGCAACATCTGACATCATCTGATTCGCTGATGTCCACCACAATTTATGTTCCCCCAGGCAGCCCCTCTCCTGGCTATCGGCCATTCCAAAGCACCCATAGCAGCTACCTGAAGGCAGCAAGGCAACTTCAAGCCGCACCAAGTCTGGCCGAGTCTGTGTCACTGTTCGTGTGTCTGTCAATGTTTCTGCCCAAGTGTCTGTTGTGTTTGTGCGTGTGTGTCTTGTTGTCACCAGGCATGAATTAGGCATCCACCAAGAAAAACATGTTTGCCAAAAGCAAAATCGTACCGCAGTATGGGAAAGCATTTATGACCCCTACCCTATCACCCCGTCCCCTATCTCAAGCACGATGAACTTGGTACCCTGCTGTCCCTGTTGGTTCCAGTCCAGTTTCAGGCATCTCAACTTTGTGTCGTTGCCAGGTATAAAACGACTTGACACATGATTGCCTTTCATCCAAGTCAGAACAATTCAAAGGAAGCGGGACTTTGGCTCGTTAACTGCAAACCCACAACAAAAGCGATCGAAGAAGAAAACGATAGAAAACATATGGAGCAAAGATGACATGATTTAGAATGTAAAAAACTACATCAAAATACACGATTACTTCTTCAGCATGGTCTCATTCCCTCTGCCACCACAAGCGCCTTTGCCCTTGAAAGGCTCGTGCAAGGGCGGCCCAGGGTGCTCCTGAGACTGACAAGCAATAGCTGTCAGCGGGATGATGGGTACAATTTGGATTTTTGTGAAAATATGTGAAAACATGTCCAAAGCATGGCGCTGGCCTTGTTTGGACAATGACCGCTTTTGACTCGCAGCCGGCCACCATGCGTTGCTTCTCTCACAATTCTCACACTGAGGGACCCTCAAAACCCAACGGCTTCCTTCACCTCAAACACAAAAAGTCAAACAAATCATTGCTGTGGCAAATCTGACATCATCTGATTCGCTGATGTCCACCACCACTTTTCATTTCCCCCCCGGCAGCCCCTCTCCTGGCTATCGGCCATTCCAAAGCACCCATAGCAGCTACCTGAAGGCATCAAGGCAACTTCAAGCCGCACCAAGTCCGACCGGGTCTATGCATCCGCCCATGTGTCACTCGTTTCTGTGTGGGTGTGGGTGTTTGGGTGTTTGTGCACTTGTGTCTGTCTAAGTGTCTGTCTAAGGGCCTGTCAATGTGTCTGTACGTGTCTGTTGTGTTTGTTGTGCTTGTGTGTGTGTGCGTTCTTGACACCATGCATGAATCAGCCTTCAACCCAATTGAAGAGAATTTTGTGCCCCTCGGTTCGCGTCAATCTTCGAGGCTCTCAACTCTGCGTTGTCACCCAGTTGGAAGCAACTTGACACATTCTTGCCCTGCCATCCAATTGAAACTAATCGAAACGAGGTAAACTGAAAAACTACATGGCCTGCGCAGCTTTGGCTTGTTATTTCAAAAATCAAGAAGCAAAAGACAAAACAACAAAATGTATAAGGATGATCAAGCAAAGCGATGTACAAACTACAGTACATCAAAGTGCACGATTGCTTCCTCGGCATGGTCTCATTCCCTCTGCCACCGCAAGCGCCTTTGCCCTTGAAAGGCTCGTGCAAGGGCGGCCCAGGGTGCTCCTGAGACTGACAAGCAATAGCTGTCAGCGGGATGATGGGTACAATTTGGATTTTTGTGAAAATATGTGAAAACATGTCCAAAGCATGGCGCTGGCCTTGTTTGGACAATGACCGCTTTTGACTCGCAGCCGGCCACCATGCGTTGCTTCTCTCACAATTCTCACACTGAGGGACCCTCAAAACCCAACGGCTTCCTTCACCTCAATCATTAAAAGTCAAACAAACCGTTGTCGTGGCAACATCTGACATCATCTGATTCGCTGATGTCCACCACAATTTATGTTCCCTCAGGCAGCCCCTCTCCTGGCTATCGGCCATTCCAAAGCACCCATAGCAGCTACCTGGAGGCAACAAGGCAACTTCAAGCCGCACCAAGTCTGACTGTCTCTGTCTGTGTGTGTGTACTGGTGTCATTCTACGTGAGCTGGGTACAAGTTATATCCAAATTCGCGTGAGAAAGCATTGGTGACTCTGCCTACTCTTCATGAATGCGCGAGTGGCTTGTGAATTCTCTGAAGGCTTACCGAGGGGAAAAAGAAAAACACGGCTTCGAGCGAGAACTCAAACACTATGGTACAAGTGTCTAGGGCTCTAGGGCTACTGATTTGGGAGGTGTGATCTTCTCTCTCTTGAAGACAATCAGAAGAACCACTATTTGCGACGGCTCATCCACAGAACAACACTGTACGGATTCCAGAGCTTAGTGGGTTCTGCTTCAATCAACCTCGAATCGTCGCAGTGAAATGTTGGACTGTCAAGTTGAGCATGGCCAAGATCCAACATATTCCCCACCTCAAAGCATTCAGACATTGACATTCAGTTTGTGTTTCAATCCGGGCAATGATCGAAAAATCCAATCAAAAATGATGAATGCTGGCTTATGATGAAGGATGATCTTTGCCAGCAGCTAATAAGTTTATATATGGTCGTGTCAAGATAAAATGGCTTTGCTTTTTTGAAGCCATACCATGGAAAACATTCAGGATGCCATGGCATCGATTCCTAACCCAACTCCCGTTGACAGTCCCTGCCTTTGCCTTTGAAAGGTTTCTGCAAAGGCGGTGCCTCCGCCAAGAGATTTCCGCAACAAAAAACAGCAAGCACGCGATTGAAATATCATGGGCATGATCTGAAGGTAAAGGCCTGGTGATACTGATCTGAATTGGTTCAAGCCCTTGGTAAGTAGTACTGTATCCCTTTGTTCTCAACAGTTTTGATAACGGTCGGTCTTGACTCACAACCAGCCACCAAGTGTTGTTTCTCACACTGAAGACCGTAAAAGCCAAGGGCTTCTTTCACCTCAAAGATAGAAAATCAAGTGAATTCAAGTGCTGATCAACCACAACTGGTCTGTTCACTAAACCTGGTTGGTCATTACCAGCTGGTAAATAATAGTTGTTTACCAGCTAGTACCATATGATAACTATACCATTCAGGTGGTCACTTGGCAGATTCTCTACGAACATCTGACATCATCTGACATCATCGTTGGCGTCCAAGGCCCACCCCAAGCCCCCACCCCTCGTCCTGATGATCGACCATCCCGCAGCACCCATTGCCATAGCAGCTACCTGGCCCAGGGGAGGTCAAAGAAATTGGCAGCTACCCGTGGGCGATCATACCATGGGCGATGTGCCTATATTCTATGGGTCAGTAGCTCTTCTACAGGTTCATGAAGAGCTATCCGGTGGCAGCTGTTGCCGTGAAGCACCACGAACAATTCCTTTCCAGTCCTCCGGCTGATGACTACGTGTTGCTTCACCCGGAGTTTGAGGTTAATGGGTCAATCTAGAAATTGTCGGCGCTGAAACCAGTCACTGTGCTCATGTGCTTCTCTGGATGCAAAAAATGGGCCCCAACATGGACGTATCATAACCCGGGCTTGTCTGCTTTTCACTGGGCACAGCACGTTGTTCAAAGTGGTAACCCCATTATATGATATTATATGTGTTTAACCTTGAAAAAGAGAAAGTCTCCTTTGGTAACTTTTAGTTAGTGCTCAAGATGAAGGGTGGAACAAAGTGGTAACCACTAATCTTGGCCCTTTGAATCTTCAAACTAAACTACCTTCGTGACAGACCTCTCCGTCAGAATTCTTTGCTGTTCAACTCAGGCAAAATGAATTGCCATCGGAAAACCATTCATTTGGGGTCTGTCTACCGGACTGGGTGTGCCAGAAATACGTAAATAAACCATGTTTAATCATGATTGACTACATATTGACCATGATCAAACATATATCAGCCATTGCCCACCACATACCAACCGCTATATTCACCGTTGATCCACTGCTATTAGCCATATAGTGACCACAAAGTAGTCAGTATCAAGTAGACTATATATGAACCATTATTGGTGGTGATTCTCCCCGGATTCAATTACTATAATCCATCAAGAAACCATTGAGAAACCACCATATTTTCCATGAACCATCCGAGTTCTTGAAACCAGCATATATCAATTTTGCCACTTTTTCCGTACGAATAACCATCCTGAGAAACCACCATCTCTTCGCCATGATCTTTGCCATGAACCATCCCAGTTCCCACACAGTTGCGGCGCCTGGCGCTCCACCTTGGGGACTGAAGACCTCGGTGAACAAGCAACGGTGTTTCCGCAGCAAGAGGGGTGAAGTCAAGGTTTTCGGGCGAAAATGCGGTCGCTATATGCTTAGTATGTGGTAACCTCAGCTATAGTGGTGCATATGTGGTTGATTTGTGGTTGATATGTGGTTGAACTATATGCAGAACATACAGAAAATGTCTGATATGTGGTGATTGCATACGTTAATACGTGGTTGATGTATGCTAATGTACAGTATGGTCGATATGTGGCTAAGAAATGGTTAATATGTGTTCAATATGTAGTGAATTGGCTATGACATGGTTAACAAATGGCTATATGGTACATTGTAAGATGGCAAAATAGTGGGTAACAATCACACTAAAATATATATATATATGATGGTAATAATATGAGAATAGGGTGATAATAAAATGGCAAGAATACTGGAGTCTTATTCATAATTGGGTAAATATTATATATCTCTATATTTACATATTTACACAAATATATAGATATATATATATATATACATACATACATACATACATACATACATACATACATACATACATATATATGGCTGACATGGGCTAAATACTGGTAGTAATCTGGTAATATAGTTATAAAATGTCAATATACATACATGCATATATATATATATATATATGTGCACATATGGTTGATACTGGTTAAATGTGGTGAATACTTCTGTCATCTTCTGTCTGTGTGGCTCATGTAAACCCTACCAACTCAAAGAACGAGCAATACCCAGTTTCCGGGACCAACGGTCCCGGGGGAAGGAGAGCATCCCTGTTTCTAGAGGCCACGGCTTCCCTGTGTACAGTGGGTATCACTGGATGGTGACTGGGTACCACCATGGCCATGGACAAACCCATATCTAGAACCCCAAAAGCATTCTGACTGGGCTCCCCATTTTTCATCAGTCCAAGATGTGGTCATCCCGAACGTACTTCTCATTACGCTTTCAACCTTGAACTTGACTCGTCCCAGTGAAAGCGGTTGTCCCCATGATTCTTTCTGGTCATGTGAAACTTGGATTCAAAGAGATTTTGGTTTCGCAAATGCTCATTCTCGGCTTGGATATCTAAAGGTTTGAAGCACGCAGCTAATGGTGAAGCGCGACCACCACCACG
>VSDK01004900.1:127442-139593 GCA_009767595.1 Symbiodinium kawagutii | reverse complement strand
TACTGAGACACCGCAGAAACCAAAGACCGCCACCAGTGGTCACCACAATAAAATGCCACCAAAACACTACAACAACAACAGCACAAAGGCACAGCCGAAACGCAACGATTAAAACACCACCAAACACTACCAGCACTACCAACAACACAACTCCACCACTAAAACATTACCACAACTGCTAAAACACTGTTACAGAGTTACAACATCGGACCCAGCAACTAGAACACTACCAAAAACGAAAAGGTCCTGGAACACCATTACCACCACCAGCACCAGCAGCACAAGTAGGGTTGAGAAAATGGAGCGAGGGGTGCAAAAAGTAGGACCGGGGGGTCTAGAAAGTAGGATGGGGGGTCTAGAAAGCATGCTTGGGGGTCCATAAAATATGGAGGGGGTTGGAAACATATGGTGAGGTGTCTAAAGAATATGGTCCCCGTCAATTATCATCAGTTACCAATCCATCCGAATGTCCAGCAATAGCAAACCCGCTGGCGTGACTAGGGTTTCGGTTGCCGAAAGTTGCTCAGTTCATAAGAGTCAATTGACTCTTACTTGACTTGATGGTATCTACCCCTATTTAACCAGCATTTAAGCACCATTCATCAACCATCAATCAACCATTCCTTGACGGTTGATGCTTAATTGATGGCTGGTTAGGAGACGCACATTTTTCGAAAATGGGAAGGTGGCCTGGCGGTGCCATTGATAGCTCAAGGCCCAGCGGTTCAACCTGGCAGGTGATCGTCCTTGCCGAGACGCTTCCTGATCATTCGGAGGATCTTCAGGTGGTGCTCGGAGCAGAGGCAGGGCACTGGTGGTGACACGGACAAGCATCAACCATCGTACTAACACACACGAACCGAATCATTCCAATCATCATATTCATCATCATATTGACCATCATATTAACCATCATATGAATCATCCTTTGAATCATCATACTAAACATCATATCTTGCGAATCAACCAATCATTAAGCAATCATTAACCGTTGAGAATTGCATGGAATTTGGCAAGTTTTTGGGTAGGACAATAGGTCCAAAAGCTATATTTATTATGCTGAAAGTGGTACACGTCGAGAAAGAGGAAAGTATAGAGTATCAAACCCCTTCCATCGCTCACGTATGAACTACACAGAAATTTACGAACGTTTTTATATACCCAATTCTTGATGTCTACATGCATACAAGCAAATAGGGTTGTCCATGTATGATATGCTGCTATAGGTATATTTGGTTTCCCTGACCATTTGGAGATGGAGCTACCATGAGCTACCCATGTAGCCCCAAGTTGAGCCGGTTCCGGAACCGGTGGCAGGTGATGTTATTGGAGTTCCGTTCCGGGCAGACGAAGCGGCGCAACTGGGGCCATCAGTAAAGCATCAGTTACTCATAGAAATGGATGGGAAACTAAATGGTAATGATGCTTAAACATATGGTTAGCCATTAGCAGAGTAAGCACGCAATTCCATGGTGGATTGAAATCAATTGCAAAACCATGAAGATGTCTCAAGTGTACCTGCAACCTCTTGAAACGGGGCGACAAGTGTGGCTGTGGGCTCTTTTGGAGAGTGAGGGTGCCATGCGCAATGGATTTGGGAGTCAAAGGGGGGCAATCATGGTGAGTTTCAGAGGTCCCAAGTCAGGATCACCAGAATGTGTGTCTATTTCTTCCAGGAAGCCAAGGGATTTGAGGCTTGATCGGTTCATATCGGTTCGACCCAGCTTTATTTGTACATTTCACCACAGAATTGGAAACGACGGTCGATTATGTGAAGTAGATTCAAATGCAGCACTCTGGAGGGAGATCAAGCAACCTCTGGTGAACTGTGCAAGGCACGGTGCTTGGCAGCGTCACAGTCATCACTGGGTTTTGCAACGCTGGATTCGTGAACCGGAAGAGGTCTGGTTGGACAACAGGGCATTTGACAGTCCTTGTGTTTAACGATAGGCCACCGCGAATGCTTTGAAGTGATACGAAAAGGCAATGTTTTGAAGTAAAAGTCAACTCTATGTTGAACCCCCAAGGTTTCAATGCTTGGCGTCACAGTCAGATGCGCCACCCAGGTATTGAAAGGGCAATTGAGGAGCTGGGCGATTGGCTCCGAAAGGCGTGACTTTTCTCGAGCTGGTGAAGCTTGCAGCGTTTCAAATTTTCACCGCTCAGTTTCCATGTCAGCCGACGCTTCGCTGGTTTGATGTTCAGGTGGATTCGCAATGCACTGTCTGCGATTTTTTCAGCTGGGTATCTTGGCAAATGCTCAGTGAATGAACAGAACCAGGGGCGAAGGCCTTCCAGTGTTGAGAACTAAAGCACACCCTTTTCGACAAGCAAAACGTGATTGCATGTAAGCAGTTGCGGTTGTCAGACTGTTCTCACTTCTGGGCGAACCAATTTGCTGCAGATTTAGGTTGAGACGTGGAAAAAAGAACGCACGTCCAGCTTCTTCGTTGCAAACAGCTCGCAGTTGACTTTTCCATTCTTTGCTAGAGTGAAATGTTCATTTGAGGACCTGGGATTCTTGGTCCTAGGTTGCAGGCAACTCATACTAGGCAGAACCACAAGGTAGTATTGAATAATCAACATCAACCATACTGTTGATAACTCAGTCAACTATTATCAACAGCCAATAGTCAGCTATACTCCCACCATTGGGAATGACGATAGTCAGCAGTAACCAACCGGTTTTTTAAGCGTTTTTGTTTACCTATTCCAAGAATGTGCATATGTGCACATGCTGATTCGCAGATGAGTTCTTGTTTAAAGTGTACATCTACATACTTGTATGTGCACACGTTTGCACACGCGCACAGACTCTCTCCCTTTATTTCTCTCTCTCTCTCTATATGTATATGTATACTTATGCTTATACACAGATACATATCATATATATATATATATAATATGTATGAATGCATTGCATATATATATATATATATACACACGTACATACATACACCAGACCAGGAAAACTTATCATTACCAAGCACCGATTCGTGAAGTTTTGCCTTGGTCGATGACCGCTTCGCGAATCTTAGGAGTCTCCTCCTTCATCAGTGGCAAGGCAGTTGCGAATCGTAAGGACTTTCTGAAGCACCTGAAAAAACTCAGGCTGTGGAGTTTGAGTGGGTTGGGATTGAGAGGTTTGGGAGGTCAAAAATAGGGTCGAGGGTCAAGAACACCAAGAACACACAAAATTGGTGCCAAATTGGGGGGGGGGGTAGGTTGTTTGGGTGAGGTATTAACTTTAGTGTTTTGCTTGCTGTCTAGCTTGCCTTCATGGTGGCAGCCAAATTCGCTAGAGAATGTTTCTGCAATTCGATATGAATGACCTGCGACTCATGTTGTTGTTTCGGTATCAGATCCAATTTTCAGGATCCCACCGTTCAGAACCACCAGCAAACACTTTCCTGCGGGTGCATTCATTTTAGAATCATTTTGATCCCTCCTTGATGGATTCCCTCATGATATGATATGCTGTCGGTATTATCGCGGATACAAGGTGTGCAGTTGCACTTCGCTTCAGAAGTGGTGATACAACAGCCTGCAGAAAACTGAGCCCCTGAGGGATGCAAATGATGGTGAGTTTGTGAGAGAGCTCTACGAAGTTGCCCCTTGCCTGCACCGCGCTGGGGGTAACAGTCCTTTCACAGCTGGGCGGACCATTTGAGGCACCCCAAAATGGGCACCCCTTCGTAGAAACTCCAGTTTTCACTGATCAGTTCCAGCAGTGGCGGAGCGCTCTGGATTGCCCTCATTGATTGGGGTCTGAGTAGTCGCAGGTGCTACAGTGACATGCGTGAAGCCACTTTTTGAATGTCCTTATTAGGTCATGCATCCATTTTGAAAAAGGTTGGGCTGAGGCAAACCACTGTCGGAGTGTAGACTGGACAGCAAAGATAATCATGTGGCTATGGATCCATGTTGAACAACCTACCCATTAGAGGTACCAACAAATGGGTAGGTGAACTACCTATGAAAGCCTTTTTATTTTGGTCATTTCCTCGATGGTCACTAGGGTGCAGGGTTTTGCCCCACTGCCATGTGCATAGAAGTTGTAACTCACATCTACCCGCAGTAACTGCGTGAAAAAGATTTCATTTTTCAAAGCAGCCACTGCCTGCAGCGGTCTTGGCTGGTTGACTGCAAGTTTGGCAGACTTTGCTGACCAAAATTCCGTGGGAATAGCCATGAAAAAACAACCAGCTTTCAGCTATCTTCAATAGTTTTGGAGACGGCTCACTGCGATAATCATCAGGATACGGGCAGGCAAGTATGAAACTAAGATTGAATGGCTGTTTTCTTTTTTAGTCCGCATGTGTTTCTGACACTGCAGCAGATCATTCATGGTGAAATGTAATTCCCAACTTGTTGTGGCAATCGTGTCCAGAATGCCCAGCATCATCCAATATCTAGATCACATCATAACGCACATGCGTATGCATGTATACAAGGTATATATTTATAGATATAATACATGGTTGCATGTATATATGTGTATATATATGTGTATATATATGTGTATATATACAAGTATTTGCATGTTTGTGAAGATCTTCTTGTGTATATACACCAATACACACACATATGTATATTTTTATTACTATTATTATTTTTATTACTATTATTATGATTATTATTATTGCTATTTTTATTGTTAGTATTATTACTATCATTATTTTTATTGTTATTATTATTATTACTATCATTATTGTTATTATTGTTATTATCATGATTATTATTATTGTTATTGTCATATGTACATACAAATATATATGTATATACACATACAAATATACATATATATGTATATATATAGATATATTATATTCATATATATATAAATATAATTATGTATTTTCATTTACATATACACATACACGTGTGTATGCACACATGTAGATACGAAACATCGTACTGTGCTTGTATCCAGGCACCTGCCTGGGGTCAGGAATGATGCAGAAAAGCCCCATCATGGCGTCGCAGAGATTCCATCTCTGCCAAAGAGGTTATGACCCAACTTCTGTGCGAGGTGAAGTAGTCAATGAGTCATGACTCTATATGGATATTTCTTAGAATAAGGGTACCCCCAAATCATTTTTCATTAACCACTATCAGTAGTAAACCAGCGAATTTTTAGGTCCCCTATTTTGAGAAACCCCCCTCCCCCCCCCCCCAGAACCCCCCCTTGCCATGACCAAGATGTAAACTTTGCCTCTCTCTCTTTAAATACTAGTAGTAATAAGAAAAAAACCTCTATTACACCTATTCTCTTCTTGTCTATGAATCTCTCTCTCTCTCTCTTTATTTTCAGATGTAAGATAGCACAATAAATTCTCTATTATATTTAGTTTCTTCTTCTCTATGATTCTCTGTTTCTCAATATAATAAAGATAAAACAGACTCTCTATCATATTGGTTCTCTTCTTCTCTATGAATCTCTCTCTCCCTGTCCATATGGGATAAGATCATTGATTTCCTTCTTCTCTATGAATCTCTCTCTCTGTGTCTCTATCGAATAAAGGATTCAATTCTCTACTATGTTCATTTCCTTTTTCTCTCCGATTCTCTCTCTGTCTAAGATAATCAATCTTCTAATATATTTCTTCTTCTCTATGATTCTCTCTCTTTCTCTAAATGCAAAATAATTGAACAAAGTGTCTATCATAGTTATTCTCTTCTTCTCTATAGTTTTTTTATCTCTCTACATATGTTGTAGTTTGGCTAATTCTCTTATATCTATGCTCTCCTTCTCTATGATTCTCTCACTCTATTTAGAACAACGAAGTGAATTTATATATTTAGTCCCTCGCTCTAGACCAATGTATTAAAATCCTCTCTTCTTCTCTTTGGCTCTCAACATACTATTCCATATCATATTGATGGTTTTCTTCTCTATGATTATCCCTCTCTCTACAAACATAAGAAAATGAATTCTCCAATCATTCTCCCTCTAAATGTATATACGCGCGTATATAGTTATGACAAAGTTTTTGAAATTCTCTACTATATTTAGTCTTTTCTTCTCTATGATTCTCCTTCGCCTTCTGTCTATATAGTAAATTCAACTCTATTTTGTGCATGATCTTCTTCTATTTGATTCTAAGTCCATATCTCTCTCCCTATTTTTTTTTTCAAAGTACAATGAATTCTCTATTATACAATAATAGAAGAAATTCTCTATTATATGTATTATCTTCTCCTCTCTGATCTTGCTGCTCTCTGTGCATATAGCAGTTTAAGAGATTGTCAATATTCATTCTCTTCTTCTGCATGATCTTCATTCCCTCTATATTTAACAATTAAATGAATCCCCTGTTATATCTATTCTCTCCTTCTCTATAATTACCTTTTTATCTAGTTTTATCAATAACAAAAAAATCTATCATATGCATAGTCTGCTTCTCTATGATTCTCTATTTTTGTACATATAGTAATTTGAGAAATTGCTTATTGGATTTCCAGATGAGGGAGTGGGAGGTGGAGACATGAACAGTGTACATAGAAACGCAATGTATTTTTGCATGCTTATGCATTTTTCAAATTTGGGGTTTGTTAATCAACTTTAAGGCTTGCCAATGAGCTGTGATCTTTGGTTGCTGAATTGTACGCAAGTTTTTGCTATTTCCAAAAGTGTAAGCAATGTCGAGAAAACCAAAAAAACAAAAACACTAATGTTCCAGAGGTCTTGAGAATGGGGTTGAGCAAAAAACCACAAAAAACTAGAGAAAACCAAAAAAATCAAGGGAAAAAAAACCTTGAGAAAACCAACAAAACAAAAAAATAATATTCTTACACTCTTTGGCAGGGGTTCTCTGTGCCTTTGGGGGGGGATCTGGAGGAAAAACAAGAAAACCTTGAGAAAACCAAAAAGCAAAAAGAAACAATATTCTGGGACTCTTTGGTAGGGGTTCTCTGTGACTCTTCGGTGGGGGTCTGGATCAAAAACCAAAAAAACCTCGAGAAAACCAAAAAAAAACAAAAAAAAACATATTCTGAAACTCTTCGGTGGGGGGCTGGATGAAAACCAAAAAAACCTCGAGAAAAAAAAGAAAAAATCCATATTCTAAGACTCTTTCCTCCCCCCCCCATCCCTGAGACTTCTGGAAAATTGTTTTTTTGGTTTTTCTTTTCAGGGGGCTTACCCAAGAGTTGTGAGACACATTGAATTGAGAATGGTTAAATGCTTGAAACTACCTACCATACACATTGAATTGAGGTAGGGGGGGTTCTGGGGGGGTGAAGATATATATATGTATATACATATATTTATAAGAATAGTAATAATGATAATAACAATAATAGTAATGTAATGATAATTATAACATAATGACAATAATAAAAATAATGATGAATATAGTAATAACCAGCTAGTGTTAAGCATCTCAGCCATCAGGTTAAGACTTTGCGCTCCCCATGTCTCCGTTTTCACATGCTTCGTGATGTGCTCGGCAACTGGGCGGCACACGCAACACGACACACAATGCATGAGATATACATGAGATATACTATACATAAGATGAACATGTGAGGAGATGTTTTCTTACAAATGCATGAGATGTACTGTAGATGAGGAGATTTGATGGACTTTTCATGTAGATGCAGTGGGATCCAGCGCACGGGAAGGTGCATTGCGTGTTAATTGCGCTGTGTGGACCAGGGGTAGTGGTTTTGGATCCACGTCGTGTATTTCGATACATTCGTATTTGGATGTACATCTGGCGACACTGGGCCATACATGTATACACACCTGAGGGGCTAGGGGTTCTGTGATGACGTCAGGTTCTCATTACTCTGACATGCGAGAAAGGAGCTTTCATTGTGATCGTTCGCACATTTTCAACAATCATGATCATGGTCTCGCAATGCATCTCAATTTTGTGTTTGTTGATGTTGAGACTGTTTTACATCCACATGTGCTTGGGTCTTTGTGACAAAACGTCTTTCATGGTGGACAATTGTGATGTTTCATCTTGGTGTAAGGCTAAGGACACGATGACTTGTTCAAGAACATCGGATTTTCTCAACAAAACTGAGCTAACCCATTGTCGTTTGATGTGGTTTACAATGGATTTGCTTCGAAGGGTTGACAGTCAAACATGCGTTTCTTGCTTGTCAACATGTCTACAGATTGTTGGTTCCACTTTTTTCCACTTGTTTTCAACTTGTTGTCAGCATGTCATGCACATGCTATGTTCATATGTCATCAAGATTTATCGAGATGGAGTCAACATGGTGACAGGCTGTCGTCAACCTGTTACTCATATGTTTTAAACTCAACATGGGTTGGTCTATAAGTGCTGGTATATACGAACCGAACCATCCGAAAATGTATTCAGTGACTGTAATGAAAAGGGAAACCAGCCAACTTCAGGGGCACATACATCATCTGTGGACAAACCCATATTGACTTCAAGTGAATGTCAACATCACACACTTCAACCCCTCACCTCAACCCCCACATCATGCGTAGCATGCGCAAGGAAGTCGCATGGCAAGTTCAAGTGAACGTTACAATCATCTCCCCACACTCCAACCCATGGGAGAACCCCCAGCCTCTAATGCATATACATATTCATATACATATACATATACATATACATATAGTATTTATATATACATGTATACATACATACTCTGCATATGTATATACAGATATGTATGCACATAGCCTATGTATATATATATATATATATTTATGCGCATATACATACACACAAGACACACAAATATATGTATATACACACGCATACATATGTACAAACTGGTAAGTTGTGAGCACATGCAGAAATACAAAGGTCATTATGTCGCCCTGAGATAGGAAGCCATGATGAACCACCGCACATGGCGATAGGTAGCATTGTGATGGTATTTGATGACATTGTTTATGTGACTTCAAAGACAAGTGTTGGAAGCTTGAATGCTTCTCAAGTCATCAAACAGACCAAGAACGGACGGCTATGATAAGCATCTGGACAGCTGCAGTATTAAGTTTGCCACAGAAATGTGGATAAACAGATATATACTATATATATATACATATATTTAAATATACATATATATATATATATATATCTATATATGTTCATTGTGGATGTATGTTGATTGCAACAGAGCGGGGTCATTTGTGCCCCTTCCCAGGGTGGTCACTTCGGTTGGGTTTCGATCCCAGGACTTGACCGACGCTTTTCCCGGAATGTGGTTCATGCGATCGTGTGTTTTGCATTTGTGACCTGGCGCAGCTACCGAAGCGCGAGCGCGAAGAATGCTTGTTGTTCGGATTTTTTGGGGTAGTGGCTTGTAGCTGGAAGTATCAGAACTGGAGATCCTTGGAGATTTTCTCGAAAGTCATGAAAAAAAGAGTTCGACTTCTGAAAGAAGAGGCAGCGCTTCAGCCGCTGCGGTCGCACTGAGGATATCTTTGTACCTCGAGCCTCCTCAGCTTTTGAGGTTGATGAGTCCACACGCTTGGAGGCACCACGGGCTCCCATGGTCTCCTATGCTCTCCCTGCTGACCCGCCACACCATGACCATCACTTACCATCACTTACCATCACTTGACTTCTTTCTGAGGTTTTAAACTTGACTCTTGACAATCCCATCGTCTTTCACTGTTCACCTGTTGGATGTGTCCACAAGCAGTTGTTTTGGCTGTTAGGATTCCTAACAGTGTGTGGCTAGACACAAACCATGGGTATCCCTACCACCCGAAAAGGATTTTGTCTAAAGCATCACCGAGTGTCTTGGAGGGTAACCACTTTTCCTTGCAAGTCTTTTCGTTGATCCTTCAGCTTTCGACCCAAATAAACCATCATGAAGTATTTCCTGCTGGTTTCCAAGTCATGACTGGTTGGTGGTTTTGAATGTTTTTTGTTTCCCAGGGTAATTATTAGCAAATGCTCGAAAGCACCAACCAGATGAGGCAATGTGCTTCACGTTGTGTTCATGGAGATGCAGCACCAGTTGCGATCGAAAGAAACAGGTCCCAATAAGTTGACCTTGGAGGCACCACCCCAGGGCCCAGCACTGTCGGTCCTTCCCATCCTTCCGGGCACGGACATGACCACGGTACCCATATGCTGACCTTGGTCCATTTGGGTCATGCCATGGGCAGTATCCTCATATCTATACACATATATGCAGATGGACAAAATAAGATAGATAAGATAGATAAATTAGATGTTTGAATCGACTTCAATCATTTCATTTGAATAGTCTTATTCTTATTTTAGTTGCACATCTTAGATATTTATTCTCATTCTTACTTATTTACTAGATACTTGAACTTTTTTTTAAAGGTATCTATGTAAGATAGTCTACGATTATTTCTGATGTAAAATAGTCACCCAAATGTTATATATAAGTATATATATATATAGATATATATATATATAATACAATTAATGTATATACCCAATATATATAACATTTGTATATACCCAAATTAATTGATATATTTCAATACACAGATGTAGACATTTCCTTCATTCGGGGCCTCCAGGCAGAGGAGACGGGTGGTTCGATGGGGCGACGACCTTCAAGGGAGCCTTGGATCGATAGGAGGTTGGCTGCGATGCGAGATCCACGTGGCTGTTTGTCAACGCAGGGGACCCCGGAAAATGGTTGGTTTACTACTAGAAATGGTTGATAAACTGGATGATTACTGGGGTACCCCTTGGGTTTATTAAGTTTTGTTAATGATTAATGTTGGGTGCCCTATTTTAAGAAACAACCATGTTGATAATGGCGAGTTCATGGTTGAGAGCCAATCATGTGAGGTGATATGCAACCAGGGGTACAGACAAGAATGGTTACTGATGGCTGGCTAATGAGTGCTTAATTCGTGCTTGGTAATAGGGGTTCAGAATTAATCATTGGTCGTAAAGGCAGCTCATCAATGATTGACAGTTACTGATTACCCCTATTTTACAATCAACTAGCCACCTAATGGTTGATAAGCCATGTGATCGTCAACTTGATAAGAAGGGCTACAAAACAACAATAAGGCTCAATCAAAGGAAGTTTGGATGACAAAACTTCTGTGCTACGGACATTCGCTAGTAAAGGAAAGCTAGCTACAGCAAATGAAACTTGGGTCAAAGGTAATTAAAGCAAAGATAGTTAAAGCAAAGATAGTCAAAGCAAACATGGTTTAAAAAAAGCCCTTAAAGCACATGCAGTTCAAGCAAACACACCTAAAGCAAAGGCAGTTCAGCAAAGGCAGCTAAAGCAAAGGTAGTTAGGCAAAGGCCGTTAAAGCAAATGCAATGCAAGCAAAGGCAGTCAAAGTAAAGGCAGCTAAAGCAAAGGCAGGAAAGCAAAGGCTAAAGTTAAAGGAAAAGGAGTGAAAGCACAGGCCAAGCAGTGACAAGTCACGGTAGTGTAGGGAAGGATGGCAACAGCAAAAGCAGTGACAATTGGAGGAAGTCCCGCGCAAAATGCGTTTTGGGTAGATAGCTGGCACGCAAAATTCTGTGGTTTTCAAAACAAAATGTGTTTCGGACTTCGAAAGTAAACTGCGCGCAACGGTGAGTCAACTTGGCGCGGGCCTGTGGCGGGCTTATTTCTGGCTTGGCGCGGGCGTGCTCCCCGTGACTGTCGCCAAAATTGATGCTCTGGAGCTTTTGCTTGGATCTTGTGGGTTGGTTCCATTGTGTTTCGCATTTGGAGGGTTGCTTTCTGCAATGTAACTGCTGCGTTGAAGTAGCTCTTGTCCATTTTTCTGTGCGTTGGTCATTACTGCCGAGCAGGAAAGAATCGCAAGTGCCTTCTCCTCTTGTTTCTGGGACAATGCGCGTTTCGCTCTTGAGATTGAGAACGTTTCGGGGAAACGTTCGGAGTTGATGCTGGGCCATGCCTAATGGAGATGCTCGATGGTGAGTTGTGTGCCCCGGGAGCCTTCGGACTGAGGAGATCTTGGGCGTTGAGACCCCGGAGGACTTCTCGGCAGATCCATTGGGCATTGAGACGCGGCTCTTCCGGGCCTTGTCGGAGGGCCCAGCTCCGTGTGGTTCTGCAGTGGCGTTGGTCTCCCTGTTGGTGTTGCGCGGTCGCCTTTGTTGTTGTTGTTGTTGTTGTTGTTGTTGTTGTTGTTGGTGTTGGTGGTGGTGGTGGTGGTGGTGGTGTTGTTGCTGTTGTTGTTGTTGTTGTT
>VSDK01004900.1:84584-127290 GCA_009767595.1 Symbiodinium kawagutii | reverse complement strand
GTTGTTGTTGTTGTTGTTGTTGTTGTTGTTGTTGGTGGTGGTGGTGGTGGTGGTGGTGGTGGTGTTGTTGCTGTTGTTGTTGTTGTTGTTGTTGTTGTTGTTGCTCTCCCTCTTTGTGTTGCTGTTAATGTTGCATAAATCTGTGCCAAGATTTGGCAATCTTAGTTTTCTCTCGCAAACGAAGCCAACCCAGAATTTGGAAAACGAGTTGTGGTTACAGTACCTGGTCATTGAAAATGGGCTTAGGCAAATATTTGGGCATGCAGGGCGCGTCACCTATGAAAGTTCCTATTCACCAATCAATAGTTGACAGAAGGGTTTTTGCACGCTCAGACTCCCCAGATCCAATGACGAGTCGAATTAGAATGTTCTATATGTTGTCAATATGATTTAGAAACTCATATGATCTCAGGTTCGTTTTATTTTCCCTGCATTTTCGACAGACCAATAATTGTTCTAAGTAAATCAAAGTTCTACTTCCCTGCATTTTTGATCAACAGTTGCAGAGCAGTCCAAGTGATGGAATCGACTGATTTGTTTCCCCCCAGCACCGTGGCGGACCGAAGTGCAAATTTCCACTGAGATATCGTGAAAACCGAAGTCGGAAGTTCTCTTGAGGAGGTGCCCAGCGGCGTCATGATGGGTTCTGTTCGGGTTGTGTAAGGATCAGACTCGTCTATGACTGGTTGCTGCCCCTGATGATTTAGTGTCCAATGCGGATCTGGTTGGGAAGCACGCGCAGATTTGGATTTTGATGCTGCGAATGGCCTTGTTCTCCAGCTTGCCTGCTGTTAAACAGTTAAGTTCCGCAGAAGTCTTGTGGAAGTTATTGTTGGTAGATGGTTCATGACGGCCTGGATCAAGGCTAAGTGTGGTCAGTGGTCAATAAACCTATAAAATGAATTACAACAATGCCTTATTGCTGGAGTACCTTCAGGGATGTGACCTTCAGAGTGTCGTACAAAGTGAGCCTTTGCAACACTTGCGACCTGCTAGGCATCTGGACTTTGCAAGATCGGCCTGGCAACTTGGCTGAAGTCGAAAGTGCTCAGCATGGCCAGCATGCGAACAGCGCATGGCAACATGACATGCCATCATGCTTCGGTGGTAGTGATAGAGTAATCTTCCAGGACCAGGGTGTGGCGGGTGTAGTTTTCTTTGTTATCCAGTGACCCTAAGCCCTAAGCTCCTCTCCTTTGCTTCAGCTTGTTCCCCGCTGGGCCTTGGGAAGATCCAATCGTCGCCTTGGCACTCGAGGTACAGATATCGAAGCGTGGCTTCGAGGCTGGGCAGTGCTGCCAGCCATAGGAGTGCCATCTCCAAATCGAATCCTCGTCCTGCCTTCAGAAGTGGCATGGTGAGCCAAGAGGTACCAACCGCTAGTGACCCTAGTGACTACTACCAGTGTACCTAGGAGCTTTCACAGCTAGCAGCTGCAGTTTGGGGATGTCCTCCTTTGGTGGCGGCTTCTTTGGCATCTGCATGGTGCCACTGTGCAAAGCTGCAAAGTGTGAGTGCGGCACAGCAAGCTCCGATGTAGCTCGAGTGTGGCCGTTACAGGGTGTCGCCGAAAGTGTCGATGAGAAAGGTTCATAAGCATCATAAACCAACCACTTGTAGGATTCATAGATTCATCTCAGTAGTGGTTTAGGGATGATATAACCACCAGCCACCGCATGGGTGGGGGTGGGGCATTGTATCCTAGTGGACACTTGGGATGCAGACTGGGGGCTCACGAGTTCACCTGGCCCAGGCGCCAGATAGGGGCGTTCCTGATGCTTGATCTCTGAGCTAAAGGGAGCTAGGACCTTGAAACATGTTTGAAGGATGGCTAGTAGGGCTACGAAGGGCTAAGGCAAGGAGTGCTAGGAGGGCTCGGAGGGCTTGGGCTAGGAAGGCTAGCAGGGCTAGGTGATTCTGGTGATTCTGGTGATTTGTGTTTCTCGGAACCTCGGACGGCACCCTAGATGACAAGGGATGCACAGGGCCTTTGCCTTGCTATCCTTGTCGAGTCATTCTTGAGTTGGAAGCCCCATAGCACCTCCTCAATTTTACATAGAGCTCCGCAGAGATCCGTCCCAAGCGAAAGTGATGTGAAGTGCATCTGAGAGTTGAGAATTGAGCATTCTGAGCGGTGTTAAAAATACTTGAACTGTTGATGGTGAGCCATTCAACTCTTATAGTTGAGCCCTGGCTACAATTTTGGGTTATCAATCATCAGGGATGGTCATCCAACAGCTTACTCGTTGGATTATGATCGCCAGCAAATAGGGGCTGGCACCAGGCCGACCGTCAGGTGGTTTACGCTTCCCCGCTGCAGTGATGAAGCTTAATGAATGGCATCCCTACTGCACCCGGAAAGGTCGATTTGCTGGCACTTCTGTTGTCATTTGGGGTATGATTGCTTTGGTTGGTGTGGATACATCTAATTCAAATCTTCTCAAATTGCCTTCCCTCATGTGCAGCCAGGGCAATCAGTAGAGACAGCTTGGAAAGCCAATGAAATTGATGCACAAGGCCAATTACTGGAAGTCAAGATGGTCAAGTTTGTACAGCATGAAAATACTGAAGAAGGGATGATAACAGTGGACATCTCTGCAAACTTGGCGACTAGGCCAGGCCGATTTTTTCAATGCCTCACTAAAGGCCAGCGCCGCTTCAGTCATCGATTTACGACCTTCACACGGCACCTACCGCCCTCACAGTTGGGGCCACCAGTCTGTACAAACGCGGCAGCGACAGTGCGAAATAGTCTCTGGCAAATGTTCAACAAAGCACATTGGTTTTGAGGTGCTGCCTTTGACTTGGAAGGATGCCTCGGGTGTACATCGTCATACCAAGCGCTATTTCATGTTATTTCAGTACTTGGATGCAGCACTTGGATGCCGAGATCATTTCCAGCGCTGCAGCTGGGTTCCAGGACCGGTTTCAAGAGAGGTGCCTTGTGGGCCCATGCAAACTTCTCCGTCAGGGACGTGGCCTCTGGGTGATGTCCACTGACCGTCATTTGAATGCTGGGCGTCCCAGGTGTCTTCCGTTTCAGGGTTGGCGGATTTGATGCCAGTCCTATAGGTTCGACTGGGATTTGGGTGGGCCAAAGCAAGACCTGTCTCCTGGCTGAAAGTGCCAAATGGATCCAAGTGAGAAGTGAGAAATGAGATTTGGAATGATTTGATTTGGATGGTGGTTCTTCCAAACCTAGGGTTGTTCTTAGGCTTCGGGCACCACCAGTTGCTATGTTCCATTACTATAGACACTGATGTTGCCGTAACAGGGATGCGTCTTGCCAGATCTGTGCCCTCCTTTGCAGATTCCTTCACCTTCGACAAAGGAGCCGCCAGCTGAATGGTAGTCATATTTGGGGATGTTTGAGAATCGAACGTGGCTTCATATTTTGGGAGCACATCATCTATGAACAATCCGGAACAAAAAACATTTCGCAAGTAGGCAAATGCCACGGCTACCGTTCAAACCCAGGCAGGTTCCAGCGTATGTCATGTTTCTCCCGCACAGGGACACTCAGCAAACGATTTTGCCTCACCGTGCTCAGTGATGTTGGCGCAAATGCCTCATTATGCTCCAGCATTGCCATGAAAAAGGGCAACAACATGGTTATCAACAAACACGTTGGCCAACAATGATGGTTAATTAATGACTATTGAGTAGGGATTTGGCGTGCGAACTATGCCAACACCTTCATGTTCCTTGGGCCTTTCCTTCTTTGGGCAAGAACAAAAGCTTGCCAAAGGTTCATGGGACAGCCCATGACCGAAATGAGGCTGAGCCACTTTGTCGCTGAGATAGAAAGCGAGAGGAAAAGAGAAAATGGAACAGCAGTAGTTGTTCATTTTGGTGTGCAAGGCCATTGCTTTGGGTTGAGTTGGTTGACTAGGCTAGGAAAACCTAGTCATTTGCACTTGGAAGTTGGAACTGTTCCCTTCAAGATTTCTTGGGATTCCTTGGACCTTCTTTGGATTCCTCCGGTTTTCTTGGGATTCGCGATTCCTTGGGATTCCTTGGGATTCCTTGGGATTTCTTGGGATTCCTTGGGATTCCTTGGGATTTGCAAATCTGCAGTGCTCACTGTCCAGCCTTGGCTCAAAGTTTCGAACTCAAGGAGCTGCGCGGGTGCACTCGGATAGTGCTGAGATTAAACCGTTGGAACCTGACCAAGGCGAGCCGCATTCAGAGCTAAGAATCTGACCATGTCTAGCTGGGGAACGTATCAAGATACCTTGGAAAGCCTGAGAATGTCTTACACACGCATGAATAGAGTGCTTCAAAAACCGAAAGCTGCTTTTGCATGCTTTTGCACTCTTCTCTTGTGGAGATTTGGTTTTGAGGTCTACAATCTATACAGATCTATGGACACTGCAAGAAATCTGTAGATTGCCCACAGATTTGATATCGCTGGAGGTTTGCCAAGATAGACACCTTTCCTCCAGCACTTGCCAAAGCTATCCACAGCCCATGGCTGGTGTCACTAGGGATTCTCCAATGGGTTGAGGATTAGGACCACCTGCAACCAGATTTCAGCAACCTCGAACCAAGTCATCTCAGTTTCGCAGTGGAACGGCTTGAGCAAGTCGTTCTCAGCTGAGCAACTTGTTCTCTGCGGAATTTTGGCGTGGCCGTCCATCTTGGCAGGTAATTCTTGCGCAGGAAGCAGCTCTTCTTCAGGCGGCGCGAGCCATGGTGATATCCCGATGGTTTTCCCATCAAAATCACCTGGGATGGGGCGGGGGGTACAAACGGAACATCTGGAAAAACAGCGATGTAATGGGATGTGGGGTTGCCCCCTTCAATGGTGTACAGATATTTCACAGAGGATTAGTTAATTGCTGAAAATGATGATCACTTCGACTGGTTGGAAGATAGGGCATCAGCAGCATTTCTGGACATAGATCACTGTAGGTTTGAAGTTCTCTTGAGGTTTGAACAGGTCGTGGTGTTTGTTTCCCACATTTATCAACCATCTATCAAGCATATTCAAACAGTATGAATCAACATTATGCATAACAACCATGATCACATATCAATCAGTATTCACCATTACTACCCACTGTCAAACTGCTAACAAGTATCTACTGTAAAATCATGCAAACATCCTTAGGTAACCACCATTCGCCATTATGATAGCAATCATTAGCAACTTACTATTTGCCAATCACTACTACCTGGCAATCAAAGTTCAGAAATCATACCATCATAACCATTATACCATCATACTATTTGCCAATGATTATCATACCATCATAAAACCATAAAACCATTATGATAATCATTCGCTTCTGGCGCATGATTCACCTTGACCATAAACCCTTGGCCTGGCGCAGTATGGCGGCACTTCAAAGCTTCGTAGTTGGGGGCGCCAGGGGGAGAGAAGGGGCTGTTGAGCTGAAGGGGAACCAACCTCAACAGCAACCATGGCAAGAAATGCAAGTGACCCGCGCGAGCCGAGCTGGTGGATCAGCCATGGGAATCCAGCTGAAGTGGTGGAGGTCAACATCCCCAATAGTTGCATTCAACTTAATTTTAACGGTTAAGTTATAGCTGGAATTGGTGAAGTGATGGTATACGTAGCCGCAATTGATGGTTAAGTGCTAGCTGGAATCATTCAGCCACCTGAAGAGCAAAGTTGCCATTGTAATGTATATATATATATATATATATATATATATCTACACATATCCGAGTGGTACCCCTGATGCGCATCCAGTTGTTTTGAGGCTTTGCCCTCTGCTTCTCCTGTGGCCACGGCCACGGGTGGTCACACCTCTGCAGGTGCCCGGGTGGCGTTTTGGAGGGGCCCGGGTGTACTGCTGAAAACTCACGCCTTTGGGATGAAAGCTGTGCTTTCTGCACTTCAAGGGTTTGTTTGTGCACACGTTCTGCGCATACATCGTTTTATTTCGAGCAAGAGATCTGGAACGTGGCTCACTCTGGAATTCCGACAGACCCACAATCAACTATAGTTCTGTGTGTTGTTTCTCTCTGTGGCTCCCTGGTTTATTAGGGGAATGCGCTTTGGTAGATGCTCACTTGGCATTGGTTGACCATCACCGATTTGATGGTCTATCGGATTTTCCTTTTCCAAAATGTGGTTCTCCAGCGACATCAGCGACGACGCAGGTGTCAAACCATCTGCGACTTCCGACGCGCCTGGCGCACCAGCGGCTGCAGCCATTGCAGGGCTCACCTTGGCCATGGGGTCACGGTCCAAAAGGACCTGCCGGTGCAATCAACGCTCGATATCAAGTCATGAGCAGCACTGGTAGCTTGGTTCAGATGATTTGTGTGGCCGGTGGCACCCACGTTTTTTTCTCGTTTCTTTACATGTTCCGGGAGAGTGGCTGGTCCCGGCATGGACATAGTGGGGCCATTCTGACAATCCCCTTGGGTCATGCAAGGCTTGAGGTTAACAAGTGCCACCCTGTCGACCTGGTGGCAGGACCCTGCGTCGGCAGATGGATCGAAAGAGGACTGTGACAAAGGATCCTTACAACCCCGAGTTCAAGGAAGCCTTCCAGTGCCTTGGACAAGCTGGGCACCACCTTTTCCTGTTACGAAGTCTTCATCACTTTTCAAAGGGAAGGGGACGCTCAAACGAGCTGCTGATGAACAGTGTGAAAGCCGGGGCGTGTCAGCCCAAGCTGTGGGACGGTGAAAGGTGGAGGTGTAAAAAAAATCTGGCTGGGCAGCTGACCAGCTGTTGACTAGTTGACTTTGGCCAGCACACCGAGGTTCAAGGATGCCTATCCAAGTTCGGAGAAGATCTACCAAGAGGTGTGATGCAAATCGGAAATGCTATGCTGGTACTTGATTGAGTTGCTGACGGATGTAATGCGGCATGGTGAAGTCCCTACGCAGGATAGGGAATAAGACTCGAGAATAACCATGCCTGCCTTTGCCTGAGTGCGACAGAGCGCACTTTGCATCTAACATTCGAAAGTAATCCGAGCTATTTTCAACAAATATTTTTCTTTGATTTTTTTAAAACAAATATCACTTTGCCCAACCAAACTTGTTATATTTTCCACAACAGTGAACTTTGTTTGGAAAAACTCTGAGAACTTCAGCCCAGAGTAGTTCGATTGATACTGAGTTACCTCGAAGGGGCGCCAAAAAACTGCCCAAGTTTGAACCTGCCTTCTGCCAATGCAGCAGATGCAGCGTTGCATTTTCTCGTTCCGGTCAATAGTTGTTGAATTTGGGAGAGTGTGTAGCTGTTTCAGTTACTAATTCCTGGTTTGGTCTACTGAAAATTTCGCTGGTCCACACTTGTGGTTTCACACTGCTCCAATTGTAGGGTGGCCGCAGATGGACCATGGTGCCCAGACATGTTCTTGCTGATTTTGCACAAGTTGCACCTTTGGCTGGAATTTGATGCACACAAGAATGAACATGCTCAACCAAATATATAATACATTGCTTTTCAACAAAGAACCCCCCAGATACCCACAGAAATGATTTCCCTGAATGGTAGTAGCTATCGCTATCTTCATTCTCTATCATCACCCAGTCTTGACCTAAGTCTTTGAAATGCTTTGCCCACTTCAGCAAAGTCTTTTGCTTTGCATCATATCTTCTTGTCAAAATTGCAGAGTTTTTTCTCAAGTCTCTGCTGTTACCAGTCATCCTTTTTTCAAGATACTTCAATCTCCGAAAGCAGATCTATTCTATACTTGGTATGTGTTGAATCATGTTGATGATTTTTAGATGCATACATCTAATATCAAGTTAATATAGTTTGAAGGATGGAAACTACGAAAACCACGAAAAGCTACTATCAGCAACTTTCAAGATCCACGAAAAAAACACACAAAATGGATGGGTAAGTGTCATATATATATATATAGATATAGATGGTGGTTAATATACAGGAAGATTTAGGGGTACCCCTATGGCCCTATGGCCCGCTTGAAAAACCACTGGTTGAAAGTTCTGATGCGACAGGTCGTCCACGAAGCCACAGGGGAGACGCTGCGCGTGCCCTTCCGCCGCATTCACCTCACAGATGAGGACACGCGGGGTGCAGCAGCATCTCCAGCAAAGGTTACATACTGCACGTGATATTTGATGTTTATATGATTAATATGGGAGTTCAAAAACATGAAGACTGAAAGTGTAACAACTGTGATGACGCTGTCGCTGCTCAAGTCTGAAAGGTAGGAAAAGGGGCGCTAATGGGAGGCGCTAAGTGGCTGGCATTGGTACTCACTGGATTGGGAAAAGTTGTCGAAGTAGGGCTGAAATCTCCGAGGTATCCTTCTCCCGTTGACTTAGCTGCTGAGGTGAATTGTTCTTGTCACTGCATCTGCGATAGGTCCACTGAGGAAGCAGGAATCAGGATCTTCACTTTCATTGAGGGAGCCTTGGTAGGAATAGCTCTAGCCAAACTACAGGATTTCCGTTGTCCTTCAAGAAATGGCCGACGATCCCAACCGAGTCCGAGACGCTTCGGCCGAGGAGTTGTCAGATCTCCCGGTCGGAACGACGACAGCCCATTGGTACTCCGATGATGATGTGTGGCACGAACGAATCATCCTTTGGCCATCGATGAGAGGAGATCAGTGTTATTATGTGTTGACTCCTGACGATCACGTTTACTGTGAGGATTTGAGGTTGAGGTTTGATGTTGAGAATGGACCCTCCCGAGTCCGTGTGAAAGGTCAGACTTTTAGATACTGGTCACGTTTTCGAGAGAGCTCTTATCGTTTCAACGAGTCAGTGGACAATGACTACTTGAAAGCTGCCATCATCCGTGCAATGGAAGAGGTCAAAGCCCAGAACGAATGGAATCCGACAGCCATTCCATCCAAGATTATTGACAGAAAAGGCAAGGAAGTCTCTAGCTCAGTTTTCTTGGGCCGTGCCTTGGTGCCTCGCCGCTTGGGCAGGCTCTCTGCTGCCACGGCCATTGAAGAAGTGACTGGAAGCTATGCCGGCGCCTGCCAAGATGAAGTGCGACCAATTGAGGCGGCTCCTGAGGGCCATTTGTGGATATCAGAAGAAGCCACAGAGAAGGCGATGCTGGGCGAAGAAGTTGATGTGCGCCCTGCACATGGTGTCAGCATTGGACGCAAGATAGGACTAGCGCAAGTCGGCTCAGGGTTTGTCAGAGTTAGACTTGTGAAGGTAGAAGAAGGACCCAAGACCGCCGAAGAGCTTTTGTCCAGGTATCGCCAGTCCCTTGGTATCCATTCAGGTTTTGTTGACGAAGAGACCCAGCGTGCCTTAGGAGGAGCAGGAAAAGCTGAGGACTATGGGAAGGAGCTTGAGGAAGACAAGCAGCCAGAGGACGCTAGAGTGCTAGCTGTAGACTTTGACAGTCAGGGCGATCGTTTCAAGGAGTTTCGGGAGGCGGTCAACGAATGCAAAGAACACAGTTGGCCAGATTGGCCTTTGGAAGGGCCGCTCACAACATTACACTTGGTGAAACATATGGCTAGAAGCGGTGGCACACCCAAGACCTGGCTGAATGAGTGGGCCAGGTTCAAAGAAGTGAATGAGCAAGACCGTGTCATGTTCGAGCTCCGCACTCTAGTCGATGCTTTGCACTTAGGATGTTGCTATGACCAAGTGAATGTGGCTAGCTTGGCTTCCTTTGAGACCATTTCCAGAAGAATACAAGCCATTGTCGACGCCTTCGCTGCTGGCACCAGAGGCTCACCAGACTGGGGGTCGGCAAAAATCATTACAAATTATCGTGGTCCAGAAGACGCAGTCTCGCCTCAGTTGAAGACGTGGGCCAGCCGAAAAGGAAAAGAAGAAGCCGATTTGGCCAGTGCCAGATCAAAGATGAGGGAGGCTCGCCGAGGAGTTGCCAGTGAAGAAGCAGGAGCCGTTGCTGAAGGATCCCTGCCAACAGCAAAAGGAGGAGGAAAGTCTAAAAGAAAGACAGGCCGGGGCTTGGCGGCTCCGGCCGCGGAACAATGATGGCTGAAGGCAGTCGTCCTGACTTCGTCTCCAGTCAGGACGGCGTATACTGCAAAGGAGACGCCCGGCTCCCTCCTTCTTCAAAAAGTAGAGATTTGTTTCCCCTTCCTATCCCACCTGAGGTGCACCAGGAATGTCGTTTGAGCCGCCGTGGACAGCAAAGATTCGAAAAGAAGCGGTGGCTAAGGCATGATCTCCGGGAGGCTGTCTTCGGCCTCAACTGGATGAATGGATTTTCACCTACTTTTGAATTCAAGGATACGCCCAGCCCCATGCAAGAGGAAGTGCTTGGAAGGGCCGAATACCTTTGCAAGTTAGCAGATGAGTTGGGAACTTATTCCAACAAGTCTGGTGAGGAGGCAGCCCTGAGGGCGCTGCTCCAAGGGAGGACGGAATATGACGTTCCCGCCCTTCCAGTGACGTTGGCGCGATTCGACCTCGAGCGCATCTCCATTCCGGAGACCCTGAAGGGGTTGCCGGACCTGGCCGAACTATTGCCAGAGGAGGCCCTTCGTTTTTTGAATTCGCAGGAGCAAATGTTGAAGCAGGTTCCTTTAGAGGATGAGGTTGTGGTTCCTTATTATGACCCGGCTCTGAAGATTGACAAGAACTATCGAAGTATCATCCAAAAGTTACACGATATAGGATATTTGAGGTACACTCGTAGCCCAAAAGCACATGCAGGAATGTTTTTCGTACACAAGTCAGATGGAAAGAAGATCCGGCTCATTGTGGACGCTAGGCCTGCCAACCAGATGTTCAGATCTCCGCCAGGCGTTGAGCTTTGCACTGCTGAAGGCTTCTCCAGGATCGAAGTCGAAGTACCTGAGGAGCTTCAACCTGGTACCGCCGAGTTCGCCGAACATTTGCAGTCAAAGGGTCTATATTTTGGTTTAGCTGATGTGAAGGATTGCTTTCATCGCATGAGACAACCTGAGTGGCTGTCCAAATATTTTTGTTGGCGGCCCATTCCAGTGAAGTGGATACATGGTTTGATAGGATCTGAATTAGAAGGTCAAAAAGTATCCCCGGAGGAGAAAGTATATCCCATGCCTGCTAGTCTTTGCATGGGTTTCAGCTGGTCCTTGTATTTCGCTCAGAAAGCCAACGAGACACTCATGGGAAGCATGGCCAATTTGAAGCAGTCCTGTTTGATTTCTGACAGAGGGCAACCTGTAGTTTTCCCCGCTTCACAGGAGAAGACTGTTCGCCACTATGTGTACGTGGACAACCTGGGCGTTGTTAGTCCTGACAAGGCCTTGGTTCAGTCGACGCTAGAAGAATTAGCTCCAGGTTTTGAGAAGCGCGGTTTGGTGCTTCACCCAGGGGAAGTGCAACACGAAGAAATAAAAGCTTTGGGAGTGTACATGAGAGGAGATCTCATGGCATCCCGAGTCAGCCCACAGAGACATGCAAAGTTGAAACAGGCTATTGGAGGAGTATTAAGGAGGAAGAAAGTGTCAGGTAGAATTTTGGAGATCGTACTTGGTCACATCACTTTTTGCTGTCTTTGCAATCGTCAACTCCTTTCTATATTCTCCGCTATTTATAAATATATCCAACGGGAATATTTCAAGCCTGCTATTCTCTGGGACTCCGTGGTCACTGAACTCAGGGTTTTCCGTGGACTCATGATCTATTTGCATTCAGATTGGTGGAGAGGATGGAACAATTTGGTTAGTGCTTCAGACGCTTCACTTGAGGGTTTTGGTGTTTCCACTTCTTACTGGAATAGAAAAGAAGTTGCTGAAGCTGGGCGCACTGTTGAGCGGGCCAGGTTCAAGAAAGCGGCCTCGACTGCAGCGCGGGACCATGCCTTGAGCTCAGCTGGATTTGTGCAGGATAACATCACCCAAAAGTGGAGGCTGAAGGAGATTTCCGATGATGAATTGTTACAGCTTTCGGGGTGGGAAGTGGCAAGTGACTTCAAAGAAATTCCTTCCCACCTACTAGCAAAAGACCTTTGGGAGCCGAAACAGTGGGGAAGATGGGATTTCGAAGGAAAGATTTTGGAATTGGAAGGTCGTGCCCTAGTCAAAAGTCTCAAACGCATTGCCTTATCTATTTTTGGGTCCAGTGTTCGACAATTGCTGTTGGTAGACAACATGGCAGTGGCACTCGCCTTCGACCGTTTTCGGTCTCGCAATTTCAAACTCCTCAAACAAATCCGGAAGTTTTCCTCTCATTTGTTGGCTCGAAATATTGCGGTCACTGTTAGGTGGATTCCTTCGGAACTGAACAACTCAGATGAGCCTAGCCGCTTTTTCTCCAATGAACCAAGCAAGCTGCTGACTGATCAGTTGGTCCAAGGGCGGACACATGCCTCCCGCAAGGCGGGAGAAGGTGCTGAAGCCACCTCCAAAGCCACCTCTCCCGAGAAAGAGGACTGCCCAGTGCAAAAGTGCCGTCTTGAAAGTGGAACATGGCGAAGCTCCCAAGAAGAAGCGCCGAGCTCTGGATCCCCCGCAGCCGTTCCAAGACTTGTTGACGCCCCAGGAGGATTATGTGCCAGGCTTAGCAAAACAGCCGTTCAACCTCAGGGACGTGGAGTTGCCAAGCTTGTCCCAAGTGACCCGAACCAAGCGCGGTCGGTCTCCATCCAGTACGAGTTCGACCACGGTGGAGCAGCCCCACAAACAGCCAAAGAGAGAACAGACCCGGGCACTTGTGGACGGAGTCATGAACCGTGTCAATTTGTCTCTCTTGGAACACAATGCCATTGGGAACCACACACGCAAGCTATACACCAAGGAGATGGAGGAGTTTGTAGCTTTTGGCCGTCCCAGAGGCCTGAACTTCCAAAACCCAGAGTTGGTGGACAAGTTAGTAGTAGACCACCTCAACCAGCTCTACAGCAAGGGCTACAGGGCCTACAGGGGGGACCGCCTGACTGCGTCCATTCTCCATTTTCACCCACAGTATGGCAAACTGGGAGACAAAAGCTTGCCTCGGACTTGGCGAGCTCTGCGGGGCTTCCGCAAGTTGACTCCAGGCCGTTCCCGGCTGGCTTACCCATTGCCAATATGGGCAGCAATGGCCGCCGAGCTGAGAAGGATGAACAGGTTGAGGATGGCCGTGTTCATGCTCGTTGCTGTATCGACCTATGCTCGGCCCTCGGAATTGCTTCGGTTGAGGCTGTTCTCCCTGGTTCGGCCGCAAGCCGGCATCACGGACAGTTGGTCCCTTTTGATGTCCCCGGAAGAACGACCCGAGAGGTCCAAGACAGGCGAATACGATGTGAGCATCCTTCTGGATTCTCCATGGCTGCTCCCTTGGTTGCCCACACTCCTGAAGTACCTCAAGCAAGGATATTGCGAGGACCCCCTTTGGGATTTCAACTACGGGGAATACAGCAAAGCATTCATGGAAGCAGCCAAGACCTTAAAGCTCGAAGTGACGCCTTACCAGACACGTCACTCAGGCCCTTCAATCGACCGAGCTCGCAAGTACCGCAGCTTGGCCGAAGTCCAGAAAAGAGGCCATTGGAAGAGCACTTCCAGTGTCGATCGTTACGAGAAAAGTGCCAGGCTAGCTGCAACGTTCGATTCTCTGCCAGAGGACCTCAAGTTGCACAGCCGAAGATGCGAGCACGACCTTTCGGCCATCATGTTGGGTACAATGCATCCCCCGTCCTTCAACGGAAGCAGTTCTTCCCGGGCTGCTATGTGATGGATTTGTTTTCTGGGTCAGCCGGCGTCTCCAAAGCTTGCTGTCAGTTAGGATTCAAAGCAAAAGCATGGGATGTGAAGCATGGACCAGAACACGACCTCACAAATCCCATTGTAGTGCGCCGCATTCTGAGGGAAGTCAAAAGAGGACGAGTTCTTGCTATTATGATGGCTCCAGGTTGCACTTCTTTTTCCAGGGCACGAGATAGGACCAAAGTTATTAGAAGTTGGCGATTTCCTTGGGGTATTCCTTTGAGATTTTTGAGTGATTCAGAGAAGGACAGTATTCGTTTAGGAAATGCAGTTTTTCGCTCTTGCATGAAGATTATTGAAGTTGCAAATTTACATCATGTCCCATGGATTCTGGAGAACCCGTGGAGCAGTCGTTGCTGGAACTTGCCTCCTATTCGTCGCCTTCTCTACTCCTGTAATGCTCACTTAGTCCGAGGGGACTTTTGCCAGTGGGGCGCACCTTGGAAGAAGCCAACTGGTTTCCTTTACAATCACTGCTTAGATGTGCACCGTTTAGACCGCCCCTGCTCAGGTCGCAACGGGATGTGCCGCCGCACTCACCGGCAGCACGTGCAGTTGACAGGCGCGGGCCGCTCTGGGGCGCCGCGGACTAAGGAAGCCGAACCTTACCCACCTAGGCTCTGTAAAGCCTTGGCTCACGTACTCACAGCTTCGTATCACACTTGCTGGTCTTTTTAGTATTTTGCTTACATGCTGCTGGTTTACATTTCACCGGTATGATTTGGGGTTCATGATTTGGGGACTTTGTTCTTGACGAGACCTTCCACCACTCTTGTCTCTTCAAATCCATTCTCGATATCTCTATTCCGAAGATTTTTCCTTGAAGAATATTTAAGAAGTGAAGGGAAGATGAGGAAAGATGAGTTGAGAAGAGAAGTATTTGCTGAGAAGTATTTGCTGATCCGATGAAAGTTGGCATGTCTGAGTGGTAGGAAGTCGATAGTTTCCACTTGAACCTGCATCGCTAGCATACCGAGCCAGCGCTACACGAGAAAAATACTGCACAGCTGACCGCTGAAGTTGTGAAATGAGAAGTCTGGGAGTTCAAAAACATGAAGACTGAAAGTGTAACAATTGTGATGACGCTGTCGCTGCTCAAGTCTCCACACCCCCCCGGCCCAGGGGAGGGACTTTGTTCTTGACGAGACCTTCCACCACTCTTGTCTCTTCAAATCCATTCTCGATATCTCTATTCCGAAGATTTTTCCTTGAAGAATATTTAAGAAGTGAAGGGAAGATGAGGAAAGATGAGTTGAGAAGAGAAGTATTTGCTGAGAAGTATTTGCTGATCCGATGAAAGTTGGCATGTCTGAGTGGTAGGAAGTCGATAGTTTCCACTTGAACCTGCATCGCTAGCATACCGAGCCAGCGCTACACGAGAAAAATACTGCACAGCTGACCGCTGAAGTTGTGAAATGAGAAGTCTGTATATACATATGTACAAACATATGGATATACATATGTAATTATGTACAAATGTATTTTTTTGATATATATATATATAATACTCACAAGCAGCCACCAGTGTTATCGCTTATCAAGAACATTAGTCATAATTTGTCGTTATCCATAGTCATTCGACATCACCACCAACACCTTCATAATCACCGTCAACGTGGTTAGATAGTGGTCATTTTCATCAATCACAAACCATTTTCAACCTCATCATCCACCATCATCCATCATTTTCCTCGGCATCATCGCCGCCTTTACTGTCGTTCACCACCGCCACCGCCATGGTCATCATCATCATCATCATCATCATCATCATCACCATAACCATCATCATCATCATCACCATAACCATCATCATCATCATCACCATAACCATCAGCATCATCATCATCATCATCATCATCATCATCAGCATCATCATCATCATCATCGTCATCATCATCATCATCATCATCATCATCATCACCATAACCATCATCATCATCATCATCATCATCATCATCATCATCATCATCCATTTCACAAAAGCTTGCGGCAGCTAGCTGAAGTGCTTTCGAAAAAAATGCCTAGGCATATCTGCTTTGGATTTTTTTCCTGGAACAGCCTTTCCCACAAAGGGTCTGGAGGCAGAGCGAGCTGGTCATGATACAGCATGAAAAAACAGCTGGTGGCAGTTGCCAACTGTTATAGCATTTGTCATCACAACCGAACCGGAGTCCAAGATTATTCTTTTGTCATCACAACCGGAGTCCAAGATTCTTCTTGCCAGTGTGAGGGGTACCCAGATGGGCAGGAATTGAAGTGTTTCAACTTGTTGATGATATGTGTCCACTCATGCAATAGCATGCGATAGCATGTAATAGCAGTCCTCGTTGCCCTCGCATCCAAGCATTTTGCAACAACAGAAAATGGACAGCAATTCATTTGCTGGCATGGGCTGCAGGTTCATTACTATCCAATTAGAATAGAATGGACATCCAGACACAAAAAGAACCAGGGATACCCTATAGAAAAGAAAGAAAGAAAGAAAGAAAGAAAGAAAGAAAGAAAGAAAGAAAGAAAGAAAGAAAGAAACAAAAAAAAAGAAAGAACGAAAGAAAGAAAGAAAGAAAGAAAAAACAAGAAAGAAAGAACGAAAGGAAAAAAGAAAGAAAGAACGAAAGAAAGAAAGAAAGAAAGAAAGAAAAAACAAGAAAGAAAGAACGAAAGGAAAAAAGAAAGAAAGACAGAAAGAAAGAAAGAAGCTAACCAAAACGAATGAATAAATGGATACATAAATAGAAGATAAATGAATAAGCAAATGAATAAATGAACAAGTACATAAATATATAAATAGAAAACTGAATAAATAGAGAAACAAATGCACAGATAAATAAATAAGTAGACAGAGAAATGATTACATGAAAAGTGAATATTTATATATATACACATATATATACATATATATACATATATGTATGTAAATACACATACATAAACCCTGTAGCTTTTGTGCTCTGCGAGGACCCGGGTTGTGACCACTTGGACGTGTACGACACTTCAGGACCTGCAGGCTGCACTTTGGGGCAGCAGCTGTGACGGCATCCTGGGTGTCTTTCTGAAGGGCGTGTTGCCGCGTAGCCCAAACTGGAAATTGTCGTTTCCCATGGTAGTGTGACAAGCTACACATATTTACTTTCCATATATAATATCAATTTGGAACGGCACAGATTAGGAAGCCAACCCGCGCATTTTCCCTGTTGAAACACTTCAATAACAACAATCAGTCGCCAGAATTTGGTCAAAACGAGAATGGTATTCATGAAGGTTGTTGATTGAAGCATGTTGAAACAACCCCAGTTGTTGTCACAGCTTGTTGATCGAAACATGTTGAAACAAGCCCAAGGGCCCAAGGGCTGTGTAAGTTGAAGGCATCCGCCGCGCGCCAGGCGCTTCTCCCCGAGATGGATTGCCAAAGCTCCGCAAGGAATGGATCGAGCGCCGAGCACCTGCGGCCTGGAACTCAACGGGGCCGCGAGTCGTTTCGTGGCAGAGCGGTCTTCGACGATCCCCCCTCTCTTTGCAGAACTTGAAACTCTGGCAGAGCGATTTTTCCATGATGTTTCTTCTCTTTTGAAATTCTGTGACTCTGGGAATTCTTGATATTTTGGGGGTTCATGATGAAATGAATCCTTTTCGTTGATGTGGTGAGTCGTCCGGAATTGACAGCAGGGTACCGCCGATCCCATGGAGATTCCGGCCAGCCAATGTGGGGATCCATGACCGTCCGTTGCTGAGGACGATGGGACCTGCACCCAGATGCACTACGCTCAGCAGGGAGTCATCACTGAAGAGATGGCCTTCATTGCTGCGTTGGGGGGCCTGGAGCCGGAGAGCGTAGGCATAGAGACCAGCTGGAAAGATCTGGGTTTATCTTAAGGCACCAAACAAATGGCTGGTTTTTTCATGTGGGTGTTTCTCAAAACAGGGAGCCTGAAAAAAGGTCGGTTTATTGCCATATGCTATAAATGATGAATCAAGGATGATTTGGGGATCACCCCTATATTGAGAAACCACCATATGGATACTTAGGCCAAATCGTTTGCCTTGACATGGCCATGGGAAGTCGCGAAACCGTAGATGATTTGCACAGACTCCAACAGTTCACTCCGAAGCCAAGAAACCGCCAGGGACTTTTCCAAGAAACGAAGTTTGATCCAGCTTCCACTAGCTTTTTTGTGGGTTTAGGGAGTCTCTTAGTCACAGCTTTCCATTGAGGCGTGAAGGCATGGAGCCTGAATTCGTCCGCTCGGAAGTTGCTCGTGGACGTGTCAGCTACTCAGCGTCTATCTGGGGGCCTGGCAGAAGAAACCACTATGGCAACCACTATGGCAACCACTATGGCAACCACTATGGCAACCACGGGCAACCATGAAGTATATAGACTATAAACAATCAGCATCGATTGGCAACCACTATGCTTCATCAGTACCCACCACAAGATCAATTTGATCATGAGTTTGGTAACCGCTCATCAACAGTTTCAACATGTTCGAAATTGTCATCGGTTATGGTTCAATATTTTCAATATCTTACCACTTCCAGAGCACTCTCAGCCGCTCTTACCTGCTGCGAATCAGTATTAGTTAACTACTATTGATCAACAGTAGCCACCATCCACTAGGAAAACCGCTTCATTGCCATTAGCAACTGAGTTACTAGTTACCACCACATTTTTAAGCCACTGGCACTGGAATAGTCGCACGACTGGTTGTGAAGAACCATAGCTCATGAAGCGCCTGTAGCACCTGTCCAGGCCATCATTCCTGCCAACCGAAACCATCCAGAGTCCGAGCCCATGATCATCGGCCGCCACTTCAAGGCGCCACAGTGCCAGCGAACTCGGGGAGCCATAGCCATGAGGGGCGAAGCTACGCCCAAGGATTCAGAAAATGAGCCCCGGCAACATGTGGGAATCTCGCCAGGCTGCTTGTTGGGTGTATGTCTTGGTGGTTCATTGGATCCCTCTGGGACCTTGGAATCCATCAATTGTCAGTTATGAGGTGCTTCATCAATTTCTTTTGCATGGCTGAACCCACTATAAGAAATCTCGACAACATAAGGACTCCAAACTGGGAAAGATCATCAGGAAGTGAGGAGAATATGAAAGGAGAATGCTATGCCCGGCGAAGAAAAAAGCTGGCACAAACCATTCCAAGCGGTGTACCTGTGAACCAAACCCGCTTGCCCAGCGTACTTGAATCATCTATTAAGACCACCATGTACCCAACATTTAGCGACGCCACCATTGAACCACCATAGCTGGAAGAGCTCCTAAAGCTGGAAGAAATTCTTCTCAGCCAGGTGAAGATCAATTCCAACATTGGCAATTCAGCCGTGGCTCTGAGCTTAGCAGCTGCAGTGCCCCGAGTTGCTGTCCGCAGCCACCATGGTTGGCAGTTGCCTCCAATAAGCCACCAAGATAGACCCCGAGAGTACACTGTTTGTGAGCATTGCCACCCTTTCTTCCTCCGTGTTGTAACATTCCGCAAAGAGTGTCCTCTTCTGGTTCTTACTCTTTTGAGAAGGTGTATATTCTTGAGAGGAAGGACTGTGAGCTCCTCTCCGTCCTTGAGTTCCTGTTGCTTCCTTCGCTGTGGCAGTTTTGGTGGCATGGTGCTGGTCGTTTTCAGAAAGACGGGGATGCCTAATAGTTTGTCACGTAGTGCCGTAACTTATGGGGATCCCTCCTGTGTTGTATAACTTGCTGCTTCGAAACTTCGCCAGGAGGCAGGAGAAGCAATTGTGGTGGTGAGCAACAATGATCTAACAGCTAGTTGACCATGAGAGGATCCAAAGAGCCTTTCAGGGCCTCTTCCATTCTCAGCTTCAGCTGAGGCTTCCACAATCGAAGAGGAGGTTGAGAAATTGCAGTGGAGCGCTCTCTGGGGTGCGCACAGGGGAGTTTCGGTTCCGAGTGTGCCAAGTTGCTTTGCAAAGGGGTTTCTATGTAACATACCCACTGTATGGTATTGCATTCTATCGCATCGTAGTACAACGCAATGCAAGGTACAGTGATAAAATGTCAGGCGAGGCTGTGTCTGTAACGAATGTAATTGTGTATGGAACGTAGTGTGAAGGAATGCAATACACTGAAACATAGTAGAAGTTATTTTGTGTACCTACATACGTATGCAGCACTGCAACAGCTGCTGACTTGCGGCAGAGGGGAGTGTGAAGGACTCCCTGAGATTCTTGAGCAAAGCTAAGTGTTGGGAGCAACACATTTTGAGATTGGTGCATTTTTGTATCTGCAATGGTGAGTAACTTGGTGACTTACTGGCCATTATAATGATTCGTTTCATTACTTGGTTTAGCCCCAATGATTGGGATCAACTCTCAACAAGGTGCTGAGGTTTCAACGTCATCGTTCGCTACGCTGGGCTTTGAACTTGTGAACTTGTTGCTATTTCGGGTTGCTGATTGTTAGGTCAGATGTATTCGCACATGTACCGGTTGTTTATCTCTATTGTCAATCCTACATTCTACAATTTTCTACAATCTTCCTTTTGGCTTCAGCAACATACCAGTTGCTATTCTTTTTGCACCCCATGGTCGCCCGCCAAAATGACACAGTGCAGGACAAGTTTGGTTCCAAGAAGTTGCAGTTGTTGTTGGGTTCTGGGTTTTGGGTTTTACGGTTTATAAAGTGTTTCCTACTTCAGAATTCAGAAGCTCAAAAACAACGGCTCTGCGCAGGAATTTGAGCATAAAAGGCCGACCGTCGAGGGCAAAAGTAGGAGTTACAGGGTTTTCGTGACACTTCCAGTTCCACCATAATTGCGGTTTGTTATGCAATTGTGATTCACTCAGAAATGATTAAGGAATGAATCCCACTCATGGTTAGGAATATCCCCATGGTTTTCGTTGCACCACAGGTGCTGACACCTTGATGGACTTGAGTACCGGAAAGCACATCCATGAGACGCGCGAATGGATCATTCGAAACAGCGTCTCTTGGCGAACCCTCGATGGTTATGGGTATGGGATCTGTGTCCGAAGGGATATGGGTCAAAATCCTGTACCCTATTTACCATTGTATTCCCTATGATGGTCAATATTGACTCAGGACAGTTGACATCACTTGACATTGATACAACGGGATGGTTGGGACTGGCGGCTCTAGGTGTCAAAGCCACTAATGACTTTGGGGCACACAATTTAGTTCGAACGTGCAAAGACGACCTTCGGTAGAACTGTGCAATGAGTTGTTCAGTACCGTTTGTTAGCCACTGGGCGAAGCCATTCGTTTGCGAAAGTTGGTCTTTGTGGCAGTGGGTCAAAACCCTGTACCCTTGGTTTCCCTGTCATTAACCACTATTTTCCCTATTATTGTTATTACAATATTGTAATCCCCAATTAATTATTAATAACTACAATTAGTCAATTATTGATATTATTCCATATTACTATTAATCTTTATTTATCCCCAATTATTGGTTGGTTAATACCCGCGGGCAATACGCCCCCAGACGGTCCCAAAGAAGGAAGAAGAAGAAGAAGAAGAAGAAGAAGAAAGACGAAGAAGAAGAAGAAGAAAGACGAAGAAGAAGAAGAAGAAAGACGAAGAAGAAGAAGAAGAAAGACGAAGAAGAAGAAGAAGAAAGACGAAGAAGAAGAAGAAGAAAGACGAAGAAGAAGAAGAAGAAAGACGAAGAAGAAGAAGAAGAAAGACGAAGAAGAAGAAGAAGAAAGACGAAGAAGAAGAAGAAGAAAGACGAAGAAGAAGAAGAAGAAAGACGAAGAAGAAGAAGAAGAAAGACGAAGAAGAAGAAGAAGAAAGACGAAGAAGAAGAAGAAGAAAGACGAAGAAGAAGAAGAAGAAAGACGAAGAAGAAGAAGAAGAAAGACGAAGAAGAAGAAGAAGAAAGACGAAGAAGAAGAAGAAGAAAGACGAAGAAGAAGAAGAAGAAAGACGAAGAAGAAGAAGAAGAAAGACGAAGAAGAAGAAGAAGAAAGACGAAGAAGAAGAAGAAGAAAGACGAAGAAGAAGAAGAAGAAAGACGAAGAAGAAGAAGAAGAAAGACGAAGAAGAAGAAGAAGAAAGACGAAGAAGAAGAAGAAGAAAGACGAAGAAGAAGAAGAAGAAAGACGAAGAAGAAGAAGAAGAAAGACGAAGAAGAAGAAGAAGAAAGACGAAGAAGAAGAAGAAGAAAGACGAAGAAGAAGAAGAAGAAAGACGAAGAAGAAGAAGAAGAAAGACGAAGAAGAAGAAGAAGAAAGACGAAGAAGAAGAAGAAGAAAGACGAAGAAGAAGAAGAAGAAAGACGAAGAAGAAGAAGAAGAAAGACGAAGAAGAAGAAGAAGAAAGACGAAGAAGAAGAAGAAGAAAGACGAAGAAGAAGAAGAAGAAAGACGAAGAAGAAGAAGAAGAAAGACGAAGAAGAAGAAGAAGAAAGACGAAGAAGAAGAAGAAGAAAGACGAAGAAGAAGAAGAAGAAAGACGAAGAAGAAGAAGAAGAAAGACGAAGAAGAAGAAGAAGAAAGACGAAGAAGAAGAAGAAGAAAGACGAAGAAGAAGAAGAAGAAAGACGAAGAAGAAGAAGAAGAAAGACGAAGAAGAAGAAGAAGAAAGACGAAGAAGAAGAAGAAGAAAGACGAAGAAGAAGAAGAAGAAAGACGAAGAAGAAGAAGAAGAAAGACGAAGAAGAAGAAGAAGAAAGACGAAGAAGAAGAAGAAGAAAGACGAAGAAGAAGAAGAAGAAAGACGAAGAAGAAGAAGAAGAAAGACGAAGAAGAAGAAGAAGAAAGACGAAGAAGAAGAAGAAGAAAGACGAAGAAGAAGAAGAAGAAAGACGAAGAAGAAGAAGAAGAAAGACGAAGAAGAAGAAGAAGAAAGACGAAGAAGAAGAAGAAGAAAGACGAAGAAGAAGAAGAAGAAAGACGAAGAAGAAGAAGAAGAAAGACGAAGAAGAAGAAGAAGAAAGACGAAGAAGAAGAAGAAGAAAGACGAAGAAGAAGAAGAAGAAAGACGAAGAAGAAGAAGAAGAAAGACGAAGAAGAAGAAGAAGAAAGACGAAGAAGAAGAAGAAGAAAGACGAAGAAGAAGAAGAAGAAAGACGAAGAAGAAGAAGAAGAAAGACGAAGAAGAAGAAGAAGAAAGACGAAGAAGAAGAAGAAGAAAGACGAAGAAGAAGAAGAAGAAAGACGAAGAAGAAGAAGAAGAAAGACGAAGAAGAAGAAGAAGAAAGACGAAGAAGAAGAAGAAGAAAGACGAAGAAGAAGAAGAAGAAAGACGAAGAAGAAGAAGAAGAAAGACGAAGAAGAAGAAGAAGAAAGACGAAGAAGAAGAAGAAGAAAGACGAAGAAGAAGAAGAAGAAAGACGAAGAAGAAGAAGAAGAAAGACGAAGAAGAAGAAGAAGAAAGACGAAGAAGAAGAAGAAGAAAGACGAAGAAGAAGAAGAAGAAAGACGAAGAAGAAGAAGAAGAAAGACGAAGAAGAAGAAGAAGAAAGACGAAGAAGAAGAAGAAGAAAGACGAAGAAGAAGAAGAAGAAAGACGAAGAAGAAGAAGAAGAAAGACGAAGAAGAAGAAGAAGAAAGACGAAGAAGAAGAAGAAGAAAGACGAAGAAGAAGAAGAAGAAAGACGAAGAAGAAGAAGAAGAAAGACGAAGAAGAAGAAGAAGAAAGACGAAGAAGAAGAAGAAGAAAGACGAAGAAGAAGAAGAAGAAAGACGAAGAAGAAGAAGAAGAAAGACGAAGAAGAAGAAGAAGAAAGACGAAGAAGAAGAAGAAGAAAGACGAAGAAGAAGAAGAAGAAAGACGAAGAAGAAGAAGAAGAAAGACGAAGAAGAAGAAGAAGAAAGACGAAGAAGAAGAAGAAGAAAGACGAAGAAGAAGAAGAAGAAAGACGAAGAAGAAGAAGAAGAAAGACGAAGAAGAAGAAGAAGAAAGACGAAGAAGAAGAAGAAGAAAGACGAAGAAGAAGAAGAAGAAAGACGAAGAAGAAGAAGAAGAAAGACGAAGAAGAAGAAGAAGAAAGACGAAGAAGAAGAAGAAGAAAGACGAAGAAGAAGAAGAAGAAAGACGAAGAAGAAGAAGAAGAAAGACGAAGAAGAAGAAGAAGAAAGACGAAGAAGAAGAAGAAGAAAGACGAAGAAGAAGAAGAAGAAAGACGAAGAAGAAGAAGAAGAAAGACGAAGAAGAAGAAGAAGAAAGACGAAGAAGAAGAAGAAGAAAGACGAAGAAGAAGAAGAAGAAAGACGAAGAAGAAGAAGAAGAAAGACGAAGAAGAAGAAGAAGAAAGACGAAGAAGAAGAAGAAGAAAGACGAAGAAGAAGAAGAAGAAAGACGAAGAAGAAGAAGAAGAAAGACGAAGAAGAAGAAGAAGAAAGACGAAGAAGAAGAAGAAGAAAGACGAAGAAGAAGAAGAAGAAAGACGAAGAAGAAGAAGAAGAAAGACGAAGAAGAAGAAGAAGAAAGACGAAGAAGAAGAAGAAGAAAGACGAAGAAGAAGAAGAAGAAAGACGAAGAAGAAGAAGAAGAAAGACGAAGAAGAAGAAGAAGAAAGACGAAGAAGAAGAAGAAGAAAGACGAAGAAGAAGAAGAAGAAAGACGAAGAAGAAGAAGAAGAAAGACGAAGAAGAAGAAGAAGAAAGACGAAGAAGAAGAAGAAGAAAGACGAAGAAGAAGAAGAAGAAAGACGAAGAAGAAGAAGAAGAAAGACGAAGAAGAAGAAGAAGAAAGACGAAGAAGAAGAAGAAGAAAGACGAAGAAGAAGAAGAAGAAAGACGAAGAAGAAGAAGAAGAAAGACGAAGAAGAAGAAGAAGAAAGACGAAGAAGAAGAAGAAGAAAGACGAAGAAGAAGAAGAAGAAAGACGAAGAAGAAGAAGAAGAAAGACGAAGAAGAAGAAGAAGAAAGACGAAGAAGAAGAAGAAGAAAGACGAAGAAGAAGAAGAAGAAAGACGAAGAAGAAGAAGAAGAAAGACGAAGAAGAAGAAGAAGAAAGACGAAGAAGAAGAAGAAGAAAGACGAAGAAGAAGAAGAAGAAAGACGAAGAAGAAGAAGAAGAAAGACGAAGAAGAAGAAGAAGAAAGACGAAGAAGAAGAAGAAGAAAGACGAAGAAGAAGAAGAAGAAAGACGAAGAAGAAGAAGAAGAAAGACGAAGAAGAAGAAGAAGAAAGACGAAGAAGAAGAAGAAGAAAGACGAAGAAGAAGAAGAAGAAAGACGAAGAAGAAGAAGAAGAAAGACGAAGAAGAAGAAGAAGAAAGACGAAGAAGAAGAAGAAGAAAGACGAAGAAGAAGAAGAAGAAAGACGAAGAAGAAGAAGAAGAAAGACGAAGAAGAAGAAGAAGAAAGACGAAGAAGAAGAAGAAGAAAGACGAAGAAGAAGAAGAAGAAAGACGAAGAAGAAGAAGAAGAAAGACGAAGAAGAAGAAGAAGAAAGACGAAGAAGAAGAAGAAGAAAGACGAAGAAGAAGAAGAAGAAAGACGAAGAAGAAGAAGAAGAAAGACGAAGAAGAAGAAGAAGAAAGACGAAGAAGAAGAAGAAGAAAGACGAAGAAGAAGAAGAAGAAAGACGAAGAAGAAGAAGAAGAAAGACGAAGAAGAAGAAGAAGAAAGACGAAGAAGAAGAAGAAGAAAGACGAAGAAGAAGAAGAAGAAAGACGAAGAAGAAGAAGAAGAAAGACGAAGAAGAAGAAGAAGAAAGACGAAGAAGAAGAAGAAGAAAGACGAAGAAGAAGAAGAAGAAAGACGAAGAAGAAGAAGAAGAAAGACGAAGAAGAAGAAGAAGAAAGACGAAGAAGAAGAAGAAGAAAGACGAAGAAGAAGAAGAAGAAAGACGAAGAAGAAGAAGAAGAAAGACGAAGAAGAAGAAGAAGAAAGACGAAGAAGAAGAAGAAGAAAGACGAAGAAGAAGAAGAAGAAAGACGAAGAAGAAGAAGAAGAAAGACGAAGAAGAAGAAGAAGAAAGACGAAGAAGAAGAAGAAGAAAGACGAAGAAGAAGAAGAAGAAAGACGAAGAAGAAGAAGAAGAAAGACGAAGAAGAAGAAGAAGAAAGACGAAGAAGAAGAAGAAGAAAGACGAAGAAGAAGAAGAAGAAAGACGAAGAAGAAGAAGAAGAAAGACGAAGAAGAAGAAGAAGAAAGACGAAGAAGAAGAAGAAGAAAGACGAAGAAGAAGAAGAAGAAAGAAGAAAGAAGAAGAAGAAGAAGAAAGAAGAAGAAAGAAGAAGATTGGTTGGTTAATCTTGACCCTTTGCCCTGTGTTGCCAATGGTGCTTGGTCCAACCCCACGTTCCGGCGGCCGACGTTCCTTCAAGCCACCAGTCCCAGTGATGGTCCGTAGTGCTGATCCGTTGAGGCCCTGCCTGTTGGCACCGTGCCAATCTACCAGGCTTTGGAGAAGGCGCATCCTGATGGTGAATTCATGGCAACCAATGATGAATGATGATATAAAGATGTATAGTACGTAGTTATGAATAGCAACTATGGTTTCTACTTATTGTTTCTAACTCATTGTTTCTAACTCGTGGTTAAAAATGGTCAATAATAGGGAATTGATGGTGAATCATGGGTTGGAAGCACCGCATGTTATTGAATGAATGGCTTACAAGCAACGCGTGTTAATAAACTAATTAGTGGTCAACGAGCAGCACATGTTAGTGAATTCATTAGGGCTCAATCAGCAGCACATATCAGTGAATTAATGGTCAGATTGCAGCAATACATATGAGTGATTAAGTGGTCAATCAGCAACACACGTTGGTGAATCAATGGTTCATAAGCAACAACTGATGGGACGGCAAATCAATGGTTCACAATGGCTCACATCCAAGTAACAGTTGTTACATGGTCACTAATCAATAATAGTCAGTCAAATATCCATCAAATACTGGTTGATGATGATTGATGGGTATCAGTCAAATAGTCAGTTGTTGATCATGATTGATGATTGTCAACTGGTTGATCTCCTTTTTCTAACATAGGAGCCACTCTTGAATTTGTAGGTTCATGGGTTCCTGGATACCGATATGTACCACCCCATATGCAAGCTCTTCGATACTACCAAAGTGGGCAAAAGCGAGCAGCGTAACGGCTACCGTTTTCGTAACAGGGCTAGTGATGGATTTTAGGACCACAACTACATGCCAATGAGCAGTTTGCAGCCCTTGTTCATCATTTTACAATCACTGCTTGGTTGTTGCTGCTTATTGTTGTGGGTTCGTTGTTGCCCAAGATTGACTGAGCATGACTGAGCTGTTAGGGTTTTTGGGGGCTGATGGGTAAGGCTCCATGAACGAGTCGAGTAGATCAGTGTTTTGCTCCACTTCGGACTTGGTTCAAGATCAACTTGACCCAGGGTTGTGGTGGAATGTATTGAGTGACAACAATGACACCTGTTACATCGTTTTATTGTTAGAAGTGGAAACCAGCAAAAAAAAAATGTTAAGGGCTGTAATCGTTATAGCAACCCCTGCTGTTTTTATTTAATAACCACCATCAGCAGCCAGTAAGCCACTCTTTTGTGATGGAAGTGATGGCTACAAACCAAGACAACAGGCACCAACGAGAGAGACGTGGCCGCCACGGCTTCTGGTACCTTCAAACTAGTTGATGTGTCAACACATGCGTGATTGATCAACATGGTCTGGGCATTGGTCAATACGGGCAGTAACTTAAAGTTACACTGTAGCGGTTAACACTAGTCAGCAACGATGTACCCAGGGTATGTTGGCGCAAGAGTCGTAGGTTCATCTAGAGTTTCTTCAGCCACATTCGCCAATGCATCAACCAATCATTCTGAAACATATGAATTCGCATATGAACCAACAAGCGTGTGCTTCATTGACATTATCCATTGTCACTCACCAACCACCCAGAAGCAGTAGCATTCACCAAGACTATCAGGACCAACTGCTACGGGTGGTCAAGAACAGTTGTAAGGAACCAATATGAACCGAAATCCGAACAAACATATATGGGTGTTTCTCAAAATAGGGAGCCCCAAAAAATGGTTGGTTTATTACTGTAAATGGTTAACAAAGGATGAATTAGGGGTACTCCTATTTTGGGAAACCACCATATAACCAATGCAGTAACCAATGCAGTAGTATCAGTAACCAATAGCAACCATGGCTTCGCCAACACTTCGACACTCCAGGTCGATGGCATCGCAGAGAACCTGACCTGGGAGGTTGGATGGTAATCTCTGGATGGACCCCTATCTTTGACAGGTGGTTATGGGTCAATATTAACCAACCAACTAATAGGGGATGATCACCAACAAAACTATAGGGCAAACAAAGGTTAATGATGGGGGAACCAGCGGTACGGGGTTTTGACCCACTGCCAGGTTTGTCCATGAATCACTTGGCTGGTGGTTGGGGGGGCTGCGGCTGGAGCTAGGGGTAATAAGGACTAGTCCAGCTTGAAGTGGGAGCGATTTGCAGCTCCCAGGAGTGGTGCAACATTTGATGTTCCGCGCTGCTCAAGTGACCGATGTTCTTGATAGAAAGCTCAACCTTTGGATCTGATCCAACTCTCCAATTTGTAACTTGCGATTCATGCTGTGAAATTGGAGACAAGGATGGACACTGGTCTCCATAGACAGCAAGCTTTGTAACTGGTTGTAGACAGTGGAATTCGAAAGCTGTGGGACGAGTGTCACAAGGGTCCACACCACTTTGGCTCAATGAGTCACCAACAAAAACATGTCATGCACGGCATGTGTGTGTGTGTGTGATATAATGAGAACCCCCGCTCAGCAATAGTTATGCGATGCCCCATTTTTTTATGGTTCCTCTCTAGTTGAGCCATTCTCAGCCCTTCTGTTAGTGCATTTTCGACAACAGCCGCAACAACGACAACAGCAGCAAAGTACCTTAGTGATTTCGAAAAGACAGTGTAATTTGTGAGATTACGTGCCTGTATCTACCATAAGTGGTACTGATGCCTTCTCAGATGTTCAGCTCGACCTGATCTTTCATGTCATTCTTTGAAGTGGAGCTTAATCTTGCTTTAAAGCAGCTTGCTTTAAAGCAGCCAGGTCCTTGTTGCGGTGTCTTTCGGGAACATGCGAGCATCATGAAGGGAGGCGAAAGCAGTGTAGGTGTTGTGGCTCGCTGCGTGGTGCGCAGGTGTTTCGTGAGACACTGATTGAGCAGGCTGAGCAAGGCGTGGACTATTGGCGCGGTGGCCCAGCCAATGGCCCCGCTCGACGCGTCATCGTCACAGGAAATGAGATCCACTAATGGGCGATGAACGGAGGCACCACCAGAAATTTTTCACTCACGAAACCGTACCTGTGGTTCACATGAAGCGTCACAAGCCGGTTGTTCGTGCATTCTATCCATCGATCCATTTATTTGTCCACATATATGTAGATACATGTACATCTAACTTTCAACCTTTATTTTGATTTGGCCAACCATTCGGGTCGTTTGGTTGGTAGGAACCAGTATACAGTATACTAAGTCAAGACATCCTCCAAAATGTCCCAGATTGTTTTTACGGCAGGTATGCATTAAGATTTGTACGTCACAATCTGCACTGGCGTATTTTTGGGGCTGGGTGAATGTCAAATATCACTGCACAAAATGAGGTACCCATGTTTTGATATTTCTGGGGGGTTCTGGGGGATTTTGCGAGGCATTCATTGTCCTAATAATTAAGCAATGGCGTTGTGATGTGTATGCGCTGTAGAAATGCTTTCGCGCTGTTTTGAAGGGAAACCCAATCACACCCCCCTACCCGACCTGACCCTGGCTGGTCAAAAGAGGATGATGATGATGATGATGATGATGATGATGATGATGATGATGATGATGATGATGATGATCGTATGTGACGCTGACGATATGACCCTGGCTGGTCAAAAGATGATGATGATGATGATGATGATGATGATGATGATGATGATGATGATGATGATGATGATGATCGTATGTGACGCTGACGATAACAATGATGGCGAGCATGATGAAGAGTATGTAGATGTGGGCGTCGCAAAACGTAATGTAGTGAAACTTGAAGCAAGGCATTATAGTGGAATGTGGTGAATGTAACGTAAATGTATTGTAGCGGAACTTGTTTTTAATTTGAAAGGCATGGTATGGCATGACATGGAATTGTATGCTGTAAGTCTGCATGTCCAAATGAAGAATTGCATGTACATGTATGCATATCTACTGCTCTGTTTCGTATGGTAGTGTACCGCAATGTGTTGCGTGGTACTGGTATGGTGTAGATTGCACTATCACTACAACCTATTGAAATTTCTAGTCCCGTAGCGTACTGTATTGTGCTGCATTTTTGATATGTGTTGTGTTAGTATTGTATGATATCGTGTGGTATGGATGTATGCTATACCATTTGCGTATGTATTGGATGTTATTTTTTTTGTGTAGATTGTAGACAATGCATGTAGCGTAGGTCTAGAATGTGCATAGAAAGCGTCTGTGATAATGTAATGTATGTATTGAATGCAACCCAAGCAAGGTATGTAATGAATGCAATGCATCTACCGTTTGCCTTTCACATTTGCCATGCATGAGTCTTATGCGATGTGTGTTTGTATCTGTATGTATGTACGTACGTACTTGCATGTGTAGAGATAGAAATGTAATGCAATGTCACATGGCTTGTTGTAATGCAACATTATCTGATGAATTTGACTGTCCAAAATGCTATGTGATATGATATGTTGTGATGGAAGGTATGCACTCTATACAACAATGTGTCTGTCTGTATTGCACTGTAGGGCAATTTTTTAGAATGCAAGTAGAGTTTGTATGTATGCTTTGTCAGACCTATAGGCAGTGCCAAGGAAACCCAGCCTGCTAATGATGGATTGCATAACTACAGTTGCTGCGATTTTGCAAGAGTTGCTTTGACCAACTGCCAGGGTTGGTGATGTTGCTCATCAACTATTGTTGCTTACTATCCCGTATGACTAGTCATTAGTTAACCACTACAACCACCACTGCTTAGTTGTTGGTTCATTGACTGCTTAGCTGATGAATTTACAGCTGAGGACCATTCATGCCGGAGTTCTGCTGCGTTTCGTGCCCCTCACGGCGAAGCGCCTCACGGGCATTGTCACTTGGGATGAGTCGGGACTCGGAAGATGGTGGAGAGTTGCTGCGGGGTTCACCACCGAGTTGAACCATCGATTTCAGGAGCATATTCAACGCCTTCGCACATGGTAAGATGCAGGGCTGGTCACTGACATCCACCTATCAGCCTTTGTCGGCTTCTAGCTCTGATCCAAAACAGCAGCAGAGTTTGATAGCCGAACAGAATCAGCGACCCTGAAAGACAACAGGTTCCTTCACATCTGAACAGGTTCTCATCAAGCCTCATGTGATGTATTGAGCGGCAAATTTCCCACCAGTTCCTGGTCAATAGGCACTGCTCAGTTGCGTCAAGGAGAAGCACAAGGGACACCAAAAGCGGCCATCCACCATCAACTCCTCTATTGGAGGTACACCAGGTATGATCAAATGGGAGCAACATAGTCTAACATGCTGCAAATTTGTGGCTAAAAACCCTTGGGGTTCGCCCGGAAAGTGATCAGCCTTGGGGTTTGAGGGCACCCTGATTGATCGTCCAAGGTCAGCCGCGGTGGATCTATCCATGCCAAGCTCTGCATCTCGAAGCATCAGGAGCAACCCGTTGCTCGTTGATGTAGAGACAGGGCTTCCTCTGTGGCCATGGGTCAATATTTATCAACCAACTAATGGGGGATAACCACCAACAGTAATAGGGAAAACAATGGTTAATGATAGGGGAACCAGGGGTACAGGGTTTTGACTCACAGCCAGATGGCCTACATCCACATGCAGTTACCAAGTTGCTAGCTCTATTGGGTATCGAATCTGCAGAACATCAGAATGTTTCAACTACGAAGCATCAGTTCGCCATCAATTGACCATCAATGAACCACCATTCATCATTGATTCATCAACCCATCACTTTGAACCAACGGAGTTTGTTTGCAGCTTTATTGCCAGTGAAAACGGAGCCAGGGCAGCTTTCAACTTGCCGCTGCGCCAGGAGAATTTTGCCTACGAACACTGGGATGACATTCTGGACATCTGCAAGCAATACGATGTGCTACTTCCTCAGGGGAGTTTTATCACGAAAGCTAGCGTCAGCTAGCTGAAGTTGCTCTTGCTTTAGCAAGTGATTGGCAGGGACAGGACCTCCAGAAGTTACAAATGATTGAATAATTCAATCAATGCCCCCCCCCCCTCATCAGGCTCAATCCCCCCCCGGGTCGTTCTTGCAGCACTACATTTCCACTTGTTGCGGCTTTTTTTAAACGAAATGAATGCATGCTAATGGTTGCTTGTTCTTCCAGTCAGGTCAGTTGCCATGCTAGCTTTCGTCACTTACCCCGGGTCTCAAGTCTTTTAAAATGATCTTTTTACATGCTTTTTTCTTCAGTCGGAGTGATGTTTTTTGTTTTGACTGGTTTTTCAGAGTTACCCAGATGATTGTCGCAAGAAAATGTGAACAGTGCCTGCTCAGACGGCATTCATTTTGTAACTGACACATTGAACAAGGGCAACTTGATACGACGTTCCTCATCACAAGTTGACTTATGAAGCAGCGTCTTTTAGTCCTGGCATCGGCAGTGGTGCAATTATGATACGGAAAGGGACTATCATCATCATCATCATCATCATCATCATCATCATCATCATCATCCTCATCCTCATCCTCATCATCATCCTCATCCTCATCCTCATCATCATCATCATCATCATCATCATCATCATCATCATCCTCATCCTCATCATCTTCATCATCCTCATCATCCTCATCATCATCATCATCATCATCATCATCATCCTCATCCTCATCCTCATCATCATCATCATCATCATCATCATCATCATCCTCATCCTCATCACCTCATCATCCTCATCATCATCATCGTCATCATCATCATCATCATCATCATCATCATCATCACCATCATCCTCATCGTCATCGTCATCGTCATCGTCATCGTCATCGTCATCGTCATCGTCATCGTCATCATCATCGTCATCATCATCATCATCATCATCATCATCATCATCATCATCGTCATCGTCATCGTCATCGTCATCGTCATGGTCACCATCACCATCACCATCACCATCACCATCATCATCATCATCATCATCAAGAATTCGCTTGTCCATCAACCACTAGTTGTAGCTTTTGTGGCAATATGAGTAGCCCACCGGGCATTCCTCAGCTATGGCTGCCGGCACACACATTGGCAGCGTCGCTCGCAAGGTCTCTGAGCATTGGCGATGGACTACGTCCCGGGTGCATCAAGGCATGGGGAGCATTTTGGGACCCCTCTATTTGCACAAAGATCTTTGTTTGTCTTATTATTAGCATTCTGATCTATGTTAATTTTCATCTATCATCACATTATCTGGACACAAGGTATCCATCCAAAAGCGACAGTGCCAGGAGACTGGTGCCATTTTTGGAAGGCACCGACCAAACAAATTTCAAATTCTCTCGGGGTTCGCTTGGAGTGTCCGAAAGTGGATCGCTTATGGCGCAGAAAAGTGAGACATACATCCATGCATGCATACATACATGCTGACTGATATGCACATAAGAGATCCATAGGACTGTAGCTACATATGGACACAGAGACCTGCACACATGGACACATTCATACTGTGCATTCACCCTGAAGCATTGAAGCACGCACGTCGTGCGTTGCTAGATGCATGCCCATAGATACACCATCTGAGCGATCTGCCTTCCGATGCTTGAAGTGATCCACTTTCCGGCGCTCTATGTGTTCCAAACACATGCATAAATACATGCATACATGCATACATGCATACATAACGACCCCATATCCGTGCCCCGTGTCCCCAAGTTAAATTGGGAGGACCATCAAAAGAATATTAACAATAGTTAAGAAACTAAAATCACAAAAAAAGGGAAATCAAATAGTTATTTCAAATAATTATTGAAATTGAAAGAAGGGAGGGGAAGGAAAGAAAGAAGGAAGAGGAAGCTATCCTACTGCTAGTACTTAGTACTACCATTGTTCATTCCATTACATCACGATCATCACAATAATAATGATCATTATCTTCATCACCGTCGCTGTCGTCATCATCAGCACCATCGTTATCGACGTTGAAATCACCATGTTCATAATCATTGTGCACAAGATTGTGGTCGTCATCATCATCATCATCATCATCATCATCATCATCAGCGAAAGCAGGCCCCAGCCACCCGAGCTATCATCATCAGTCGAAAAGCAAAGTGTGCAAATACAAGGCAAAATGCATTGCACCAGCCGATACAGATGAATAATAAGTTGGGTTTTGGGCAACTACCAGGTAGACATAGCTGTAGTGAAATGGCTTTTTGTAGAACCAACTCCTATTTGTCGGTACAAACTCCCTGTTGGAGAGGACAGCTGCGCTGGTTCGTTGCAGGATGCAAATGACGAAGCCCAGTTCAGCGAACTGAAGGCAGCACTTTCTGGGTGCGCGTCCAGTGCTTTCCTGGGATGTCATGGTTGGTCCACTGGTCCACCACCCCGCAAGGCCTCAAGTTAGGACTCCAATCAAGGCACCATGCAATATCATCCAATTGATTTCCGAAAGGGAGGGCAAGTCTGACCCAAAATTCCCAAGTTGTTTCTCTAGAAAATGGTGGTTTCTCAAGTCATAGGGGTACCCCCCAGTCATCCTTTATCAGGCATCTATAGTAGTAAACCAACCAGAACTTTGGGGTTCGCCTGCTTGACCACCACATAGTAGTTGCTTAGCCATTGTTGTCGGTGATTATCCCCTATCAATCCTTACCACTATATAATCCTCTATTATCAGGGGACTAACCCTATTAAACCCAATGAATCTCTATTAAACAGTATGAATCTCTATTAATAAGGGGACTAACCCTATGAAACCCTATTTATATCCATTAAACCCTATTGACACCGATGACTAACCCCCAACTGGGCCCCAGTTGCGACACCTCTTCGCCAGGTGCAGGGCGATTTGACCAAGCGCGCCTGGGAGAAGGGTGTCCAGGTGCGCTGCAGAGAGGCGTAGGAATGTGGAAACAGGTGGGAAAACAAATGAAACACATCCATTTATATTTCTTTTGTACAAATATATATAATATATATCTTTCTATAATATCGATAAATATATATATATATGTACCAATATCTACTGATAAATACAGTGATTGTGTATCTGTACATTCAATATATCGACATTTCTTTTTGTACAAATAAATAAATATATATATATATATATACATATGCTATGCATAGATATTTGTTTATTGATTTATTTGTTTATTTACTTATTGATTTTGTTTGCTTACATAGAATCATTTTCATGTAAACATATTCGTTCGTAAAGGCAAAGTCGGATTCAAAAGCACACACGCACATATATATATATATATATCTATATATATATACATAGATAGACACGTTCTATGCCCATGTACATGTCTCAATATGCATGTATGGGGCATACCCGGTCAGAGGATGCCTTTGCGTCAGGTGATGAACGAGGGACCTGGACACGTGCCCTTGCACAAGATCCCCGACAACATGCGCAAGCAACTGGACTGGTGCCATGAGGCGCCTGCTGCAACTGCTTGACAGTCCAGCGAGCACCGTTGGGGACCACCGTAATCCTGCCTGGGAATGCTGCGAGCTCGGTGACAACCAGCTGAGTTCACATCACTTCCGGCGGACTCTTGCAGGGATGTGAATAGGTCATTCAGGGGCCCGGATTGCCCAAGGTTCCACCCATGTTTTGATCACCTTGGCAGGCACCATTCTACACCTTGGGCCCATTGACCACCGACATCGCTCCGGGCTACGATCACATCACCAGCGCCATTGGCGCTGCCAACATCGGTGCTATGGGGACCGGTCGCCGGGCACCAGGTGGTTGATGGTCGCTTGGTTCGATGGTTTTTTAGTGCAAAAATAACCCTGGCCTGAGAAGAAAATCGTAGTAGGGATGGTTCATTTGCTCATGGATCCACTTGTTTACAGATAAAAGTTGACAGGGAAAATCGATTTGAAGAGATTCATAAACTACATGTAATTGTTTCATGTCATAGACATGGTGGTTTCTCAAGTCATAGGGGTACCCCCCAGTCATCCTTTATCAGGCATCTATAGTAGTAAACCAACCAGAACTTTGGGGTTCGCCTGCTTGACCACCACATAGTAGTTGCTTAGCCATTGTTGTCGGTGATTATCCCCTATCAATCCTTACCACTATATAATCCTCTATTATCAGGGGACCAACCACAACTTTGGGTTTCCCCATTTTGAGAACCTCCAAATGGAGGTGTTGCCATGGATTTCTTTCCGTATCCCTACCGTGGCTTGCCGCGAGGACTGCCATGCTCTGCTACGTGACCCCAAAGGCGCGTGGTGTGGTTCGCAACAGCTACGGGGCCCACAAGAAACGGGTGATGTAACCATGGGTCACCTGTGGTGAAGGATGGTGAAGCTATGGTGAATGATGATTGAGCTATGGTGAATCATGGTGAATCTATGGTCATCAATCCACAGTGATCCACAGTAGTTGGTGGGCATGACTGGCCACCAGCAACCTCGTTGGTCGAGTCACGGGTTGACCGCCAGTCAACCTGCTTGGTTGATCAACGTTTGTCAAGTGCCAGATGCTTGGTTGGACCATAGCACCATGCCGGCAGCCTAAGCAAGCGGTACTTTTGGCAGCAACAAGCAGCTACACTAAGTCCAGGTGAAGGGCTGTGAGTTAAGAGGACACCAGCAAGGTCGTAGTAGCTTGACAGGTGCAGTTCCAAACCCTTTAAGCCCTCCAGCACCCGAGCGGGGTTTATTCATAGATCTCCCGTTTCAGCTGACCATGATTTGCGATTAGCAAACATTATTGACCACCATGAGCTACACGAACCATGATTAGCCACTACTGATTGGTTATCAACTATTTCTAGTTGGTCATTCACCATAAGTACCATCAAACATCATTAGCTGTTGTTGACTGTTAGGGATCATTACTGTAATTATTCATCGGTAGTCGCAATTAGCCATTATGAACCATTAACAACCATTGGCAACCAGCATCTACGTATTAGTTTATCATGGTCAACCATTGAGCTGACCATTAACCTTCGAGTTCCACCCACTGCGCAGGAGCATTTGGGCCTGCCGAATCGAGAAGACGTGAAGGCGAGCCGTGAGCTGGTGTTGGTGAAGCAGCCCTATTCCAAGAATGGTGAATGTTTGGTAGTGGATAATGATAATGTTACGGCCAGGGACTGTGCTGTTTGCCTGGAACGTGTAGTATGTTGTTGAACGAAGTTCATAATACTGTGGTACTTGCAGTGAATTCTATAAGTTTGTACATGGGTTTTGCAAGTCTCTTAAGGGTTGTCGAAAATGCGAGTCCTAATCTCACCAGCAAAATGACAGCCCTAAACCCTAAGCACTAAACCCTAAGGCCTTATCCTAAAACCCAACACCCTAAATCCAAAAAACCCTAAACCCTAAACCACAAAGTCCAAAAACACAAGTCGCTTCAAATATAGCCAGCGTTCTGGTAACTGCTCCAAGTTATGAATGTTATGATGTGTTGCAGTGGCTGCGGCCACATGAATATGGTCCAACATGTACGCAAGTGGTCCTGTGTGAGTGTGGGCAAAAGAACCGTAATACTACGATTACAGGTACCACCCAGTATCAGCCAACAATAGCCTGCAAAAATGTTTGTCAATGATAAGGAAAGAGCCCAATTTGATAGTAATGGGCAATAACATTGACTGCTTTTAGGCTACAGCGGTGGATAATAATAGGCTTATTGAGAATAAAGTAATATCGAATAATAGTCCATAATAGCATAATAACAACCAATAATCATGGCAAACAACAGCGCATTGTAGTCATTATAATGGCTGCTGATTTTTGCTGATTGTTGATAGTGATTTATGATGATTGAGGGTTCTCAATACTGGTTGATCCGTGAAAGACGGTTCGCAATTGGTAATGATGACTAACAATACCCTGTGATTCCACTACCATTAAAAAGTTTGGTTGATCCTTTTCGGTAGATTAAAACCCCTTGGTTCAACAATGGTGGTTCTGGCACAAACCATGAAAACAATGGTTGTTGGAATCCTAGGGAATAGCTAATAATGGTAAATAGATGTAAACAACAAGAGCCAAGCATAGGCTAGGACTAGCAAGTCTCATCAAGACTTCGTGGGTGAACATTGCAACATCTGCAGAATTGTTTGGGCTGTATATCCGCAGCCAGGTTGGGGTAATCCGGTTCCGGTTGCTCTTCCTAGCGATGCTTGGGGTACACTTCCTTGAAATTCGTGACTCATGGGGTAACAAATCATGGACGTTGGTCATGGTGCAGCCGCAGGATTTTACAGGTTCTCGTCTCATGGATTGCCATCTTGGTAAGGGATTCTACCATGATCTCGCCCAGAATCCCTTGGAGGTAAGATTCTCGGTAGACCGTGCTGCACCTTGTGATTTTCTTTTGAGACCATGACCCCTCCTGAGGTGAAGGTGAACAGAGATGAACAGAGATCATTGTATAGAGGGACACCTCAGGGTACATTGAGCGTCCTGGAAGGTCCATCCCATAAATTAATTGACAACTCATTTACAGGACCCCCCTGCAATTTGTCATTAAAGCGAGGGATTTGCTGTATTCAACCCAGCAACTCGGCGAGTCTGTCAAGCTCAACTGGCTTTTGGCCATGGGACCCTGGGTGCAGTGCATGGGGTAGCCACGAGGCTGGCATCATTGCCTACAAAATCGCTGCCCACGCGGCTGACTTGGTTGGAAAGCTCAGTTGGAGCGCGCTTCTTTGGATAACACGAAGGGCAAAGGCTCAGCCAGCCCTTCTCGTTTTCTTGTTGGCAGGACAAGCTGATTTCAGACGCCAAGAAAAAAGAAGCAGTCGATAGGGTGTGCCCGATGCGCGCGAACATGACCCTAGAAACTAGTCAGATGAAGTGATGTGGTGACGCAAACTGTTGCAAAAGTTTCGAGCCACAATCAATGGGCTCTTGATCATCTCATAAAAAGTTGGTACCCCAACACTGATCATGGAATCCAAATGTGGAGCTAAAGCTCTATCTTTCAGCACAAATCATTCGATGCTGGTGACCAACTGGTGGTGCTACCGCTGGATCAGTGGCGAAGATCAGTGCCGTTCCCCGAGGCCAAAGGACATCCACGTGCGCAGGAGTGGGACGACACCTTGTCCAAGGCACGCTTTGAGTCCGGGCGTCCCAGGCACAACGAGGGGAGCTGCATCGCAACGTAGCAACTCCAGAGGCTCTAGAGGATCCAGGCTCTTCGTGTCACATCTTTTGAGACAAAGATGTGAGAATCTCTTTGTTAGGCCTCAGCATTCTAGTTGATATGGAGAACTAGCACCTCACCTGGCATCAAGAACCAATTAGAACCAGATATATAAATGGGCGAACTAAAAGGTGGTGTGATAAGCTAGTGCCAGTTTCAGCTGAAGGTTCGTTGTTCCAGTATCAAACTTATGTGGATTTTTTTTTATCATTTCTTACCCATTTGAGAAGCATATTGTTGAAGATCCCAGCCACTGAAATCAATCGGCTCTCCCAGGGGCGGTATAATGGCGAAACCCAAAAATGCTTTGGTTTTGAATTGGTTCATAGGGAACGGCCAACGTTTTGGATTGTCAATATTGGGAAGGACCCATTTAGAGTGATTGGATGTCATTGGAAGTCATAGGAAGTCATTTGTGGTATGGTTCCTTCAAGACCGAAGTTTCGAGCTTTCGACCAAAAATCCTAGTGCCTCGGTTTTTGCTAGTGGTCACAGTCCCACTGCGTCCTGCCGCGACACAACCTGGCTGTGGAAGACCCCGCACGACCACAGCCACTCAGGTTCCGCTGGAACGATCAGTTCAACCTTGCCCTGGCCGCTTGGAGCTTCACGTGGGCTATGCAGCAGGCTGATGAGAAATGCATAGAATTGCGACATGGTTGGAATCACATGGACCACCATTGCCATGTGCATCACCATCACCATCAGCAGCAACGTCATTTGCCTGTTGTTGACGTTGGCGGCGGCGTTCTCCTCTTCCGCCTCATTGTTCCCGTCCTGGTTAGTCGTCCTTGGTGTCACTGCGATGTCATTTTAAGGCTGCCAGACTGTTTTTCTGGTCCCTCTTCTCAATCTTGATCTGATAGTGTACAGTGGGTCACCCAATCTGTGTTCACCAGATACCTCAACAGCATTTGCTTGCCGGCTTGCACACCCACCATCCTGGCCACCATTCGACACCCGTTGCACCTTCAGTTGTTTCTCTTGGCTAAGCAACTACCCCCAGTTCCACTCGAACGAAGCCCCTTTGCGGATGGGTGAAACGCTCGCCACAACCATGACTGGTTCTACCGGCTGGTTTACTTCAGGTTCTACCGGCGGGCTGTAGGTTGGTCTTCTGTCCATTTTAGCCATGCACTCTTGATACTGGGTGTTGTCGACGCCACTTCTGTGCCTATTAGCCATTATCACGCACCCATATTTAACATCTTCGATGACTAACCACACTTAACACTGCAAGTAGGTCCAAACGTGGCCCCAGAGTCACTGGTGGTTCCCCTAACGGCTATGAACTGCTGGATGGCACCACCACATGGATCGCTCAGGATCCTGTGACGGCACGCGAGATGCATGACGAGACCATCAGCCACGATGCGGGAAAGAACGCACACTTCTGCTCGATGTGTGGCCCAAAGTGGGGAGCACTCAGAGACATCGCCCCGCGTTTTCGTTCCGCGGGGCGCAAGCGATTGTGATGATGTAGGTATAGTGGTTTCTCAAAAGAAGGGACCCCCAAAAAAGGATGGTTTATTACTAGAAAATGATTATTGGTGGATGATCTGGAGGGCCCCCTGTTTTGAGAAACAGCCGTATTGGGATGATTTAGAACCAGGACATTCCACAACTGACTGTCCAACAAAAGGCGACAAGAACATCCCAACAGCTCGACATCGCTCGACTAGTAGCTGGTCTTTTGGGAAATGTTCACCTGGAGAACAGGTTTTTGACCCACACCATCTTTCCGACTGAAATGAAACATACCTGGCTGAAAACCTTGGCTGTTGCTAGGCAAGCCATCTAGAAATGTAGTGCAAAGATGTTGATGTTAATAAGTCAGTCTAACAACCATCAAACTGGTTACTAGATGATCAATCAACATCTAGAAACAACTGACAACCTAAGTAACAAAGATGTTGATTACTGAGGCAGTTGTTATGTGCCAACCTGAGCCCAGCACATTTCTTGATGGTCCTCGAGCAGCATCACAGCTTGGTTGCCGCGCTACACGTTACGCATGGTGAAACCTCGACCGGCGCCTGAGGTTCTGCTCCATGAAGATCACCGATGATGTCCGTGCCTATGCTGCCGAGCGCGGCTACGCTGAAGATGATACCGAAAAAGTCCTCGAGGACGCCGTGGGTCGTGGGATCTGGAAACGTGGATGCCCTGGGTGGGGGGTGGGATCTGTCAAATGACGTGAAGATCTACCGGAAAGACTGCCTTGGGACCGTGGCTATGCCCAGGCAATGATCTCACTGGGGTTTAGTTTGATGCTCAACCATGGTTGATAGATGTTTATGGAGAGTATAAGTTCAGCAACTGAAAGGCAAGCACAAATGCAATCATGATGAAGAGTTGTTGAAGCAACTAAGCAAAAGTGGTTCAACGGATTGTGACATTGGTTGAGAATGATAGGGGACAGCCACCAATGTCCAAGATGTATCAGGGATCAAGATGAGTGGGTTGATGGTCGTGTTTCAGACCTCCCGCTAACGAGCTGGGACCGAGCCCAACAGAATGGGATGAAAGAACTACCAGTCCTTGCAGGCTTTCTTCAATCAACCACAGTATTGTTCAACACGATCGATGACTATTTAGTAGCTGCTGCTACATCCACTTTTTTTGTATCTTTTGTAACAAATCAGTCATCAAACACCCGCTGGTCGTCCTTGGGAAATCAGCTACAGGTCTCCCAAGCAACCAGTTTCACCCTATGGGGGGTTGAACCAACCTTCAAATCGGTTTGGTAGGTTTGACCTACCATGCTTTTTTTTGAAGGTCTGACAATGGCACCCCCGCAATTCAAGGAGGGAATGAAAGAGATGAGCAAGAAGTTTGCTGAAATTGGAAGCGAGGCGCACCGCGATCGTGGTGCAGAAGCGTGTGGAAATGAGTTGATATCACTTAAAGTAGATGAATACCATGTATCTTCCAATCTGGGCTCAACTTCCAGAGAGGCCATTCTGTTAAATCATGTTTGTTTTTTGGTACGGCTTTGTCTAGAAACCATGGGTGATATGAAAAAAGGATACCACGGGGGGATGTAAAGTGATGCCAAAGGACTGTGCGGCCGTCTGGTATGATAGCTATACCTATCGATCCAGTGAGATGAGAAAGCTGTGTTCCCTCTTGAGGAAGCACCCCTTTTTGACTTGGGAGCTGACCCGATGGCCAAAGAATAAGTCGCAGTGGTTACTTGGCAGTTGGTTATCGATGTCCTTATCTTCTTGTTCGTTGCTATCACCATCAAGCCATAGCAATTGTGGGTTGGCTGGTTAGCTCATTGGTTGGTGGGTTGGTTGGCAATTGCAGAAGAAGGATGCTTTAGGACATTTAGGATTTGGGACTATTAAAACAACGGAATCGCAATGTGGCTCAACCAATGATTATGTCATCGGATGAGATGGCTGGGTTTTGAGTTCTGAGGCGGCGTGGGGCTAGGCGGTGTGAGATGAAACCCGATCGGTGTTCTTGTTCTCGTTCTTCTTCTTGTTGGTTGTGGTTGTGGTTGTGGTTGCGGTTGCGGTTGCGGTTTTGGGTTGTTATTGTTGTCGTCGTCGTCGTTGTGGTTGTGGTTGTGGTTGTGGTTGTGGTTGTGGTTGTGGTTGTGGTTGTGGTTGTGGTTGTGGTTGTGGTTGTGGTTGTGGTTGTGGTTGTGGTTGTGGTTGTGGTTGTGGTTGTGGTTGTGGTTGTGGTGGTTGTTGTTGTTGTTGTTGTTGTTGTTGTTGTTGTTGTTGTTGTC
>VSDK01004900.1:47989-84568 GCA_009767595.1 Symbiodinium kawagutii | reverse complement strand
GGTTGTGGTTGTGGTTGTTGTTGTTGTTGTTGTTGTTGTTGTTGTTGTTGTTGTTCTTGTGGTTGCGGTTGCCGTTGCCGTTGCTCTGGTTGCCGTTGCTGTTGCCGTTGCGCTGATGCAAAACATGCGCGATCGAGCTGGAGAACTCCAGCTGATGTCCAGCAGTAGATCCTTTGTTTCAGGAGTTGCAACAATCCTATGCTCGTTGTGTTCTGATCAGCACTTGCCCCAGGCATTATGATAGAGGCTTATTAAGGCCTACATGGTGTTTGTTCAACAGGAATGCCAACGGTTCGAGCTTGGCGTGGCCTGGTCAAGTGGAGAAGTGATGGGCTCCCATCAGGCATTGGTGAATCATATCGTGTCAATGTTGTAATATGATGTATGTTAATGACCATATCTGATAGCTCTCGCATAATTATGTCCATGTAGTGATCACCGCTGACTATCACCATTATGTCATCAAGATGCTACTCTCTGGGAAGCATTCTATGCTCAGGTGTACCTTCCAGTGGAGGACTTGAAGGAAATGTGAGTTGCAGTGACCGGTTCCCGCACGACGTCGCGGGGTAGGATGTCATTTGCACTGCAATGAGACATTCTAAATGCTTCAAATCAAGCCCTCATTCTTTCTAAAGGGAAGGCAGTGGATGCTGCCTTCCAAATCTTGGATCTGACTGCGGCAGCCCTTGGTTTCGTTTGGGTGGAGCAGTTGGATCTTTGCTCGGACCTTAAGCTTCAATTTGAGAAGTTGTCTGAGCTTAGAAGGGACCAGAGTTTGACAAGTTCCGTGTCCCAGTTCCATGTTGTGGTGGAAAAGAGGGTCCAGCAGGCTGTTCCTACAGTGAACAGTAGGAAACAATCAGGCAGCAACGGTGGATGCTCTCAGATTGTTATTTTTGGCGGGATCCGATCCTGTTTGATTGCGCCATAAGTCAGTGAGTAGTGAGACGCAATGCTGGCCAACGCAAGGCTGCGCAGGGTACCTTTCGACACCCCAATGACTCAAGGTCAGTGTATCCAGCCGGACTGATGGAGTCTTCACAGGTCGCTGTTTGTTCACTGGAAGTAGTTGATTCCTATGGGTAAACTGCTGGGAACCTGAATTGGTGCTTGCTACGCCTGAAATCCAATGGTCAACGAATGCATTGCCAAGGCTTAAAGGGGCTGAAGGCCGGCCAAGAACTCATTGCAACCATGACACCATGGTTCGAACAGCAAACGTGAAAGCGTGAAGAAATCAAGCTAAACGTTTTTGAAACAAAAGTGTTTGAAAAAAGATGTTTAGCTTCATCACTGTTCATTCTGCTTGGTTAGGACAACAATAAGTCAATTTTCACCAACCAAAACAGACAAAAGTTGTGCTCAATCTTCTGAACGACCAGCATGTTGCTAGCTGAGATGCCAAGCGGACACCAGGAAGAGTTGAACCGCCGCGATTCGCGCATGCGCCATGACCTTCTGGTGCGCTGTGACGCTCTTGGCCACGGCCGCCACCGCTCCCACGGCAGCGTCTGAGTCGTGTGGCAGCACAGCCATCACCACCTGGAGTGTCGATGTTGGATTTCAACGGGGTTCCACCCGACTTTGGTGCAGGATTTTGTCTCATGAATTTGGGACAGAGATTTGAACCATGTAGGGAATTTGGAACGATTTGGACCCCAAGACATGCAAACCTGTTTCGTGTCTCGGTGCATGTCCGCATTTTTTGTCAGGTGGTCGTATCTGAAAGAATCTCTTGAACAAACGTCATTGAAACAATCTCAAAGATTTGGGACATTTCTCGAAACATCTCAAAGATAACTTCTTACCCTGCAAAGGGTTTGGTACAGTCCCCAACAGTCTCAAGAATTTCGCCATGACTCGTGCAAGCTAAAGGATGGAAGCTCGGTGCATTGATGCAGGACTATATAGTGGACATCACCAATCCTCCTAGATGGCTTATGGTGGTTTCTCAAGCCATATCGTTGGTGTATCACTGCAAACCCCTACCTTAGGAACTCCCCGTATTTATTTTGGATGGACCTTAACAGTTTGTTGGGAGCCTGATCTGGTGGGACCGGTTTGGCGGGTGCTGCAGCAAGGTAAGTCAGAGTTTCCATCAAGCCCTTGCCGGTGAGCTTCTACAGGGCCTTGAAGTCATATCATTTGATATCTTTTAAAGGCCTTTGAAGGATCATCACAATTCCCGGGTCATGGTCAACTGTGAATCCCTGCACGTCCCATGGCGCTGCTTCAGGTCGTCACAGTTCTCATTGGCGGGAAAATCTGTCTACTTTCTGGTGGTAGATCGATTTGCTCGCAGCCCAGAGGCCCCGCCCATCCGGGTGTGGCTTGGGCTGGTGGGCTGGCGGGGTGGTGGCGGAGAAGGGCCTTAAAAGCAGCTTCAGGTCTTCCGAGGACTTCTTGCCCTTGGTCACGCGGTAGCTGATCAAGGTCACTGCAACTGATATACTGATCCTGCACAACTTATTGATGTTCTGAAACCTTAATGGAAACAGTAACATCAGTAACATTATATAGTTGTTATACTATGTAACAAGGTTTCAGAACTATTGTAACTTCTAGTATAACAGTAGATTCTGATATACTATTGTAACTGTGACAGGCAGTCGTTTCATCTTCTGGCTGTGCACGCTTCACGGACTGCCGGCCGCTCACGGGAATCCTACCCCCCCCGTCACTCCCAGCGAGGGATCGGTGGAAGTCCAGATAGAGTTCTGACCATCGCTAGCATGGCAAGTCTTACATAGCTAGGGTTCTGGGCATATCGTGTAGCCATGCAAATTGGTGGTTTTCGCATGTTTCCGTAATTCTCAACATCTTTTTGTTGATGGTTAAGAATGGTTAGTTGGATGACAATCAATGGTTATTAGTGGTTTTTATATGGTCACTAACCATGTTCAAGGACTTCTGAGGGCAATCTTTCTGACGGTGCAGTCGCAACACTTCGGCCTGTGCCACAGGCCTCTGACACCTCATTTTGCGACTTGGCTGCTGATTGGGTCAACAACACCGGCGGTGGCTACTGTGGAGGAACGCTCAACGGTATCATCAACCACCTGGACTACATTCAGGTGCCAAATGGGAGCTGCCGCCCTGGAAAAAACACATCCCTTGTTTGCTTCTTCAGATCTCTATTTGGTACATGTGTTGCATTTTGTCCTGTGCATCTACTCTACTCTATCAAATTGCGTCCTACCCTATATAAGCCTGCCTACCTTATTCCATTCCAGTCTTCTATTCTAATTCCATTTTAATCCTATTCTATTTCTATTCTGATTCTATCCTAATTTATGTTGGTTGCATCTCATCTATTCTCTTTGCTCTATCTACTCTATTCCATCTAATTACTCGAAATAGGAGGCTTTGCTGTTTTTGGAGGCCTGATCAAGGGAATGCCAGGGGTTAATCAATGCTGGGTTGGCATTATCTCTTTAGCAAGAGTCAAGTCAAGTCGCCAAAAATGAAGTGGGGAAGAGATGGGAAGAGTGTTTCAGCGTGTCCCCGTGGTGTTTCCCCCGAGCTCCCAAAACGCCTATTTGGTTTTCAACAGGGAACTGGGAACCATCATGAGACCTCACGTCTTGGTCTTGACCGTCCTTGAGCTGCCAGGGGATGGGCTTCGACTGCATTTGGATTACTCCCGTGGTCGACTCCAATGGATTTATGGGATACGACGCTGTGAACATCTTTGAGATTGAGCCACACTTTGGAAGCAAGGAGAGGGACCATCTACAGCGGGGTGAGAGCGCCAGTTCACCCCAGTGGGATGGTAGTCAGAGGGGTAGGACATGACCCATTCACAACACTATCCAGAGCAACATAATTACATATGATCACATATGTATATATGCATATATACAGAAATTTGTGAGGGCTGAGGGCGCTGTTAGGGACTTAGAAGTTCGTTGTTGAGTCACAACCCTTCCGCTACGGCCATGGGGCCCCCTGTATGATTTCAATGAGGCCCGACCCTACCAGCTCGTATCAGTTTCACTGCCTCTATTCTTATTGTTTTTGTCAATGAGCATCATACTAAAATCATGTCCTAAGGCTTCCAAGTTTTCGAGAATGCTCATGTGCCTTGCCACCGTCCCTGATATATTCGCTTTCTGCCAGCTTTTCATTGCATGCGGCAGTTGAAAAACAAAGACCGGCTGTGCATCATAGCAGCCATAGCATGAAAGACAAGTTCAATTCGCAATGATCACTTTACCGATTTTGAATGGCATCATGCATACACGATAGGGGTCCTGGTAATTTTTTGCAGTGTCAAGAACTACTGACTATGAACATTTGAATTTGGAGCCGCACAGAGCCACCCTCAAACTTCGCCCGGAAACAAATCATCAGTGGTGAAGAATTTTGAAATCCACAGCTGCCATCAGCATGGTTGACCAGCCGAGGAGGATTTGAAACGCTTGTCTCAAAAGCTCCACGAACGTTCCATGTGTTTGATCCTGGATATTGTCTTGAACCATGTGAGGCACGAGAGCATAGACGACGGGCGACCTGGGTCTCCCTGATGTAACCCCCTCATGGCTTGTGGTTCAGTGTGACTTCGGCTTGGAGAGACCACTATGGTGATGCATATGCCATCATGGTGGGTGCCCAGATTGTCCGGGAACCACTACCATTGGGTGACCCACTTACCATTAGAAACTCGTCCCCCATGGGTCAAGGGCCTCGCAGGGCACCTACACTTCTTGGACCACGGAAATCAACAGCCCAAGAAACGCATCAGTTGACCAAGACCCGGTGAGAGAGAGACTTTGACCGATGGAAGACTCAGTGATGATCAACTATGGGCACTGTTGGTCTAGTTGACCACTTTTTTGAAAGCTGACAGAGCATCCATATCGTTTTGAAAGGCCAGACTGTCAGAGCTACTGGGATCAACAACTTTTTAGGGTAATCTTCCCGTCCAAGGGCAGTCGTTGATGTGGAATACATTGGCCAAGCACGCCTCCATTTGGCATTCATGTTTCTACACTAGCATATTCTTGTGGGTGGATTTTTTTTCCATTTCTGAGTGAGTGGGCGGTCCCAGAAAATCACCAGGTAAGGAAATTGACCCAAAACTTTTTTTGACTAACATGGAAAGCATTGACCAATAGCCATGTCACCTTCCCAGGTAAAGTCATGTAAAGTCGGAAACTATTTTGTCAGCGTTCCCCCTATTTCTTGTCATGACTTTGACTTCAACCGCTTGGGTTATGTTCTCAGCACCTTACACCATCGGGTGTACTGCGTCATGTATGCGCCTGCGAATCTCGAAGATGAAGGCCATGAGTGGGATTTGATGATAGGTTGAAAACGGTGGATGAAATTCAGTCCAACATTGGTCCATAGGTTTCCAACGGTTCATAAATTTCATTCCAACAGTTGTCCATAATGGTTGACCCATTTTGATGGAAATGGGTCCACTGGCATCGATCACCTCCGGAGGCCCTTGGTGGTCAACGGCTCCGTGGACTTGTCCACCATTGTGCCTTTCAATGACGAAGCTGGGACCTGTGAGCCACTGGTGCTGGTGATGTCGCTGGTGCTTTCGTTAGATGCACCATGACTGGTGATTTCATATGACTGGTGGTGGTTATGACTGGTGGTTTCATATGACTGGTGATTGCCGTGGTTCATCCAGTCATGACTGGACATTCGAAACGCTCTTTTGTGGTTCCCGCCAGGTCACATGACGCTTTTGTTAACCAGCTGGGGTTGAGTTGCAGCTGATCTTTGGGGATTCTGCCCAAGTGATGGCGCCGACAACAAAACGTTATCAAACAAACTGGTGATCTCTATCTGTTGATAACGGTTATCCATGATAATCTCAGGGTTATCCATGATAATCTCAGGGCTGTTGGAGGCTGTCCTCTCAGGAGAGCCACTACAACCAGCGCAATCGCAGTGAAGATCAGTCGTTCGAGGAGTGACAAGCTTGGTGAACAGTCTTGTGCCACAGAATTCAGCAGCACTTTCCAGGTGCACAAGTGGTTGGCACCCCCAGTGGTTGGTGCTTTGCCTAGAAATTGCCAGACCTTGCGATGGTACCACCATTGGTGAACCCTGTAACGTCATCGCTGGCTCGTTGGCACTGTGCCCGCAGGACTATTTGTTGGCATGGCCGCCTCCGCCCTTCAACCCTTCGGAGGACAACCAACGGCTTCAGAAACTTAAGATGAGTGGAGAGGCGGGGCAAAGATGGAGATTGCGGGACAATCATTGACTGTTGAAAATTGCCCCATTATGCCATCTCCATTTGATATATAATAAACAAAGTCTATAATATTTATGGTATATCATCCATGTTGGACAATCATGATCACTGACTCTCGGATTTTCCGTTGGACAAGTCTATCGTTGAAGAATTGCAGAATGTACTCTCAGAATTGCTTGTTTCTCAAAGATGTTCCTTTTGGATGGTGATTGCGGGTTTCCAAATGGTAGGCACACACCCACGTGCATAAAGGCCTGTGATAGAGGGCATGACAAGGGCAAATGCAGCGAGTTTGGACAGACCGTAGACCGACCATCATTCTTTGATTTGGCCGGATGTGCATCCCAACGAAGACCATCCAGTTTGTTGTTTTTTGGATATATTCGGGGCCCTGCGTCCTGGCTGGCTCGAGAATGTGAAACACAAGGTTGCTGGAGGCTTCAGTGGATCCCCAAGATCTTTCTCAGCAGAACAACCTTTTTCACTGGTTTGGTTGATCAGAAAATCAGCATGGGAAGGCCTAGGAGCCGGGTTTTTATTTGTCCATTACAAGAGTTTCCTGTGAATTTCCCAATCATTTCTGGGTAATTCTGGCGGGATTTGCTGACCATGTAATGGTTGTCCGTCCATGGTCCATGACACAAGATGAACATATTGACGAAGCATCCATAGCATCCATTATTTGATGCAATATGATGCAATGATATCATATCCAAAGCGCTTGGTGGCAGCTATGGAGGGAGCAATACGTTGGCTCTAAGCCGTGTCGATGTTCAACTTCTGGGGAATTGGGTGGAGTACAAGCCTTTGGAGCGATTCGCTCTACCAAGCTCCAAAGGTTAGGATAGGCTGCGGATAGATAGGTCTATTTTTCATGGGGTAAGATGGGTACGTGGTCATGGTAGCCACGGTCCGGCGCACGGATTTGCCTCAGTTGGACTGTGGACATCATGTGGCAGATCACACAGAATGTGCTTGCTTCCCCGGCAACACTGGCTTCAGCTGCCCTTCGCTCAGCGCTGCAAATTTTACCACAGGCGAGGAAAGGTCTGGGTTCAGAACCTGCTTGGTGGTTTCAAGATGATTTTTGGAAATCATAGCATTTTGATGCATTTTGGGATGATGGTTTTCGACTAGACATGGCTTTGGGGCCCGGGGCTGCCTGATAACAAGCAACTGTTGGTGGAACATCCTGAGACACCAGGGTTGCCAGGTAGGACAAGCGCAGCCGTGTTTCGCACGTGGTCCGAGCGCTTGCTGCGAGCCAAGGGATTGACACAGCGGACAAAAAGCACAAAGTGTTGGCATAGGTCATGTATGGTACATACCAAGTCCATGTGTTGGTGATAGACGTTCCATACTTGTTAGGAACATGATGCAGTAGGTATTATATAGGTTTATTTTTGTCTACTGTTGATAGCTGTTGCGAGAAGCCCCCGCAAACCAATCAACATCAGAAAACCTGATGCTTGTCCAATCATCAGGCCGTTCTTACGTGCAACAAAGAGTTCGCGGTCGACATCCCTAGCCAACCCCGGAAGGTCTAGCATCAACTTCGCCACAGTGTGACCTTGCGCAGGTTACCTGGGAGTTCTGGGCGACCTAAACCACAGCCATCCATTCGTGCGGCAAACTTTGCTCACCTGGGTCCGAGAGATGGTTCAAAATTACAGTGCCGTGGATCAGCAATGGTGGGTTCACTAAACATCTACAGTTGCCGTGTAGTTGATTTATGTTTGGATTATTTTATTATGAAACATCTATACATTGTTAAATATAAAATTACATCTATGTTTGGTTTGCCTTCTGGTTGGTGGGAACTTGTATTCCTCGGGAGGTCTGTCAGGGTTCGTCGTGTTTTTTGGAAATTGAATGATCACCGGACAGTGTGGCAGCCGGATACATGAAAATCCGATGATTTTGGTTCTCTTTGCTGTTCTTGATTGTGTTTCTGGTTTTGATGTTTTGCTGTTCCTGTTCCTGTTGCTGCTTTTTCTGGCCAGTTGCTATTGCTTTTGCCAGTGCTGGATTGCTGTGGTTTCTGTGCTTATGATTGTGGTTGTTGTTGCCGTTGTTTTTGAAGCTGATGCTGTTGCTGTTGTTGTTGTTGTTTGTTTGTTTGTTTGTTTGTTTGTTTGTTTGTTTGTTTGTTTGTTTGGTTGGTTGGTTGGTTGGTTGGTTGTTGTTGTTGTTGTTGCCGATGCTGTTGCTGTTGTGGTTGTTGTGGCTGTTCACTGTCATGGTGCGTTGTTATGAAGCCAGGTGGTTTCACGGAAGGTTCTTTTTGTAATCCACCATTGGAGTTTTTGGAATCGAAACATGTACCTCCAAAACAAACAAGAACGGTGGCATGCAGGGCAGTATTTTGTTTTTGCATGATGCAGCATCACAAACTCGTGCCCTTTACGACATTTTACGACCTTAGACAGGTAATTTGAGGGGTTAGTAGCTCCAATTCCAATGATCTGTGGTGGACATTCCTGTTCTGAATCCTTTTCAAGCAACTTATAAGGCTTATATTTGTAATGTTGAAGCAACTTATAATTGGATTTGATGATTTCAAGCAACAAAAACAAGCGGGGCACCAGGTCTTTCGCACAGGTCTTTCATTTGCCTCGATTGATTGACCGTAGACTGCGAGCACCACGGCAACGAGTTTCTACACCTCCCAAACTCGTCAATTGGATCAGTGAGATCAATCCATCGAGTCCATTAGTTACTTCACCACCCTGGCTCATGATCACATTCGGGGCAACCCTTCTTGGATTCTCTTGGCCGCACGCTTGGAAGTTCCCGAACTTCGGTTGTTGCGTTGAGGTATAGACGCCTTGCGCTTGGATACAGCGATCTACTTGGAGCGGGACTTTCTGCCCGAGGTCCAGGACTGAAGGAATTCCGAAATCCTGGGGGTTAGGAGGGAGCAAAGGTACCTGGGGTATCCCTTTGGCCCTTTAAAGGGGGAGCTAAGGTAGCGATCAGGGGTGTTCTGACCGTGTGGTAGGATCGTTTTTTTTGGTAGCAAAACTTCTTTAATTGCTGTTGCTGCTCTTGTTGTCGTTGTGTTTGCTGCCTTCAAGGCTCGAGACCCAAGAGAGTCGAATTTCGAACACAGTTGGGTCTCGAAGAGACAGGGGTCATCCCATGGTCCAATCATGACCAAGAAGCTTCAAGCCTGGAATGACACCCCCCAAAAGGGACGGTTTCCTCGGCAGCAGTGGCCCGCATGAACCAGGGCTTTGCCGGTGAATGGGCTTGAGTCTTATGACTTACGATGCTACACGTGGTGTATTTGATGGTTCTGCAATTTGATGAATCATCAAACCAGGCTGGCGCCTGGCATCAGGAGGCTGCTGGTGTTCAGGTCCTCGGCGAAGTTTCTTGTGCTGCAGTCGCTCCACGGTTGGCCACTGAAGATCAGGTAGTGAAGCTATAGGAGTACAGTGGATGATTCGATGATGCAAGAAGCTGTGCCTTCTCAACATTCAACTTGCCACCAAGAAACGGTGCCAGAAATGGTGCCTCGTGGCCTCGCTTAAGAACTCACAATTCTTGTTGCACCACTGGCCCTCAATAGTTGGTCCCGAATTCGGAGTCATGTTGTCCTTGCCATCGAAGATTAGCGCGGCAGGCAGCCATGTCACCAGTTCGGTCACAAGTTCCGAATGGAAGTGATTTTCGAGGGCAGCGATTTCCACGTGGGATCTCTGAAGCTTAGCACCAGGGCCACCAGGGATTTCCCCAGCAAGGCCACCCCTGGGTCGCCACGACGGCCCAAGGCGACGGTCAATAACCTCACCTTCCAAGCCTCGCTGATGCGCAGTACCTGGGCAACGGCTTCGATGATTTTTTCATGGGGAGATCCGATAGGGTCTACCGCATAGTGGTTCGGGACCACTAAGGGTCATCTATAATTAGTTAAGGATTTTAATAGTGATTCTAGTCTATTGGGGGGGATTATGGTTCACGGTCAATGTTTGTCGTCAGTTATACCGGTGGGGAATCCATGGTGAAATTTAGGGTCTATATATAGGATCCTCCCAAAAGGGTCGACGGATAATAATGGGTAATCAATAGTGTCTAGTTGACCATGAAAATACCATAGGGCCATCTATTATAGGGTCTACACAATCAATACATTAACTATTTCATGGCGAGAATTCATGCTTACCCATTCAACCAACCGAGGGGAGAATAACGTAGAATAACTCCAACAAAAAAGGGTGCATATTTCCTGGTCCATGATGATGGTTATAGCCATAGCTTGTGGTTTCAGTGGGTGAACGGGTTGATTTTGGTTACCACTGGAGAGATGATGGCTTCGAGGTTATGGCTTTGGGATGGGGCAACTATCCACCAACAAGTTGCAATAACCAACAACTGACCAAGCAGTATAGCAAATCTATGGGGTTATTCGACAAAATGGCGTACTTCGAATTACTTTAGATAGCCTCCCTCGACATGCTAGGGGGTACTTCGCATTTCATGTCGCATTTCATGTCAAACGACAGGAAAGATACCACCTCGCCTGTTAACCAGTACTATTTTTGGGTCATTGGTCACAACTCAGATGTATGTTGATGGGCGCATGAAATACTCCATCTGACAACATTTGACAGCTTCACACGGATACGGATACTCCTGTTTGGACAACACACACACATGCACATGGACATATTATACTATGACACCTGTTTATCCGACCATTACGGTGACATTTTCAGGTATGTATTGATGCAGATTCTTCGACTTACATCTGTCTTTCCAAAGCAGTTCTTGGGATGTTCAGCACTGGTGATCTTTGACGCAACTTGACTCACATTTGTGAACTGTGGTTGGTTCACATCCCACTGCTTGGCGACCAGACAACCATCCCAGCTCACAATGATGATCAAGATCCGGGGTGGTCAGGAATTGTTGGCAGGCCACAGCTCAACATTGTTTTTCGTTCTGAGATGTGTTTGTCACACAAAGGTACGTCATGTCTTGTGGTGAGGTCCAATGACTACCAAAAGTTCTGAGTCATCTCCAAAGATGAATTTTTTCTCTGTGTTCATTGCTTGCCTAGTCATATTCCAAGCATTATTGCTGACGATGTTTCTTGGACCGCTGATGATTGACAGATGGCTGTGGGTCAAAAACCGTAGTCCCCCTGGTTCCCCTGTCATTAACTATGGTTTTCCTTATAGTTTTGTTGGTTATAATAACCCATCATTATTGTTGGTTAACTGCTTGACCCAGCTCGCCAGATGAGGCGAAGCCAAGAGCGGTCTGTCGGGTTTGTTGAACTTCCCACCATTCTACCAGCTGCCGCGGGCCTTCTGCGGCTACCGCATCGGCGGCGACTTTGGAGATTACTCTCAACAAGGCGCTGCGGGTTGACCACTGCCAGACCAAGCACAAGATTCATGAGTGGAGCATCATCATAACAAAGCTATGGTTGATTGGTTGTTGGCTTCTTGTTTTTCTAGGCAAGAAGCTGACATACTGGCACACAGATGGAACCGGCAGCCAGGTTTGATGATAAAACTCCATGGTTCCCAGTGTGGCAATCCTAATTCGAAGGCCGCAGATCAACCGCAGCTTGAGGAACTTGGTACGAAGAAGCGGATATGGAAGGCCTTGGAAGCGTTCTTTCCTTGCAGCTTTCATCACAGGTGCACCCAGACCTTGACATGACACTTGACCAAGATGGACCGTCGGGGCTGTACAGCCTGAGGTCTCTTCATCCGATCTTCACTGTTTCGTTCTTGGGAAAGAACGCATTTTTGAAACTGAGAACAGTTGTTCATGCCATCGATAAAAACCAACGCGTTGTTGTAGGTGTTGGTGTTGCTGTTGGTGTTGGTGTTGCTGTTGGTGTTGCTGTTGGTGTTGCTGTTGGTGTTGGTGTTGGTGTTGCTTTTGGTGTTGCTGTTGGTGTTGGTGTTGGTGTTGGTGTTGCTTTTGGTGTTGCTGTTGGTGTTGCTGTTGGTGTGCTGTTGGTGTTGCTGTTGCTGTTGCTGTTGCTGTTGGTGTGCTGTTGGTGTTGGTGTTGGTGTTGGTGTTGGTGTTGGTGTTGGTGTTGGTGTTGTTGCGGTTGCGGTTGCGGTTGCGGTTGCGGTTGCGGTTGCGGTTGCCGTTGTTGTTGTAGTTGTAGTTGTAGTTGTAGTAGTAGTAGTAGTAGTAGTAGTAGTTGTTGTTGTTGTTGTTGTTGTTGGTTGTGGTTCTGATTTTTGTTTGCTGTTTGTTTTGTTGTTGGTTGTGGTTGTTGCTGCTGCTGCTGCTGCTGCTGTTGTTGTTGTTGTTGTTGTTGTTGTTGTTGTTGTTGTTGTTGTTGTTAGGTCGTTTTTCCGAGGAGTTGTGAGCTCATGATTGTATCTATTGGTGTTTTGAGCGTTGATGCGATACATGGTTTTTTCGATCGCTCATAAGTGCATTCTGACAAAGATACCAAAATACAAAATTTGAAAGTTTCAAAGAAAAAGACATGCCAGACAAAAATTATTATGTTGATTTTCGAAATTATTGGTTGAATTTTGTTCGAAACGTGTTTGAATGCATTGACAGTTGGTCAAAAAATGCATTTCGGGATATTCTTGTTGAGCGATGGCTATTTGATATTTCCTGCGCAGATGCTGAAACTCCTTGAGCGAAATGCAATCAGGCAATCAGGCGCCCATTTTTGACCGGCTCCGTCACAGCATGTTTACCTGCTGCCATTGGTTTCTTTTTGCTGATAGTGTACACCGCTGGGTTCCTGCCCAAGATCCGCAAGGCAATGACCCTTCGCTCAAGATCCGTATCCATCCGGAGATTTGCGGCGTGGAGCCTTGGCATTGTACCCTCAGAAGTGCGTGATCGGCCACGAATGCTTGGAGAAATTTTTGATCTTGCCACACAGAGCCTCTGTTGCCCAGGTGGGCATGCACGTGAGACCCGCCACACAGGTTTGATGCCGGGACACGTCCTGGGAGGAAGGCTCGGAAATTAGAAGCTGTCTAAGTTTGGAAACGCAATGATAGACTTGCAGAGTGCCCTGAAAAGCGTTCTATCCTGTTTCTTGCATTCGCCCTATTTCACAAAATGAAAATACCGGCAATGCATTTAAAAAACGGCTTGCCCATGATAGTGCTGCGGCAAATTATTTGTTCAGGGTGCATTCTCGGAATAAACTCCCAGTGCATTTTTCTTCTCATTCCAAACGCTTTGTTTTTCGGGTATCGTGTGTGATTTTTGTTGCGTTGGGCGTCTCAGTTCATACATCCGTCATAGCCATGGCCCGAGGCATTATGGATTTCCGCGATGGTGACGTTGCGGGTTGGTGGCAATCAGGAAATGCACTACCAATGATGCCGAATGTGTGTGGTTGAGAATACCCTGGCGCCCATTGGCACTTTTTTTCATCTCACCTTGGATGCGCTTGGGGTGTGTCCTATGGGGTGTGCGCCGCATGAACCAAGGCCCAACCCCAGCGAAGGCCATGGCCGCGCCCAGGCGCAGCTGCAGCAAAGCCTCCGCGCCTTGGCGCAGGCGTGTCCATTGGCTGAGGCCGGAGTAGAACTGCGTTTGCTGCGCAGTGCTTCAGCCACAGCCTTTGCTGCGATGGAGAGCCTGAAGAACGCGACGAGTTTGCAGGTGGGGGCCCGGTGGGGGGCTCTGAGACCTGAGAAGACACCTCATCCAGTCAGAGATATTCTATCTACTTGTAATATCAAGAATATCAAGTGATATCCAATTGGGTAAATGCTAATCATTATTCCGGAGTAGATAGAATACCCAAATTGTACCGGCCCCAAAGCTGGCAAGTGATAGCTGTCCAATTTGTGATACCATTTGAAGCCGACAAGTGGGTAGTGGTACTGCTTAGGGGCTATTTACGATTGTTACCGGTCAATAGGAACCAATGTGTTAAGGTTTGTGGAAGCCTTGGCGATCAGGTTGCAAGAGCTGCATGGTTTTTGTTGATCTGGTACCCAAAAGGCTTATCACATGCAGATCACATCCATTCCTTTATTTTGGATGCTTTGGGCGTATACCAGCTCATGATCAATGATGCTTGCCCACAATTTCCGCCTGGGTACCATTGGTACCCATCATCAGCAGCATTAGGAGCATCTGCGCGCCCTCTGGAACGACCTCCAGCGCTTGCAGGAGGAGAAGGTGACAGCAGACCCGATTGATCGTTGGGTGCCATCGTTAACCATGATCGACTTGGCAATAACTTATCATATCAACCATGATTTAACCATCATTAGCCCTGATTTAACCGTCATTAACCCTGCTTGACCATCATTAACGATGAACTAACCATGAATCAACCATGAATTAAGCCTGAATTAGCAATGAATTAGCCAATACTCATTAACCATGAATAAGAGAAATGATGATAACCACTGGGTGAATCGTCATAGCCAATGATTAATGTTCACCGTGGGTTAATCGGTTTTGATCAACATGAATGGTTGACCCACCGCCGAGACTCGTACTGAGAGCCTGCAATGGGGTTGGATCGCCTGTATATAGACAACGTGGCCTAGCTACGTCCGTGCGCCTTGCAAGAAGACGGTAGGCTGCGTCAAGATATCCTTTCAGATTGATCAGCAAATGGCTTATCAGGGGAGCAGTGTCCCTTTGACTTCTGCAGGAGGTCATGGCCTGATTGATTGGCAACAGGCAACAGGCGGTTGTAGCCAAGCAGAAGGGGTTGAGATCACTGCTCAGTGCCTCTCTGACAAGATGTTGCATAAACGCAGTACTTCGGGACACAACTTCGACCAGAGAACTTTCGAGAACCCCTTTTTGTGGTGAGGCAACCAGGTTACCTCTTGGAGGCGGGCTTATCAAACGATAGGTTTTGTGATTATGTTGATCAGATCAGAGCAAATACTTGATCATTTTCTTGAATGAAGTAATTATGCTCGCGCCTCGAGATTGTCAGCTCGGACAGATCTAACTTGGCTTGAACCTTGTTAAAGAGACTTGTTTGTTGTTGGAACAGACCAATGTTTACAGCAAATATATGCAAATATATTATCAGCGTCCAACAGAGCTGGACCGCACAACGCCATAGGGTTTCTCAAGCCATAGGGGGCCCGTTGGTTTATTGCTATCAAAGGTTGATAACTAGATGACTTGGGGTGTGTCCTATGACTTGGGGTGTGCGCCGCATGAACCAGGGCCCAACCCCAGCGAAGGCCATGGCCACGCTCAGGCGCAGCTGTAGCAGACATTGCGGAGGGTGCTGCAGGCGTGTCGATGGGCTAAGGCCGTTGGCGCGATCATGTGGGTGATGTGCGGTAACCAACCATGGTTGGTTCATAAGGTTATATACATTAATCAATTACTGTTGAACGTATGATAGAGAAATATTTAACATAGAGATACGCATATCAGGTTTATTGATACATATTGATACATAAAGTGCGATGATATGAGACGATTGCATATGATTGACAAATTGTCTGTTGAACAATTGCAAATTTTTGAATAAATAAATAAATAAATAAATAAAGAAATAAATAAATAAATAACTAAATAAATAACTAAATAAATAAATAAAAAATAAATCTGTCTATATATATATATATATTGTAATTGTTTTTGTGTTGCGACGAATTCACAAAGTCACTGAAAATGAGCCCCCTGCTGGCAGCGAGTCGTTTTGACAAGTTGTCGCGACAAGGCTGTGCCAGAGTACCAAACATGTATAAGACATGTCAGGCAACGTGTTTTATCTGGCAAAAATGCCCCTAGAGATCCGGAGACAGTTTTTGTGAAACATGGACTTGGAATTTAATTTCATATGCGCATTGCGCTTTCCTTGGCAAAGACGACTTTGCATTTTCTGACTCGCCGTTCCTCATGTGGTGATTTGGGTTGTTTGCATTTTACTCCTGATTTCTGCCATTGCCAGGCTGTTGTGGACAAAATGCATCGGTTGCCATCTTTTTCAGGACATCAAGTTTTGGCATTTTACGGTGTTAGGATTGTCTGAGTGTTTTTTCTGGGCGTGAACAAATGCATCGATTGCGTTTTTTTGGAAATAGGCTTGTGTTTGCCGCGTCCAATAAATTTTCCGGGTGAATAAAATGCATCGTGGCATTTTGGGGGGGGTCGGGTGTTTGCAAGGGGTGCGTGGAGTGTGTGCGTGTGGGGGGTAAAACAATGTTGCGCAACAGCAGAAAACAAAAAAAGTGGAGGGAGGGAGGGGGAGAGGGGGGGAGGGTAAAATGACATGAAAAATCTCTTCAGAAAAATGATTTACCTTGTTGTTGTTGTTGTTGTTGTTGTTGTTGTTGTTGTTGTTGTTGTTGTTGTCGTCGTCGTCGTCGTCGTTGTTGTTGTTGTTGTTCACGCCATTTGCGGATGTATGACCACCAGATCTCAACCATTGGTGAAAAATCGAATTAGTCTCGCTGGGCTGGATGGAGTAATGTTCTCGTGCGCCATGGCTGTGCGCCTTGCGCTCATCCAGGGCTGTGAGTTCGTCGCTTGACAACGTACCACGGTGAATAGGAGGGGATGGAAACAAATTTCCGAGCCCCAGTCTTCTGCAGCACTGCTTTGACTGTTTGTATTCCAAGCCCCAACAACATGTCTTTACCGAAGTGTAGCAACGTGGGTGGCTACCAATTTAATGCGCGACCAATGATGACGAATGTGTGTGGTTGAGAATACCCTCACACCCATTGGCGCTTCTGTTCATCTCACCTTGGATGTGTTTGGGCGCAACCCGAAGCATTTGAGGATGGGCAACTTTGCTGACAATCACGACGAGTATGCCAGGCTTACGTATTTCTGTCAGTATGACACTCTCAGGAATCTGCGAGCGCTGCCGCTTTCGTTGTGATGTTTCACTAATAGCAAGAGTGTTGGTGGCAAACGGAATGTCAGGGGCTTTGAAGATGTGAACTGGTACGACGTTTTGCAACTTCTGTTTCTCTGGAGATTGTTGGCGTTGCTGATGGTCCCTTGTCACTGGTCTTTGAGTGAGCCGCTGCCAGGGGTTGGCGCCAGGATCCGTCAAGCGTTGGTCTGGGTGTTTCTGGCGCGTGGTATTCCGATCCTATATTACGGCACCGAGCAGGGTCTGGATGGGCATCAAGGACCAGAGAACAGCAAGGGACAAGACAATCTGAGGGAATCCATGTGGCAAACAGGCGCGCCAGGGACATCACTGTTGGATCCATTGCTGGCGGAAGCCTTTCACCTACAAAAGTCAATGAATGACCTTGATTTGTTTTGCCATATTTTTTTGTGGGGTTGCGACATTCACAGAGACAACCACTGTGGCCCATCTTTTTTCAATGGCACGCACAGGCTATCGTACAGATACCTGGCAATACCGCTTCGTGCAGAGGCTGATTCTTGGGCTTCATTGCCGGTGCTTCTTTTGTGCACGTTTCTTCCCATTAGCAGTCTGATCGTGCCACGCCTACATTTGGACCCATACTTGTCTCTGAATTCGTGTCTCCGAACTTGTTTTTTTTCTCCGAAAAAGGAACTAGGGTAACCATTTAGTTATAGCCACTTGTTGCATACGTGGAGTGGTTTCTTCGCGAACTTGTAAAAGTCTAGGGGTCCGTTGTGGATACCCCCGTGGGGACCAAGGAATTTGCTGCGAAAAGACTTGGGTGTTGGTGTTGGTGCTGCAGAGATCAAGCAGACGTCCAAAAGGACGCCTGGCCGGCGAGTTGGTCAGCGTTTCAGCCATCATGAAGCCATGGCTGGTGATTTGTAACGGTTGATTGAATGACAATGCACTACAGTTGGTTGGTGGTTTTGATTGACATTTTTCAATATTTTTCAATCAATGTAGTACCATGGCTCGTAATTTGTAATTTGATATAGCTTTGCAATATAAGCAGCAATGACGATAGATACAGCCATGGCTGGTAATTTGTAATAGATACACACTTTATCTATTGTTGATGATATTGTAAGGCTGGTAAATTCTTGATTATTTAAAGACCATTGTTTGTTGAGGGTCAATAACACCCTTGATTATATGATAATGGTGAGTGATAGTGGTTCACAATACAATCATATTGATCAATGATATTGGAAAACCATATCGGAATAAGAATAGTAAATGATGATAACAATGATCAATGATTAGCGATAACAATGATAAATTATCACAACAATAACGACAATACAAATAAACACAACAATAGTGACAAGTGACAACAAAAATGATCATGAAATCATAACAATACTTCACAATAATAAGTATCGTAGTAATAACAAATAGTGACAGTGATTTTGAATGATAATAATAGTAACACGAAGGATTTATATATTCTAGTAACGATAAATGATAATACATAATAAAATAGCAACCAGAATAGAAAAATAACAACAATGACAACAACAAAAATATCAATACACATAAAACCACCGGTAACAATAATGAATACTTGAAATTTGAAATTATTGATATCTATCAGTATCGAACCAGATTCATCAATAATGACATAATAAACTAAATAACTAAACACAATAACACATCAACCACATTGTTATGATGTTCCAGCTTGGTTGTTACAACAATGAACTTGCTTATTATGTTATCTAATAATCAAGTTATATAATAATCAAGGTATAACATGATAAACTGATGATAATAATAAACAGTTACAAACATTTACACCAGACTTTTAATGACAATAATGAATCACTTGGGTATCGAATCAGCTGATAATTGTAACACGTTGTCACCGTTTCGCCTCGGGGGGGCAAGCCTGGGTGGCGAGAGCCACCACGCAGCAGCTGCCCTGGATGGGAACCCCAACGGGGAGTTAGCAGGTGCAACGCTTCATGGGAATGCCATGATGGTCATGGTGTACCATTGGTGGACCATGGTTAGCCATGGTAAATCTTGTTGATCATCACCATTCTCAAGCATGGTACCCACTCATCACTTGGCTTCAGCAACTGGAGTTGATGCGCTTGCATGGACTCCTTCCGCAGTCACAGGACCTTGGTCTTCACCCGAGAGGCGACGGCTGGCACGGTGTGGGTCTTCCTGAACAACGGCAAGAATTCCAGTGCCGAGACTCCTGCGGTCTACTGCCCGGGTCCCCACAAGGAGGACCGTCAGCATCCTTCCGCGCTGCGTGGACAAGGAGCCTGGTTTGATGCCCTGTCGAACCGACCCATGAACCAATATTTAAGGAGCGATGGGTGCTTTGCAGCCCCTGACCTCGAGCCTAAAGTCCTGTATCGAAGGCAGGCGATGCCACCGTGATGCCCATGAGGGAAGCTGCGGATTGTTTTGAGTGGTGATGGTGTGGTGATGTTTGATCATTACGACAACCAAAGCTGTAGGCATGTGCTATGGGAGTAGCCGATAGAGATCCCTACATCGAGCATCGGGTCGTTGCGGGCATCTTGGGCCCTTCACAAAGTTGCGCTGCCGTTGCGAGAGTCTTGTCGTGCTGGTGCCTGCCGCGCGGGCGATCCCGAACGACCAAGAAGTTTTTTGGGTTTAGAAGTTTCGCTGCAGCAAAGTGATGGAGATCCAGCTGTGAACCCAGTGACCCAGCATTTTGCATAGTGGATCATCAGCTATTTATCGTAAACCTATTGATATCTCATGAAGCATTGTCAGCTTGACACTTGTCCTTATTTTATCTCCATTTCTCTCTGCAGTTTTGCAGCAAAGTTTTGAGATTCACAGTTTCGGTCCTCGGAGTTGGGAGCGTCAAAACTGGATGTTCTCGAGGCTGAGGCCGATTTTTATTCAGCACCGGCACGTTGCCGGTGGTTGGGACCCCTTAATTAGTTGGCGAAGTCCCACCGGCTGCTCCGGCTGTTCACTGGAGAAGCTGGTGCTTGGGGGTTTGGGTTCTTGTCCCAATCATGTTGCTGCCATAGTCCAACTTTGTCCAACCTTCGTCAGTAGATCCAGGATTTGTTTTCCATCTGGTTCTGTTGTTTCTTGATGGCTTCATGAAACAGAAACTATGATTGTCATTTTCAGTCATGGAGATTGGAGGACGGAGGCAGTTGAATTCTTGCAAAGTTTATATGCAAAATTTCGATAGTGCACGCATTTGCAGATTTTTAGCTTTAGCATCCTCACGTTTTCGTTGCATGCGGAAGCTCCGGAATTGGCCCATTAATACATCGTCCCAGCGAGAAAATGAGCAGAAAAAGCTCAGAAGTGGCTTACTGCTCATCGTGCAACTGATCTCGATCCCAGGCAGTGGAGATCTAAAAACGAACTCCGCTGTTTGGATGGAACGTACGGCAGGATTTGCCCTGCCCTACGCGTTGAACAAAAAGGACTTCTGCGATTCTGAAGAGATGGGAGGAGGTATGTCCCTGGTCACCCCTCCATTCCCCACTTCAAGGAGTGCTCAGCAAAGCACAACATCCTGAAGTGACTTATACAAGCTTCTCAGCACTGTTGGCGTGTGCACTTGAGTCTTTGGAAGCCCTGACAGCGTCAATAGCAGTCAATAGCCATGTGTAGTTCATTGACGTTCATTGTAGTTCCAATAGCCAATGAGTAGTTCTGCATAGTTCTGCTGGGGTGCTTTCAGTGGTTTTCAGTGGTCACTGTTGCAGGCTTTGTGAGGTCAAGTCGGCGGTAGCAACAGAGTCACAGCTGAGATACATGGTGTCATAAGTCGCCACTGTTTCTTGGAACAGGCAATTCTAAGTACAAGACATTCAGCAATCCAGCAAGTCACCAAACCATCAACTCACCAACCATTAACCTCAAACATGAACATCAATGAAGCAAGCACTAACCCTTAACCAACCATTGGCCGCCAACTAGTATCATCAACCATCATGGTGTTAAATCCTACCGGCAAGAATTCATGGTGATGAGTCGGAGGGCCATGGAGCCGTCACCGTTGGTGCCAGGCTTGTGTCGCACCAGCGAAGAGCATCTTTCACCATCAGTAGAATCACTAACCAATGGACAATGGGTTATTCCAAGCATTCTTGACCATTATCAACCTCGGGTTGTAGCAGGATGTTGACATTAATCTTGATTCGCCTGTATCAGTTTGTTACCATCCTCAACCATGGTTGGTTGTTATGCAGGCCATGTTAACAATGATCAACCTTTTTATCTTAGCAGGGTGACAAACCAATCAGGAAGACCCACTGCGCAGTCCGCACAGTCCACTGTTGTGGTAACGGGTCGTTGCGTGTCGTTTGCCGCGCCATGGTGGAGCTTGGAGCCGGTGTGATGGATGCAAGGCCATCGACTGGTGGATCCATGGTTTTGTGCTCATTACTATGGCAGGAGTCGTTGGCAGCTTCGCCGTTTCAACTAGAGTGGTTTCACCATGTGGGTGTTTCTCAATTCGTATTGGTACCCTGAATTCATCCAATCTTGACTATTTATAGGTAATGAACCAAGCATTTTTAGTTTTACCACCAGGTTGGTAGTTCATGGGCCATGAGGTCCAACGGTCCTGCCAGATGTTGCAGGTATGTTTTTTCCGTCAAAACTCCGCTGGTTCAGGCACAACTATGCAGGCACCTACAGTGCCTGGCTCACCAAAGTGAAAGGCCAGAGCCATGGGGGCTGATGTTTCTGCTGGCTTCCTATAGTTGATGGCGAACTATGATAACCAAGAAGAGCCATTCATTAGCCACGGTTAATCGTTAACTACGCCATAATCAATCATTAGCTATGCGTTATCCATTGGCCAACATGGCCATCGATTCAGCTGTGGTAGATTCCTAGCATCACAAACCTCAGCTCTTTGCAGAGAACAGTTAGCGAAAAGGTAGCAGCCGGCGGTGGTGTCTTACACACACACACAAGTCGCCGAGTCGCTGAGTGGGGGTTCTAGTGGAGTCGCTGATGAGCGCCAAGTGGGATGATCGTGAGATTTCTGATTTGAGCACTAAGTGTGGTACTGGTGGTCGTTTAGGCCAACCTCTGAGTGTTCGAAGCATCAGTGAGAAGGGAATGCTGAAGGAGAAGTCTGTGTAGAGTCTGCACCGTAGATTATATATCCAGAATCAGCTCTTAGTATTTTGGCTTCCAAGGTTTTGGTTGGTCCAAATTTACTTCTCATTTTCCTTTCCGATGATCGTTTTGACACATCCACGTAATTGACCATGACTAATGGTTGGTTGTGGGAAAGGTCTCGTCCCTGCACGCTGAAATGGGGTCATCCCTCCACGCAGAAGTTGATTGTTGCTGAGGGTTCACATGATGTTGACGAGATCTTTGGCTTCCCAACCATGCACATGCCAAATGTCCTCCTAACCCTATGTCCTGTGTGCCCTGTGCCCAATGTTAATCCGAAAGGGTCAGATCTGGCTTCCAAACCATGTGCATGCCAATGAATCCTATCATTCCAGTCTGTGTGCGCAGATGGCTTTTTTTCTGTGAGCTCCGATGATTCCCTTGCATTGGTTCTTCAACACTTTCAACCATTCTGAGTCATGTACCCAGATTCGTTGTGGTTCTGTTTGGATTCAGCTCCTGCATGTCACTCGTCAGGTGAGGGAGCAAAGGCACGGTGGCTCTCCAGCACAACGAAGAGATTTTTCACGATCGACTTCACTTCCCAACTCTTCTTCTATGCTCAATCCGAGAGCCAGAAGACCGTTTCACATCCCATTCGCTTCAAGGACTGGATGTCCTTATGGGGTTAGTCCTCTGGGAGTTGCACTGCTGCCGACACGCTTGGGGCGCTGGACCGCCCCAATTTTGGTCCAATGGTTGGGCAAGGTGAACACGCAACCACTCCAAAGGTGATGGACCAGTCTCCACACTTTTGGGGATCCACAGTCGCAGTTCAATCAGTTCAACCAGCGGATTATGCTGGCACAAGAAACGAAGGGTCAGAAGATGCGCATACCATGCCTCAATGCCTATGTTTATCCCACAAGTACCACAGCACAATTCACGACTGCAGTGGTCAGCCAGCTGGTCGAAGTTTCTTGTCATGACTGCACAGCGCCACAGCCGCATGAACGGAGATACTTTGCCAATGCCACTGTGTTTTTGATAGATCAAACCAGGGTATACCGCCAAGGTCGCAACATATACTGCACTGCATAGGATCGATCATGCTGCGATCAAGAGTGCGAGCTTGTGGGGTGACCATCCTAGCACTTACGTTGCTATTCATGGGGCATGTTCGCATTCGATCTTGGACATGCATTGGATATGGGCCAATGGAATATCACCAAATAGGGCAGTTGTGAACATCCCAAAGAAGGTGCAGTTTTTGTAAGCACATTTGCGACGTGAATGAAAGGTACTGACGGGTTGGGCCGAGCACCACATCACATCATACTGCATATCATGATTTTATTCCATCACCTCAAAAATTCAATCTCCCCCACAATTTCATGTGGAAATGTTTCACCGTCACATTTTCAGGAGTCACAATTGATGGTTTCAATCCTCGTTTTTTTCCTCGTTCCAGCCGTGAAGCAATTTGCCTCACCAGCATCGTGGACCAGGACATCGTGTCCGCGGACCAGCTTCCGGATGTCTCCAAAGGCAGAAACCGAATCTGTGGAGTTTGATATATATATATATATATTATGTCAATTCCATTGGTCTCTCACACCCATAGCCATGCTGCGTGTTCAATCCACCAGAACTTTAGGTTCGAGGAAAAGTGAGCCCCTTGTGATTTGCCCCAGTGTTGATCGCGCAGAGCCATCAGGGAACTGGATTCTAGTGTGAGGGAACCACTATCACGAGTCTATAGAACCTTGAGGGTGCTTCTGCTACGGAAATCAGATCAGAGAGGAAGGGCTCACCACAGCTACCCGCATGGTAGCGGAGCCTACGGGCTTGGGAATGTACTCTAACCCGCAGAGCCGGTTAGAGATGTCGGGTGGCTTGGGCACGATTCAGAAGAATCGCGAAGGTGTTCCAATTTGGAGTCGCGAACCTGCCTTGCTGGAAGAGTTCGCAGAGGCTTGTCTTCGATATGAGCAGACCGTGGTGCGAGAAAAGCGGTACCTTTGCGGGCCACGCATAGCAAGTGAGTTGCGTGGACCAGCAAAGAGGGTCTTGATCGGCCGTGCTGCCGACTGGTTGTCCTTCGATGGAGGAGTCCGAAAGTTGCTGGATGAGCTTCGGGTTGGCCGTGGCCAGCCAAAGGTGCCTGAGATGTCATCTTTGTTGATGCAGTACTTTAAGGGCACCAAGCGGATGAAAGGAGAGACCATGAGCGACTATGTGACTCGGAAAGCTGAAGCCTACACCAGGGCCCAGCAGTCGATGGCCAGGTTCCAGCAGGAGCAACATGGTCCGTCATCATCATGGGAAACAAGGTCGTCGCAACGGGCTTGGTATGGGTCATCACGAGGCCCAGGATCTATGATCATAGAGGGATGGTGGGGGGATAGCCAATGGCCTTGGGGAAACGCAGAGTTCAAAGTCCTTGGAATCGAGTGGGATCAAAATGATATTGAGTGGTCTTGAGCTAAATTGAGCTCCCTCCAACTATCATGTTAGCAACAGAATTGCGAGTGAATTTGAGTACACTTTGAGCATGTGCGAATGCCATTTGAGTGGCATCGAGTTGGTTTGGGTGACAAATCAGTACCATGGCCTCGAAACAGTTTGAGCATTGTTGAGCCCATTTGGGCCCAATTGAAAAAAGCCCCCTGGGGACACCCTGAGTCAAAATGAGCAGATTTGATGGCAATTGAGTTAATTTGAGAAACCCCCCTTGGCTCTTGACTTTAATCCAAAATATGTTGTTTGCTCGTATGGCACAGCCTCGCCATGCGCTCGCTACAGCATGCGTTCGCTACAGCATGCGTTATCTCGCATTTCTATTTGATACCTCTACTGGACTTACCCTGAGTAGCTTTGAGTTGTTTTGAGCTATTCTGAAAAGTGGGGTTTTATTTCTTCTGAGTCAAATTGAGCCATTTTGGTTTCATTTGAGATTTGGGTATTGGCAAAACGAAGGGTCAGCAAACTGTGATTGTTTTACCTCCTTCCTGCAATGCCATCGAGCACGTTTGAAAGCAATCGAGCTCACCCGAACCCAATTTGATTGAATTTGAGGTAAAATACCCCCACTCAAAATCACTCAAAAATAGATCGAGTCATTTTGAATCAACTCAAGTTGGTTTTGAATCCACCTGAAAGGAATTGAGGCTTTCTGGTTGATTTCGAGCAGGTCTGAGTATTTCTGAGTATTTCTTTTTTTGCTACATTTGCCCAAGGCCATTTGCTCTCCCCTTACCATTCCTCTATGATATGAATGGTCAGGATGCCTTGACCGAGCAGGCCGGAGATGATGATGATGAGCGTTGGGAGGTAGCAGCCAGTCAGACCGGGGAAGGTGCTGAAGTGCAGAGGTATCAAACTTTGGCTGAAGGTTACCACGGTCGCGGAGGATGGTCAGCAGCTGACTGGTATGGTCATCGTTGGTATGACGGCTCAGGATGGGGTCGCAGCAGCCAGTCTCATGATCCCACGGAGTGGGGCCGACACCAGCTTCCAGAGCTGGTGCCTCAGATGATCCAAGGATGGTACTTGTTCATCGATGCTGGATTAGACGTCTTGGAGCGCAACGTCTTGCAAGCGGAGTTGCGGGGCGATTTCCAAGTGGCCTCGGTGGAAGAGGTCCTCCGCAAGCATTGGCCAGATGCCGAGCTGAAAAGGAGGGATGCTGAGAAGGGCAAGTACATGTCCAACTGGATTGATCAGGACGAGTCTGAGGAATGGGCTTGCGTGGGAGAATGGGATGCGGAGCAGTTGGAGGCTGAAGGCTACTCCGCCGAAGAGATCAGTGCAATGGCCGAGGAGCAGGAGATCCAACGAGAAGCATTTGCAGCTTTGCAGGAGGCAAAGCGCACTCTGAAGGATGCTCGTGCTCGACAGCACGCCGTCCGCACAGCTCGTCAATTCTACCCTGTGCCAGGCCGACCATTGGGCGCTGCACGGCCCTCAACCAGTGGTGGCAGTGGATCAGGAGTCAAATGCTTCAGGTGTGGAGGCCCTCACAAGATCGCAATGTGTCCTGAGAAGCCGCGACACAGTGCCAACATGACCACAGGAGAAGCTGACCAACAGGCTCCTTTCGTCTTCCTGGTGGATTCACTTGATGAGCAGGCCTTGATGACCACAGGCCATAGTGAAGAGCCAGGAGAGCCGTTGACCACAGCTCAGATCGTCGAAGAAGGCAAGGCAGTGATAGATGGAGGGGCCACTCGGTCAATTGGATCCACCTATGCTCTGAATCGAGTGCTTGAGTTGAATGAAGCCAAGTATGGAAAGGATGGGCTGAAGGAGTTAGATATGCAAGACCGCCCTTCGTTTGGATTTGGGAACTCCAGTAGGGACCAATGTGTCTCCACAGCAAGCCTTGCTGTTCCGTGGAACGGAGCAGAAGGCGTGCTGAAGGTGCACGCACTAGATCGCGGTACATCGCCCATTTTGTTGTCCATCCATTCCCTTCGGAAACTTGGTGCTGTAATTGATTTTGGTTCCAACTGTGCCGTTTTCAGGCACATTGACCCGAAGAAGTTGGTCCGTTTGGAACAAACAGCTGCCGGGCATCAGGTCATGCCGCTCACTGAGGACGCTTTCTCTGGAGCCACTGTGCTCGAGGAACCCGTCCCTTCTTTTGAGGACCTGTGCTAGGGACAGCTCCTTTCTGCTCGAAGGCCTGCGTCGGGTAGAAAGGGTTGTGACTTTGCAGGAATTGGTTCTGGGTGTGAGAATTTGGGGAGTAATGTTGGGGGTAGTGATGTTGTTGAGACCGGTCTCTTGGCTAACCATGTGCAACGAAGCGTCAAACCCAAACAGGCTTCAACGACAACAACATGCACACCAGCAGCAGCGAAACGGAAAATGGGAGACAACCAACTGAGGAGTTGTATGAGTGTCCAGGACTGTCCCCGGAGTAGGAGGTCGATTGCGCGTCCTTCGGGACTGGCGGATGGTACACAACATGACATGACATACCATGAAGCTCCTCACATGTCTAGTTGCCATGATCATAGGACCCACGGCATGACACGACAATCCCCACCGGGACGTTTCCAGTGGAATCTCAAACCGAAGGCGACGGATCCAACCCTGGGCATCGTGTATTGATTCTAATCAATATGCTCAAAAAAATATTGATTCATAGTTGAAAATCAATACAAACCCTTAATTTCTTAAGGTTCAAAATCAAAAAAAATCAATTAAAAAAACATGGTTTTTGGAAGCCAAAATCAATAGAAAAATGAGAGACAACCAGTGAGCAGGCCACCCCCAGAGGCACTGAAATCCCTTTTTTGGACCACTGGACAGACCTGTGCACTTTTCCTAGTGATCAAGAAAATTTGCCCTTTGGCCTGCTCCAGCTTCCAACCTCTCAATCTCTTGGGAGCTTTTGGCCCTTCCATGGTTCTTGCAAGTATATCCTTTTGCCAAGGATTCTGGTAGCTTTTGTCCAAGAAGATGTGCGCAGCCAAGGTGACCCTTTTGTCAAAGGCCTCCCAGACCTATTGATCTCTTTTGTCAAGAGTCTCCACACCTTGAGCCTAAGCATGCAGTGTGTACCTGGAGTCACTACAGCCCAGTCAAGTTCCTACCCCACTAAAGACTTTGGAGAGCTGGGGGAAAAACAAGCCAAACAAGTACTTACAACCATTGCCACACTTACAAAAGACAGCCTGCAAGTCTTCACAGAGAGTCTAGGACAGTTAGTTCTTGCTCTACTTCCCTTACTTCCCCTACTTTGCCCTGTCTGCTCTGAAGACCACATGTCTTGCAGGAAAACAAAAGTGGATTAAGTCCTTGGTGTTCAAGGACTGAGTGCAACCATGGGAGGCAAAGCTACTGGAAATGCAAGAAACCTTTTTGTCAAAGGTTCTTACAAAATTTCCTGCTAGCAGCTCAAAAAAACAACAATCATTTATGGTGCTTAAATCTTGAGGAAAAAGGTGAACTGAGTGTTGACTGGTAATTATATACTTTTCAGCTGCTGTGCTCTGCCTCCATGCACTGTCTACCTCTATACACTATGGCCATGATGTTACATTCTTTTGTCAAGGATGTGTTGTTCCCTTTGGGCAAGGGAGCCAAACAAGCAAAGAACCACTGAAAACAATAATGACCTCACTTCTTAGAGGCCTTGCTGCCAGCCTTGTTGGCCATCTGTTCCAGCTCTTTGGCTTCATCCTTGGTGGCTTTCATGTCCTTGGCCATGTCCACCAGGAACTGTTTAGCTTTTGTCAAGCTACCCCAGCTCTCCCCCTTGGCAAGGAGATCTTTCAACTGAGTGACCCTCTTGGTCAAGACCTTGAGCTGCTCCTCTGCCTCTCCCTTCCTGGTCTTTGTGAGCCTCTTGGCCTTGTCACACAGCTGCATTGACCCTGTGAAGTCTTCTCTGACAGACATGGCCTGGTCTCTGGCTCTTTTGGCCTTGGCCAACAGAGACTTCCACTGCTCTTCCTCTGTCTTAACCTCCTCAAGGAGTTTCCTTGTCCCCAGGTGTCAACCTCTGAGAGGTGGGCATGGAGGTCCTTGTTGAGGATCTGATCCCAAGGGTCTTCTTCTGCTTCTCCTGCAGCGTATTCCTGCCCCACCTGGAACTGTCTGGTCTTGCTCACCTTCTTTCTGACTGTGTAGTCACCATTATCTCGGTAATTCCAGACTCCAGTGGTCCAAGGATCCTGTCTCCATGAAATCCTGCCACTGTCCAGGTGAGCATAGAATTCAGCTTCACCAAACTCCTCCAGCATCTTTGCTTCTGAAACCCACTTCTCCCTTTTGTCAAGAGAGGAACCTTGTTTCAAGCTCTCTGCCAGGTGGACAAATTTGGGCACTGTGTCCTTGAGCATGTGCATGGCTGCCATGAGTCCTTTTTTCTGCTTGGAAGCATTCTCAAACTCTTTCTTCTCCTCAGCACCTTCTTTTGACAAGAAGGTCTGGTACTTGGACCACACTGTGCTGTGCTCTTGCTTGGTCAAATTCTGCTTGATCTCTTTGGCAGCTTCTTCAGGATCATCATGGGCCTCACTGATTTTTTTCACTTTCTGGGCCAAAGTGAGGGTCCCCAGCTTTGCCAAGTTCTTAGCCTTCAGAAGGCCTTTCTTGGCTTTTGGCAAGCCTTTCATGGCTTTTGGCAAGCCTTTCTTCCCTTTTGGCAAGGGAGTGGCCTTCATTGACTTGGCCTTCATTGTCTTCATAGCCTTCATGGCTTTGGGTGGCATGGTTGAAAGTCAACAATCTTTTGTCAAGATTTTTCAAGATTTGACCTGAAAAGGCTACAGGTGAAACACAAAAGTACAAAGCACTCCTTGCCAAAAGGAGTTGGTTTGAGCTTTTTTAAAAAAATGAATTTTGATCAATTTTGATCAATTTTGATGATTTTTGATCAATTTTGATCAAAACACATGTTTTGATCAAAATTGATCAAAAATGATCAAAATTGATCGAGATTGATCAAAATTGATCGAAATTGATCAAAATTGATCGAAATTGATCAAAATTGATTAGTCTGAAATATTGGTTGAATTTCATTTTCTGATTGCTGAATATATATATATATATATTTCTTGTTGAAAGCAATTATTGTTTTAAAATATTCCCTTTTGCCAAGGGCATTAAATTCACAACAGAATCATTGACCATTATTTACACTTATGATATATAGAAAAAACTGTACATATAGCATGCATTGATTATTTCAAAATGTTTCAACTATTGTAAAAAATACACAAATATAGATATATATATATATAGAAATATATCTTCAAAAAAATCAATTAGTATATCTATTAATATTCTTTATTGATTATTTATCTGAAAATGATTTTATTGATTCTATTTAAAAATAATTAATATCTATTCTAAAATATTTAATCTAATTTGATTCATTTCATATATTTTCATCTTCAATATTTTGAGATTAGTTCCTTGAGTCTCAGGAGGCAGAATGGATCTGCACACTGTACACTGCAATGCACTCATCCTTTTGTCAAGGATTCAACAAATTTGGCTGCATGAGTGCACTTTATTGACATAGTTCAAACATGTGTGGTTATGCTTTCATTTTTTTAAGAATGATCACAACTACAACCATGATGAACTTTGTGTGATTTTTCTGAAGCATGATTTAAAGTGCACTCATGGACCTCTTCTATTAAGAGTGTCTTTTGCAGCAACCTGAGGGAACCAAAGTAAGAAAAATCACTTGATCCTTTTGGCAAGGAACAAGGAGAAAAAACGAGCCAGAGCCCTTCTTTTGTCAAGAAGTAACCAAGCTGTTCTTTAACAGCACAAACACACCCTTTTGTCAAGCGACTTGGCCAAAATGCTGAAGATCCTTTTGTCAAGGAAGGCTACCAAGTCTCATACAAATGTTTTCTCAACTGCAAGGCTTCTGCCTTATGAGATGATCCTTTTCCAGCCTTCTCTTGATCTCCTGCATGATTTCCAAATAGAGGTGGTGGCCATACTTTGTAGTTTCACAAATCAATGGCAGTTTTCCTTCCCCCTTGGCATTGGTTGTACCACAGATATACACTCTCCAGGGGGGTTTCCTAGGCTGGGTCAACCTCAATTTAGTCCAAGGCTTTCTGGCCCCAGCTGTGTTTTTTGGCAAGACCCAACTGGTGCCTTTTGTCAAGGCATTTGTCTTGGAAGCATTTTGTCCTTTGGGCAAGGACTTGTCACCTCCTGTGGCCAAGGATCTGGCAGCTTTGTTTTTTTTCTCCTTTTTTTCTTAGACTTTGCTGCCTTCATGGCTGTCTTCTTCTTGTTATTCTTCTTCCTGCCCAAACCCAATTCCTCTTGCAAAGCACTTGCAGCAGCTTCAGAGCCAATGCCTTGGCCTGGCCTCTTCCTGAGGAAGGAAGGCTTTGGCAAGGTTGGGTTGCTGCACTCCCCTTTGGTCAAGGGGCTTTGTTCTGGGCTTCTCTCCACAGCCCCTTTTGTCAAGGAGGTTTGTGGGGTGCCAAAACAGTTTGGCATGCCATCACTATTGAGACTGACATCACTCACCTCCTTCTTCAACTTTTTCCTTTTGTCAAGGGAATCAGGGCTACCAACCTCTTTTGTCAAGGGGAGGTGCTTTTCCTTCTTGTTGATGAGGTCCACAACCTGCTTCAGAAGCAAAAAGTCAGCCCCACTGAGGCATGCTGCAGCTGCTTTCATGTCTGAGCCAGCCATTCGCCTCAGGTGGAAAAGGATTACTCCTATCCTTTCCACTTTCAAGCCCACCCAGACTGAGCCTGACCACTTGGAATCATTCAATGATCCATCCTCCAATAGAACACTGAAGATAGCTTTTCTCAAGCTAGAGGTATGAATTTCACAAGTGGGCTGCAGCTCAACCAATCCCTGGATCATTGGCAAGAGTGCCACTAGACCCCTGGGATCAGCTGCTTGGGATTTTGAGATCCTCTCATAGCTTCCCATGATCTGAATTCTTGGAGAACACCTTCAGAAGCAGCCCCTCATCAACATGAGGTTTACTTGTGTGCCTACTGCCACCTCTGCCAGCCATTGCTGTGTGTTCACCTATTCCCTTTTGTCAAGGGGCTGAAGTCACACAAAAACTTCTGGACTGCAAGCCTTTTGTCAAGACCAAGCAGGCCATAACACTCTGAGCCAAACAGTTGCAGAGGCCATGAATTCAGTTGGTTCACAGGATTCCAAGACCAGGAATGGGCTACTTCAGGCTCAAAAACAAAATCAATGTCAAAATCAATTAAAAAATCAATATTTTGTTCAAAGTTCACCTTGGACCCACTCTATTGAAAAAATCAACACAAAAACCAAAAATCAATATCAATAAAAAAAGGTAGGCTTACATTGATTAGAATCAATACACGATGCCCAGGGAATGAAACCGAAGAGCTGTCTGAAGCAGTCGCCCGGAAGAGATCTTTCCGGCTCAAGTTCCAAAAAGCAAGTTCAGTGGTCACCTGATCTCAATCATGGCCCTGTCCAAGTTGAACATGGAGCAGCTTGTCCAGCGTTTGGCCGACCGCCACAAGGAAGTGGCTCCCAAGGAGCGGAGCAGCACCCAAGTCCTGTTGCGCTTGGCCGAGCTGGAAGGCATGGAAGAGATGACTGCCCCTGGGAAACTGGTAGCGCCGCTGCGCCAATGGGAGATCGAGATCAACCGTGCGGCGCGCCGCAAGGATCAACTGATCGAGCTGATGGAGAAGCGGTTGTGCATGCCTGTGAACTACAACGACACGATAGCTCAACTTCGGGTGAAGGCGATGACATGTGCAATGGAGAAGACACCAGGGCATCCTCTGGACCATGTGGGATTCGGCCAGTATGCCGACATGACTTACCAGGAAGTGGTGGTCCAACACCCTCAGTACATGGAGTGGGTGAAGAAGACAGCCACGGAAGGAGACACCTGCTTCCGCCTTCGCCGTCTTGCCGAATGGGGAAACTCATCGGAGTGTGCCAAGATCAAGGAGGGATCGAAGCTACCAACCAAGGTGGTGAAGAACACCAAGAAGTACATGAAGGGGGTGTCCTCAACACAGACTCCCGAGGAACATCAGGAGGTGATCGAGCTGAAGGAACAGGTCAAGAATCTCGTCAAGGAGGTGGAATCCCTGAAGTGTCAGAAGAGCCGCAAGACCCGCAGCGACGCGGAAGAGATTTCTTCGAGCGACTGGGATCACATGAGTACCAGCATGCCGTGATGGCCGCAGACCAGTGTGATCCAGAGCAAACGATGGAAGATGCTTTGGGGCCTGAAGGTGAGTGGAAGCCTTTGGATGAGGCTACGAAGTCCAGACTTCGACACAAGGCTCAAACGTGCGATGCTGAGAGTTATCAAGCCTTAGTATCTCACCAGAGACCCATTCTGTTTGAAATCGCTTGCTCACAAGACAGCCGCTTGACGAGCTGCATGCAATCAATGTGCGGAGAAAAGGAGCGATGTCACCGGTACTCTTTCTGGAACGGCTTTGACCTTTCCACGAATGTAGGAGTGAGAGGTATCATGGAGGCTGTGTCTCGGCATCGCCCACTTCACGTTTGGTTGAGTTTGGAATGCGGTCCCTTTTCTCCCATGCAAAATGTGAACCAGCGTAATGAAGCGCAAAGGGCCGAACTTCAAGAGAAAAGAGACAACTGCTTACGACAGTATGTAGGAGGCTTGTTGATTTATACTCATTGTCACATGCTGGGTATAGAATGTACTTGGGAGTGGAGTGAGTTTTGTCATGCCTGGAGATTGCCAATGGTTCAGAGGGTTTTCCAGCGGATCCAGCCACACTTTGCCGTCACCAAGGGTTGCCGGGTTGGACTTTGTGACCCCAAAACTAAGGGTTTGATGTCCAAGGGTTGGAAGTTGGCTACCACTCATCGGTTGTTGGCTCAACGCATGAACATGCCATGCTCCGGGGATCACGAACATGAGAAGTGTGAGGGATCACTCACACGAGCCACTGCATACTACACGGATGCTTTTGTCAAGCGTGTTTGCAGCTGTCTGTTGGCCGGGTTGGATCACCACATCTTATGGGAGGAAGTTGGGGGAAACCACCACCAAAAGCATAAGGGGTTGGATGATTTTGGGAACCAGTGTTTCTGCGATGAAGTGTGTCATCCAAAGAGTTCACTGAGATGTACGGTCTGTGAGAATAAGGATCATCAGGATTCGTCTATGGCTTTGGTAGGAGAAAGTAGTCAGGATGAACCACTGAGTGCTGAAGAACAGGAGCGGTGCAAGAAACTCTTGCACCAGATTCACCGGAACACAGGCCACGGAAGCGTTCACAACTTAGTCCAAGCTTTGAAATCCAGGAACGCGGATCCAAGAATCGTTGAACTGGCTCGACAGTTCAAGTGCTCAGTCTGCGATGAGGCTCGGAGACGTGTGCCACGTCCCCAGTCAACTTTGGAACCGTTGCCCCCAAAGTGGAAGGTTGTACAAGTGGATGGTGCTCATGGGACTCATGGTCATAGTGGGGAGAAAATACAGTTTTTGGTCATGGTTGATGAGGGTTGTCGGTTTCGGATTGCTTCGATCATGGAAGGTGGTCCGTCACGAGGTATCCCAGGTAAGTTTCTCATTAAAACCTTTCAGGAACATTGGAAACCAATATTTGGGAAACCTGACAAGCTTCGACTGGATCCAGCAGGAGCTTGGACGTCAGCTGAGGTGTCCGAGTATCTGGATAGTCAACACATAGAACAAGATGTCATCCCTGCTGAGGCCCATTGGCAAAATTCCCATGTAGAGCGAGCCATAGAGAGTATCAAACATGTCATGGATAGGCTAGTGGCTGATGATCCGTCCATCACTTCACGAGAGGCGCTTGCTGAAGCGGTCAGAGTAGGTAATGAGAAGGAAGTAGTTCGGGGTTACTCACCCATGCAACTTGCTCTGGGTCGTTCTCCTGATCAGTCTGGTCGTCTTCATGTCAGTAGCTTGGATGAGGTCCCACCCATATTGTGTGAGCGTAGCGATGGAGAGTTTCATAGATCATGGAGTAGGATGGAACAGGCGGAAAAGGCTTTCACTGAATGGGTTTATGCTGATCGACTGTCTCGTGCCAAGAACACACGAAGCTACCACCTGGAAAACTATGTTCCAGGAGATCTTGTGTATGTGTGGAGAATGCAGAATAGGAAGGATCCAAAGGCTCCAAACAAAGGAGGATTCACAGGACCTGCTCGCGTGTTGGCGGTGGAAACCCGAAAGGACGATTTTGGTCAGTGGCGACCAGGTTCGGTGGTATGGATAGTGCGAGGCAACAGGTTGTTGAAGGCCAGTCCGAATCAACTCCGGAGAGCTTCAGAACGTGAACGATGTCTGGAGGAACTTCAACAGCCTCCAGAATTGCCATGGACAGTGACAAAGTTGACGGACGACTTAGCTCGTAACCAGTATGAGGATGTCACTGAGGAACAGCCCACGGACTTGGATAAAGAACAAGGAGTAGATGAGGAGATGTTAGAGATGCCTAGGTATAGGGCCCGCACCAAGAGGGCTGCCCCAGAATGTCCGATGCCAGAGAGGTCACGGAAACGGCTCGAAGAGATACCCATTCCGGATGAGGACGAGGACCTAGTGGCCGAATGCTTCTGGAGCGACAGTCGAGCTGCTGTAGAGATTGATGTGGCTCTTCCAGTGTCTCGTTGAGGTCAGAAGTTCATGAGCGACGACATCGGTGCCTTTTTGGTCTCTCAGTTTCGGAAGCGAGCCATAGAGGTTAGTGAACGACACCTTAACGAAGATGAATTGTCTCAGATGCGCGAGGCAAAACAGGTAGAGGTTAAGAAGTTCGTGGCGGCGCAGGCCCTGGAAGCTCTGCCAGTGCATTTGCAGCCAAGCCGTTCAGAAGCAATGAAGATGCGATGGATCCTAACTTGGAAGAGATCGGAATCGGGTGAACGAACGGCAAAGGCACGGTGTGTCGTTTTAGGATACATGGATCCCCAGTATGCCTATAGGCCCACTGCAGCACCCACGATGTCCCGTACCACTCGTCAGATCATGCTGTGTATCGCAGGGTCCCTGAAGTTCAAAGTGTTCAAGGGAGATGTGTCCGGAGCCTTTCTCCAAGGCAGAGAGTACCAAGGCACAGCTTATGTTGTGCCCACTGAGGAAATCTGTGATGCCATGGGAATCCCAGCAGATTCCATCACACGGCTTCGGAAAGCTTGTTATGGGTTGGTTGATGCACCCCTGGAATGGTTCTTCACGGTGTCGGATTATCTGGAGTCCATTGGTTTTGTGCGATGTGTTTCTGATCCTTGTTGTTTCAAATATGTTGTGGAAGACCATCTCATTGGTTTGATTAGTGGCCATGTTGATGATTTCTTATTTTGTGGTCCTGAAGATTGTACCGTTTGGAACCAGCTTTGTGAGAAAATCCGATCGAAGTTCAAATGGGGAACCTGGGAGGATGCCGACCATGGTTTTACTCAGTGTGGAGTGTTCATCAAGCGATTGAAGGATGGAGGTTTCGAACTCACTCAAAGAACGTACTTAGATGATCTCAAGGAAATCAATATTTGCAGCGAGCGTCGCAAACAACCAGAGGTTGCCACAACTGAGGGTGAGAAGTCCAAACTCAGGGCTGCGTTGGGAGCTCTATCATGGCACGCACAGCAGGTAGCGCCACACATGTCTGCGGCAGTGGGCTTGATGCTGTCACAGGTGAACCAGAGCACAGTTCGAAATCTCGTAGAGACGAATACGATGGTATTCTTGGCTAAGAGTAAAAGAGATCATAAGTTGCTCATCCATGGAAATCTGCCTTTGGAAGACACCCTGGTAGCAGGATGGGCAGATGCATCCGGTCAGAACCGGGTGGATGGTAAGAGTACCCAGGGATTGGTGGTTGGCTTCACTAGTAAGTCTTTGTTGACTGGTAGCATGTGCCCAGTGTCCTTGGTAAGTTGGCAATCTGCGAAGATCACTCGTCAGTGTAGGAGT